>JANAVB010013598.1:13528519-13836544 GCA_029216955.1 Iris pallida | reverse complement strand
CATCCTTCAAGGCTTCGTAGAGAGCTTCGCGAGTGTCTTTGGAAAGATGGAGAAGCTCGAACAGAGATAGGCGGGCAGGAGTACCGGCAAGTTGTGCTAGTATGTCGAAGTTGTGGGGCTTGGCTAGTCCCGAAGCATTTTTCCTTCGCAAAGGCCTATCGAAATGGGCCTTCACATGCCTCTATTTATTGGCTGCTGGAGGCCTGGATGGGCCCTCTTCCTGGACAGCAAGGATCGTACAAGGAGGCACCGCCTCGACGACAGCTTCGTCAGGTTGGACGTTCTGATGTGAACGCATCTGTACAGAAAATGCCTCTTCTGCAGAGGAAGAGACCATGTGGCAAGACTTATCTTCCTGTCCTTGGTTTTGGAGACAGAGCGTACCTCCGTTGAGTAACCTTGGAGACGAGGTCAGTATGAACCCATAAGACCTCTCCCCGAGATATGGTGAGTGGGATGAGTCCACTCACGTTATCACAGTAGGTGGTAGTTAACCACTTCCATTGTCGCCATTGGGATGCGGACGATGCCATCTTGTGTTGTGGTCGGCGATAAGGTGCCAAATTGGAGTGACACCAGGTTGGCCGAAACTGTTTTCCTCCTCGTAGTCGCGGAGATGACATCCGTATTGATCATGCGCTGGATGTAGTTCTTGAGGACTAAGAGTCCTTGGTTGGGTGTTCGACAAATCGATGATAGTGACAGTACCTCGATTGTCCACTCCCTTAACCTCTTCGGACGCTTCGGGTCCGGCAACTTGATCTTGTCACCCTGCTTCAGTATCTCGAAGAGAGTTGCAGGGTGTCTTCATCGTTGAAAGAATAGACCTCCTTTGGCCTTGGTGCAAGTGGAGGCTTCTGAGTGGGTGCTTGCGCACCTTTGGAGGCATTGACAGTCAACGTCTGCTTCCCCTTTGACTCACTCGTCCAGGGTTGTTAGCATCAGGCCGTTTTTCCTTGTCCTCGAAGGCAGGGAAGCTGACTCCCAGAAGACGAGCATTGGACGCCTTCTTTTCTGCTACTTCGACCTTGATGATCAATGAACTCCAGTCGGAAGGAGGAGTGGAGTTGATCCAGAGCTTGATCGCAGGCAGCATGTTCATGCTGTAGGAGGAGAGGCGTGCATGTTCTGGCATACCCGGGGGAAGTCTGAAGCAGGCTTGCCAGAATCGTTCGATGAATGCTCGAACCGTTTCCTTCTCCTTCTGATGGATCTCTATGAAGGATACCATTGTCATGTCCTTCCCTCCGCCATAGAAACAATCGAAGAAGAGACGCATCAAGTCGTCGAAGGAGGATATGGAGTTGTCAGAGAGACTGCAATACCAGTCGTAAGCTACCCCTTTCAGTACCCCGACAAATATGCTGGTGAGTAGCGCATCTTCCTTCGAAAGATGTCCCTTTTGAGACTGGAAGTACGTCAGTTAGCAGCATGGAGTCCTTCCCGTCGTAAGGCGTCAATGTTTGTGGTTTGTATTTGGGAGGATAAACCACTTTATTCCATTCGAATGGGTATGGTTACGGGATCCCCATCTCTGGTGCTCCTCCTGCCTGTTTTTGGACTCGAAGCGCTCACGCAAGTCCCTGATCATTTCAACCACGTCTTTCGTGAACTGGAAGATGGGGAAGGTGGTACAGCCTGGAGTTGAGCATTCGACGATTTCGACGTCCGAGGTGCTTTACGGCAATCTGTATCCAAGGATACCCGTTGAAGGGGTACACTCGATTCTCCATTGGCCCTTGGGTCAGGACTAGTTGAAGGTGCTCTGGCCAAAGCTGACCGTATCTCAAACATCGCTTGAGTCAGTGTTTGTATGGAGACAAGAGGGTTTTGAGCCCTCCCTCCAAGGTATCCATGCGCTGGACGAGGCCTGCTGGCGGCACATCTGACTCTGCATCATCCCCAGTCATGTATATTGTCATGAAATGGCTGGAAGTGGATGGATTGGTTGAGGCTTCGCTTTCAGCCTCACTCTCCTGTAGAAAAGTTGCTTCTCTTGGAGCTTCATCTTGACTACCCCCAGCTATGTCCTGGAGGACATCTCCGTCTTCGGCAAGGACTTGGCTACCCCCAGCTGTACTCTAGAGGACGTCTTCGTTTGTATGATGAAGATCGGCAAGGGCTTAGCTACCCCAGCTGTATTCTGGGGGACGTCTTCGTCTTCAAGAGGAAGAGCAAATATTTGGCTACCCCGGGCTGCTCTGGAGGATGTCTTCATCTTCAGAAGAAGGATAAACAAGGGCCTGACTACCCCCAGCTTCCTCCGAGATCTTCTTTCTCTCCCGAGTGCCTTCGAACACTCCAGAGGATGGGACAGTTGTCTTGGTTTTCTACGGCTAGCTCTTGGAGAGGACGAGACCGAGGAGTTGCCAGTCGCCTTTCGGATTGACGAGGAGTTGGAGATTACGTTGCATGAAGCAACCTTCAGTTCTGGTTCCTCTTCAATAGACATCTTCTTGCCGAGGCAACGTTGGAGAGATGTTGATGATTGCAGCCGCTAGAACACAGACTGCCTTGGGGGTGGGACTGCCATTTTGCAACAACAGTTGATGGTGACTACAGCACAGGTGTGCCCTGTGAGGGGACATTGCGCTTGTCAGTCAACTCTCCTGATCGGTGCTTGTGACTGATCATATTACGCAAATCATTAGGGGAGAGTGCCACCTTCACACCCCCATCAGGCGCATGGCAAGGCCAAGCGCCGGGGTGGTCAAGTGAATGCCGCGCCCCCTAAACCAACACAGAAGATGCGCTCAGATCAATAGTGGGGTACAACATTTACAGTGACTTGAACCAGCCGCAAACTCACATCCTATGTAGGCGCTAGGGTTCAAGATCATAGAGTTTGCCTTGCTCGACTTGGTTGCGAACGCAACAGATGTGCCCAAGTGAGACAAGGACTTTAAAGGTCAACTCGTTTCTGGCGCAGAAGTGCCCAAGTCGACCTTATACAGATTACCATTAGCAGCGCGCATGATTGTGAGCACATGCTTCTGGTTTGCTTCTGGCATAGCACGTTTGAGGCGCATGGCCCGTGCTGCCTTGGACTTCTTCGTACCAGCCCACGAGGGCGCATAGTACTCAGAGTCCAAATTCTCCTCGCCATGACAGTGAGTGAGTCTGTCAAAGACAGAGGCCTTCTGTCGCGCATCGGAGTTACTACGCAGGGTGTTGGCTGTGCCCCTGCTCCGTCGATGCATCTTCCTTGTCTGAGAATGGCTGGGGAATATGGTCAGCACCACATTTTCCTGAGAGATACGCTACACTGGTGGGCGCATCCTGGCCGCTGAGGATGTCAGCGAGAAGGGTGGATTGCATCGGTACATCCCCTTCAGTGGTGGTGCCAGGGGCCTCGACCTTGCGTACCCAGAGTTGGCGAGTCTTCTTCAGCTTTGGCAGCCACTTCGAAGGACTCGCGCTGCCTTCAGAGGTGAACTCCTCATACGCCTGTTGATTGAGGCGCACGACCAGCGTCTTGTAGGAGGAGCCCACCTTCACGTCATCGAATTGTGACACAGCTTTCTCGGTGGAGGAGAAAGACGCCCCAGCAGAGTCGCCAGCTTGTTTGCCATTAAAATCTTTTTATTGCAATTTCAATACAAAGAACAGTGTTACAATGTAGGACTTAGATGTAGTCCTAGGAGAACACTTTTATTTTTATCTGGGAACTTTGTGCCGATGGAGCGAGTGGTAATGCGTTGACTCCGTTGACGATCTGACAACGGTTCTCGGTTCTCTGAAGGCCTGAATCGCTCTGGGTGCTGGAATTGGCGGAGAAGAAGAAGACGTTGAGTATTTTTTTCCCTCTCACTGTGTGTGCTCGTTTGTATATTACGTTGTTTCCAAGAAGGAGATGATCCCTCTATTTATAGTTTTACAGGCTGGCTGCTCATACGCGCATATGTAGGATGCACCGATACGTGGGGAAGCCACGTGGTTGAAGCTGCAGGAAGGCACATGGATGATGTGCCATCATTTGTGGGTTGAATCCTTCATGCTGCATTAGTAGGCTGGCATGTAACAAGGGAGAGGATCTTTCAGTTGCTAAGATCTTGGGTGATTAGCACCCCTTCATAGGCTGAATTGAGTCAAAGGACACGTGGCGCATGCCTGTGGTTTGAAGATCTCGGATTTGGTGGAGATTGATCTGAAAGGATGGCCCGGAATTGGGCGCATGAGAAGACATCGGCTCACAACCTTCAGGAGTCATGAACCGATCTGGGCGTACGCTTTTGAGGCGCATGCAAGTCTTCAGGCGCATGGTCGGGGAGGCGCATGTAAGGCTTCCGGCGCATGGCCGAGAGGCGCATGCGGGTGGTTGGTCGGCCACGTGGGTCGTAACCGTCGGAGGAAAGTCATGATGATGTTGATGTCAGCGACGCTTTGCCTTCTGAAAAAGCTGCTAACTGCCCAGTCCTCGGGGGACGTGCTGCCAACTCTGTCACTTGAGCATTAATTGCTCGATGGGTGACCCGAAGTGGGCACATGGGTCCGTATTGATAGGACCGCATGGACCTGTGGTTTTTGGGCACATCCATACGGGGCACTTGGAACTGATAGGCACGTCTGTATGATGCGTGGTATCCGACCGACGCATCCGTTTGCATGACGTGCCTTTATTGGTCCGACTTTTGTGTTCTTTAAGTGCTTTAAATAGACATTTTGACTTGGCCGAATTCGAAGCGTCGGTTCATCACCATAAATACAAATTCATTGCTCGGGATTCGGAGAGCCTGCCACTTGGCGTATGGGTTTGATTTGCTCGGCCTATAAATAGTGGCAAGGAGAGTGTTTGCTTCTCGTTCTCTCACGTCTTCCCAAATGAACTTGTTTGCGCGAGCAGATTCTGTTGACAAGATGCTCCGGGGGTGAAGATGCGATGGCTTGTCTTCGTCCATGCACTTGAAGGTGACTGTTACATCCAAAAGTTGGAGTGGAGGGCTTTTGAGGCAGGCGAAAGGTGTCTATTGTATCTAATGATAGGGATGCTCAAGCCCTCCCTCTGTTATGCTGGAAGAGCCGCAGATCAGAATTACGGTGCCCTCATCTTCCTTGGGCTTTGGAGAGCTCTTCCTCCTGCTAGAGTGGGGTATTGCCCATTCTGGTTGTATTGAAAGCTGCTCCTTAGCCTCAAGATTGCGGTGCTCTCCTCTTCCTTCGGCTTTGGAGAGCTCTTCCTCCTGCAAGAGTGGTGTTGATCGCCCACTCCTGTTCTGCTCAATAAATGTTTTATTAGTCGAAGCATTTGACCGGGTTGACGTAAGGCGCATATGCTTAGACTTCATGATGCATATAACTGAGACGTTGAAGGTTGCGCCTGACTGAGACGCTAATGTGAAGCGCCTGACTGAGATGCTGAAGTGATGCGTCTGTCTGATAGTGCGTCTGGTGGGGGGCGCATGGCAGTTTGCACCTGGTTGTATAGGATCTTTCTTTTTGTAGAAATTCTCTTTTGTAAAGCCTTTTAGACTGTAATAGACTTTTATATGAAATAAAACTCTTCTTTTGATTATCTAGACTTGTGTTGTCTTGTTGTGTCGAGTATCGTTTGAGCTCCTTGGCATAGTAATGTTAGGCACATAGGAAATTCTAGCACAGATGCGCCTTAAAATTCTATGCTTCTACAAGCTCCACCCATGGAGAGAACATATCCTCCTGTTGACCTCTCACTCTCTACTTCTGAGCACTAGCTTGTATCACTAAAGCCCTCCACTACTTTTGAATCTCCTCATTAGTACAGTGCATACTTCTGAGTCTTTTGAGGTATCTCATAACCCTCTTCACAACTTTCTAGTGCTCCATACCTGGATTGCTCGTGAACTGACTCAGCATCCCCACGGCAAAAGCTATCTCAGGCCTTGTGGCAGTAGTCGCATACATCAAACTCTCGATGGTGCTTGAATACTCCAACTGTCTAACACTTTCTCTTGGATTTGGCTTCAGCTTCTTGTCACACCTATAAGGCGTATCGATCCCTGGAAGATCCTGATACCCATAGCGTGTAAGCATTTTCTCAATATAAAGACTGGGACATCCACTTCATTTTTTGTCCGGATGATCTTTATCCCCAATATAACATCAGCTTCCCCTAAGTCTTTTGCTGAACTTAGATGAGAGGAACTTCTTTGTCTCAGTGACACTTGCTAGATCTGTATCCAAGATCAGCATGTCGTCCACGTACAGACAAACGACAACTCCTCTTCCGTCAGTGAACTTTGTGTAAACACATTTGTCCATCTTGCTGATCCTGTAGTCGTTTAATCTTACGACTTTATCAAACTTCTCATGCCACGTCTTGGGAGCTTGCTTCAGACCATACATAGATTTCACCAACTTACGGACTTTGTCTTCGAGGCCCTTGACAACGAATCCTTATGGTTGTTGCATGTAAATCTCTTCGGTCAATTCACCATTCAGGAAAGCGGTCTTAACATCCATCTGATGGATTACCAGCTTGTGAATTGCTCTCAGAGTAATCAACATCCTGATGGTCGTCATCCGAGCTATTGGAGCATATGTGTCAAAATAATCGATCCACTGCTTCTGAGAAAACCCCTTGGCAACTAACCTTGCCTTGAACTTGTCAACAGTTCCATCGACCTTCATCTTTTTCTTGAAGATCCATTTACATCTGATTGATTTTGCTCCTTCAGGCAGATTGATCAACACCCATATGTTGTTAGAGGTTATCGAGTCGTACTCATCATTAATAGCCTCCTTCCAGAAGATAGCATCTCTGGTCTTCATCGCCTCATCATAGGTAAGCGGATCTGCTTCCACATGATAGGTGACAAAATTCTCTCCGAAGTTCTTCTGTCTCTTCACTCGCTTAGATACAGGTTCTGCAAGTTCTGGTTCAATAGTTGTTCTTGTAGCAACAACATCTTCTTGGACTACCTCTTTGTAAGGAACTTGAGCCTCCTGTGCACTCACATTATTTTCCAGAATGTCCACGAGAATAATGTTCTTGTGCCTTGCAAACTTATATTCAAAGAATTTGTGTCGCAAGATTCAATGATATGATTTGACTCAATATCAAGGAACCAGCATCACTCTTATCAGCATAACCCAGGAATATAGTCTTCGTAGTCCTTGTTTCTAGCTTCTGAATCTTCAAATCCGAAAGCTTCACGTATGCTAGACACCCCCACACTCGAATGACATTCAAGTTGGGTCTAACCTTGAACCAGAGTTCATGAGGAGTGACTTCCGAAGTAGCATGCGGCACTCTGTTCAATATAAATGTAGCCATACGCATTGCTTCACCCCAGAAGCAATTTGGAAGACTCGCATCAACAACATTGAGTTTATCATCTCTGTTAACATTTTGTTCTCCTTTTCTGTAACACCATTTGATTGAGGAGAGTACGGAGCAGTTGTCTCGTTGACAATTCTATGTTTTCTGCAGAACGATGCGAATTAATGATATCTATACTCTTCACCTCGATCACTTTTGAGTCTCTTAAATTATTGTCCAGTTTGACGCTCGGGTTCAGCCTTGAAGTCCTTAAACTTCATAAACGCTTCATCTTTAGACTTGAGCAGATAAACGAACGTGTACTTTGAGAAGTCGTCGATGAAGGTAATAAAATACTTCATCTCGGCCTTTGTGGAGAACTGTTGAAGTCACAGATATCTGAGTGCACCAACTCTAGAAGATCTGTACTTCGGTTTACCCGCTTGAACAGTTTTCTTATGATCTTTGTCTGTGCATAGACCCCACATTTCTCCAACTCCTTACCCTCACATTTGGAGATAAACCCTAGACTATACATCTTGTTTCTTCTTTACAATGAACATGTCCTAGTCTATTATGCCACAACTCAAGGGAATAACTAGAAGGAGAGACTGCATTCACTATCTCTATAGGAGTTACAAGTTGAAGTTTGAACATCCCTTCGGTACAGAAGGCCTTTTCGAAGTATGTTCCTTTATAGAACATAACGACTTGACCAGCGTTAATGTCCATCCTCAAGCCTGCGTAGTAGAGCAGGCTTTCAGAGACTAGGTTCTTGGTTATAGCAGGTATATGCTTCACATTCTGAAGCGTCAGCGACTTCTTCGAAGTCAGTTACAATAAAACCGTCCTGATCCCGAGTACTTCAGCTTGTTTGGTTCGCCACCATAACCTTCTCAGAAACAGGTTGGTACGTGGTGAACCACTCCTTCTTTGAGCAAACGTGACACGAGGCCCCAGTGTCTATCTACCAGTCCGTGTCAATCCCAGTTGAGTCAACCTGCACAATCATAGCAACAAAGTTAGCCTCACCTTGCTCCTTTTGTTTTGGTTTTTCTTTGCAGTCCCTCTTCTAATGACCTTTTTTGCCACAGTTGAAACAAGTCCCAGGTTCTTTGGACTTGGGCTTGAACTGCGCCGACTTCACCTTTAGATAGTGAACATTTTTCTTCTTTTGGTAGGGAGCCTTCTCCTTCCCTTTGGAATTTCCTCCTTGCACCATGTTCGCCTTGGCTATCTGGTTGGACATGACGTCCACTTTGAATTGAGCCCTCAACTCGTCTTCAATATATACCCAGTGCAAGAGGCATTCCAGATCCACTTCCATCTTCTGCGGTGCATGTCCACGATGAAGTTTCTCTAGACAGGTGGGAGCTTGGCGACAATACCCACCAACGATAAAAGTATCGACCAAGGGCATGCCGTCGTCCGCCAGCTTCTGACGTAACTTGAGGAACTCCTTGACTTAGGTAACATGGTTTTGTCATCCACAAACTGCATCCTCCAGACCTTTTTGGTCACGTGGATCTTATTTCTGTTCTCATCTATCTTGTAGAGATTCTCTATAGACTCCCAGATGTCCTTTGCATGATCGTCTTACTGTATGACTCCGCCAGAGAGTGCTCCATGGAATTCTAGATCAACAACTTGCAAAGGTTGTTATCCCACCTCCACTTCGACTGCAAAGTCATGGCTTCAGCAATCCTTCGAGCATTTTCATCCTCTGGAATCAAAGGCTCAATCTGTCAATACATAGTCGATTCACTTCTAGACGTTAAAGTGCTTCCCGTCAAAACTCGAGTTTAAAACTTGTATCGAGAAGTTGTGTACGGTTGTTCTCCATCAGATCTGAATCTTGCTTTGAGATTGTTATTTCTGAAACAGATCTTTTAATGGAAAATGGAAATCTCAAACTCTTATTTCTAAAGACAAAAAATTCGTTCTCCTAAGAGAGAGATGAATACTTGTTCTCAACTGAAGTTGATACAACGAGATGAATGGTCGCTCTCAACCGGAGTTGAAGCAATGATATGAATAATCGCTCTCAACCGAGTTGATGCAACGAAATGAATAATCGCTCTCAACCGGAGTTGATGCAACGACTTTGCTGGGGTGATGAAGACACCGTTGCTCAAAGCAACATTCGTCCGATTACGATCTGCTCCTAGGAACTAGCAAGTTCGAAAGAAATTCTGGAACGCTCATTGTCACCTCCTTTACGTACTCGAAAAACTCCTTAGGACTTCATTGGCGGTGACAGCACTTCTCTTTTCGTCTCTTTATTTTAGCGTAAGTCCTTAATGAAGGCACGAAGAAAGTATTTGTAGAGAAGGGTCAAAATCATAATCCTATTCCTGGTCATAACTGATTGCGAAAAGATAGGAGGAGATAATGGAAAGATTTGAATGAATTAAATTCAAATCCCACAAAATAGATCTGATCAATTAACTCAATCTTTCCATAACCGCTCAAATCTTCCAATCATCCACATCATACGCCACCTGCGCCCCATATCTACTCAGCCCATCAATATGTGCGTGTAGCTGCGAAGCCTGCAGTAGCCCGCGGCACCTACGCGCCTGCTGCACCTATACTGCGACTTGCACAGAGACGAGCGCATGAGCGCATCAACTGCGCACAATGTACCTTGCGCCGATGCTGACGTGCTAAGTGCAAAGTGCGCCAATAAAATACCACTTTACGCCCTTGAGCCCGAGTCCGAGTCGCGAAGCCCCTTCGGAGCTTAGCTCCATAAGAAAATTATCCTATGAGCATGACAAAAAGCATTAATGCTTCTTTATTGGTTTAGCCTTCTTTTCACTAGAAAAATGCCCCCACATGGCACCCATGTGCCTTTCCACACTTCATGTGATCTCTCAACACAAGCAAAGCTTTATATAGAGATTCCATCCATTTGATTTTTCTAATGTGGGACTATCTTTCTAGTTTCTAAAGCAAAACACCAACTGTAGAAGATGGAATTTCAAGGCGCATCTGTGCTAGAATTTCCTATGCACCTAACATTACATGCGCCAGGGAGCTCAAACGAAGTACTCGGCACAACAAGACAACACAAGTCTAGACAATCAAAAGAAAGTTTTATTTCATAGAAAAGTCTATTACAGTCTAAAAGGCTTTACAAAGGAGAATTTCTACAAAAAGAAAGATCCTAAGACTACAGCCAGGTGCAGCAAACTGCCATGCGCCCCCACCAGGCGCACCATCAGACAGCCGTATCACTTCAGCGTCTCAATCAGGCGCATCACATCAGCGTCTCAGTCAGGCGCAGCCTTCATCGTCTCAGTCAAGCGCAACCTTCAGCGTCTCAGTTATGCGCATTGAAGTCTCAGCATATGCGCCTTACTTCAACCCGGTCAAATGCTTCGACTAATAAAGCATTTATTGAGCAAAACAGGAGTGGGCGATCAACCCCACTCTTGCAGGAGGAAGAACTCTCCAAAGCCGAAGGAAGAGGGGAGCACCGTAATCCTCAGGCTAAATGAGCAGCTTTCAACACAACCAGAATGGGAAACACCCCACTCTAGCAGGAGGAAGAGCTCTCCAAAGCCAAGGAAGATGAAGGCACCGCAATTCCGATCTGCGGCTCTTTCAGCATAACAGAGGGAGGGCTCGAGCATCCTATCTTTGGATGCAACATGCACCTTCCGCCTGCCTCAGAAGCCCTCCACTCCAACTTTTGGATGTAACAGTCACCTTCAAGTGCATGGACGAAGACATGTTGTCGCATCTTCACCCTCGGGAGCATCTTGTCAACAGAATCTCCTCGAGCAAACAAGTTCATTCGGGAAGACGTGAGAGAACGAGAAGCAAACTCTCTCCTTGCCACTATTTATAGGCCGGGCAAATCAAACCCATGCGCCAAGTGGCGGGCTCTCCGAATCCCGAGCAATAAATTTGCATTTATGGTGATGAACCTGACACTTTGAATTCGGCCAAGTCAAAACGGCTATTTAAAGCACTTAAAGAACACAAAAGTCGGACCAATAAAGGTACGTCATGCAAACGAATGCACCGGTCGGACACCGTGCATCGTACAGACATGCCTATCAGTTACAAGTGCCCCGTATGGATGCGCCCAACAAACCACAGGTCCATGCGGTCCTGTCAACACGGACCCATGCACCCACTTTGGCTCATCACCCATCGAGCAATTAATGCTCAAGTGACAGAGTTGGCAGCACGTCCCCCGAAGACTGGGGAGTTAGCAGCTTTTTCAGAAGACGAAGCGTCGCTGACATCAGCATCATCATGACTTCCTCCGACGGTTACGAATCACGTGGCCGACCAACCACCCGCATGCGCCTCCCCGCCGGAAGCCTTGCATGCGCCTCCCCGGCCATGTGCCTGAAGACTTGCATGCGCTCAAAAGCCGTGCGCCCAGATCGATTCATGACTCCTGAAGGTTATGAGCCGAAGTCTTCTCATGTGCCCAATCCCGGGCGCATCCTATCAGATCAATCCCCACCAAATCCAAGATCTTCGAGCCACAGGCATGCGTCACGTGTCCTTTGACTCAATTCAGCCTATGAAGGGGTGCTAATCACCCAAGATCTCAGCAACTGAAAGATCCTCTCCCCTGCTATGTGCCAGCCCACTAATGCAGCATGAAGGATTCAACCCACAAATGATGGCGCATCATCCATGCGCCCCCCTTTCCCCCCCCCCCCCCCCCCGCAGCTTCAACCACGTGGCGCCCCTATGTATCGGCACATCCAACATATGCACGCATGAGCAGCCAGCCTGCAAAACTATAAATAGAGGGATCATCTCCTTCTTGGAAACAATATTACAGACGAGAACACAGTGAGAGGGAAAAAGACACTCAACGTCTTCTTCTTCTCCGCCAATACCAGCACCCAGAGCAACTCAGGCCTTCAGAGAACCGAGAACCGTCGTCAGATCGTCAACGGAGTTAACGCATTACCACTCGCTCCATCGGCACAAAGTTTCCAGATAAAAACAAAAGTGTTCTCCTAGGACTACATCTAAGTCCTACATTGTAACACTGTTCTGTTTGTATTAAAATTGCAATAAAGAGATTTTAATGGCAAACACCAACAAGCAAAAATGCCAACAAGTCTATCATTATGAATATTATCTGGTTAAAAAAATTTCATAGTTTTTCACTATTTTACTATTTCCAATGTGGGACTATCTTTCTAGTTTCTAGACGTTGTCATCTTTTTATCCCGTAAATTATCTTGTATGGTTCACATATTCAATTTCCAGTATTTAGCAGGTTATTAATGTTTCCTTTTATTGGATTTTTCCAGGACCAGTTTCCAAAAATTCATTCAGTTACATGCTATTGCCATTTGTTCCTACAAATGTAAAAAGTATACTTCAACAATTTCAAAGGTAATTGAGAAAAGTTATTTTTCTTGAAGAATTAGTTAAATACTTACTTTCAAGAAATTGATTTCCCTTGTTTATTACATAATAGATAATTCTAATGCTACAATCCTGTTGGAAACATGAAAAGTTTTTTGTTATGAATATTGTTGGCTAAAAGCATTTCAAGTTCCTTCACTATTTTCACTATCAAAAAAGAACTATGAATTTCTCGAGTATTGTGACCAGTATAGAGAGTGTAACCTTCTAGATGTTGTCATCTTTTATCCCTTTAATTATCTTGTGTGGTTACACATATTAATTTCAAGTATTTGTTGGCACATTTGTCTGGTCACACCTGATTTTGATAACCGACAAAAACTATCATTCGATATATACACAATAATATACTGGTACAGTACTACTGCTGAACGACTACTACCATGTTGCTACATTCAACCAGAGTCTTCGCAATGATAACCGCGTCGCTGATCAAGATATTTTTCTATGTTATTATGTATTTTCCAATTTATTGAGACTAGAAAATTTGTGGTTGAATGAGATTGGCACCTGGCTCAGCTATATGTCAACTTACAAAATAGCCTACTCAATCTACCACAATTCAAAAGGCCCAAAATCCAAACCCAATCTTCATGAACCCTTTCTGAAATAGGACAACCGGATTGGACCAAACTCGGTTCCCTCCGACCAAGTTCCCGAGGGATCATCTCATCCTGAAAAATAGGCTCCAAACGTTCAAATTTTTGAACGTTGTATTACCGAACTCTGCTCGAGTTCTGTCCAAGAAAACACTATAAATAGAAGAGAATTATCCATTCTATTCA
Source organism: Iris pallida (assembly GCA_029216955.1). Classification (NCBI taxonomy): domain Eukaryota; kingdom Viridiplantae; phylum Streptophyta; class Magnoliopsida; order Asparagales; family Iridaceae; genus Iris; species Iris pallida. The sequence continues at coordinate 13,823,110 of JANAVB010013598.1, read as the reverse complement.
CTGAATCATCTCTTTTATATTCATTCAAGTTTTTTAAAGAGCTTTTTACTTTCAAATCAGAGCTTTACAACTCCTAGCCAAGCCGGTGCCAGTCTCGGTTCAATCTAGAAGTTTGGTCGAGTTGTACAAAAGGCTTGAAAATATCTCAGTTTTTGTCATGTTCCTGAAGTCGACAAATCCTTCAGATAAAAGGCTTGCAAGTTGAAGTATTGCTCTTCAGATAAAAAGCATGTGTTGCAAGGAGCTGCAAGCGCTTCAGATTCTAAGCTTGGTTTTCACGAGATCGTGGATTCAACATCGAGCTAGAGTACTCGAGACTGGACTAGTCCTCTCAGAGAAAAACCAATATAAACCTTGGTGTTTGCGTTTGCTTCTCTGAACTTATTTACATTAAGCATTTATTTAAATATTACCCACTTCATATTAGATTGTTACTATCTTAAATATTTTTAGAGGTGATTTTTATTTTGCTGCACACACGCACTCTATTCACCCCCCTCTAGAGGTGCTCAACGGTCCTACAATTGGTACCAGAGCAGGTAACATTCAAATATAACACTCTAGAGAGAATACATATGGCAGCCGTGAAATCTATATTGACCGGTGAAGGGCAGTCCACAAATAGACCCTACTATTTGATGGAACAACCAATACCTACTGAAAAATACGAATGAGTTTCTTCCTGAAATCTCTTGACTTTGATCTCTAGTCTACAGTCATAGGCGGCTAAAAAAGCCACCTGGAATAGTGATTGATGGTAATCTTGTAGACAATCCATATGATAGATACACGAATCTAGGAAAGACACAAGCCAACCTTGACACAAGAGCGATCAATGCATTATTTGTTCCATTGGCATGTCTGAGTTTAATAGAATATCTACATGTGTCACATCATACGACATTCGAAAACTTCTTAAGGTAACTCATGAAGGTACTTCACAAGTGAAGTAATCCAAGATAAGTAGATTGACACAAGAGTATGAGGCTTTCAAGATAAAACCAAATGAATCAATCACTCAGATGTTTACACGTTTTTTTATATACTAATCCTTTATCATCTCTTGGCAAATCACGAAAAGATTCGTAAAGTGCTCAGGGGACTAACAAAGAACAGGAACCCAAAAGCCACTGCGATCATAGAAGAAAATGATCTCACCACAATGTCGCTGGAGATACTCATGGTTAAACTGGTGACTCATGAGCAAGACTTACAAGACTTGGAAGAATCTATTCCAAAATAAAAGTCTATCGCCTTCAAAGTTCATGCTAAAAGAGTCTGAAGCGAAGACATGGATGATGAAGTTTCAGATAAGAGAAATAAGCACTTCTTGTAAAGAACTTCAAAAAAAACTTCTTGAGGTTTGAGAAATCAAACGGAAAGAAGAAACATTTAAATGGCCGTAGAAAATAAATGTATTCGATATACCAACAATTATAATAACAGTAAATACAACTTCCAAATAAAACTAGTTACCAATTTCTCTTATATATTATTAAAAAATTCCATATAGACAATATAGAGAATAGTTGTTCAAATGTTCAACAAAAGCAAACTTTTTAACAGAAGCAGTATCTTACACAAGTAGCAAACTAATTTGCTAACAGTGTGCTCATAAGTATTAAAATATGTAAAACAATAACTTTTTTCATCAAGTCACTAATTAAGCCTCATCCAGCAATTTTTGGCTAAATATTCTAACAGATGTGTATTCTACTACTGACACTACTTTTAACAAGTTTGTTGAATCAAGTTGTGATGTTGATATAAACAAAGCTAGAGAGACTAAATGATCTGTTAACAAGAAAATATGTTCATAAGCAAAAAGGTGCATACAAACAATTATGCACTATTCAGAAACTAATGTTTTGTTCTCAAGAAAAATTGTACTAGAAGCAGTTAGTACTATTCACAAACAAATATGTTATGTTTTGTTCATACGCAACTATGTACTGATTATGAAGAGAATTGTATTAAAAAATTACTTAGTGATATGTGAAACTAAGTGTTGAATATTTGTTATGATTTTATTGATAGTCTCTTGGCTATATATAGCATTACAATCATCCTCATTACATTAAACCCTCTGTGGAATATCCTGTGGCATATTCTAACATACCAAATATACCAACAGGATATTCCAGTATACTTATTCTATACCAAATATACCAATACACTTATTCTAATACCAAATATACCAACACACCTCCTCAAGATGGGCGAAAGATATTTACTAACCCATTTTGTCACATCCTCTAATCATGTTCACAAAGCTAAGTCCCTTGGTCAGTCTGTCTGCTACCTGATTCTTGGTTGGAACGTGGCCTAGCTCCAGTAGTCCACGATCCAACTTCTCCTTAATGAAGAACCTATCGATCTCGATGTGTTTGTTTCGGTCATGTTGTACTGGATTGTTGGTGATACTAATAGCTGACTGGTTGTCACACAACAACTTCATCTTGGCTCCTTGATCCAGCTTCAGCTCCACCAGCATATTCTCCAACCATAGCAGTTTTGCAACTCCCAATGCCACAGCTATGTACTCGCTTCAACTATCGATCTGGCTACCACTAACTGCTTTTTACTCCTCCAAGAGACCAAGTTGCCTCCTAAAAATATGTAGTATCCCAAGGTAGACCTCTGTCATCAGCACAGCTAGCCCAGTCAGAATCACAGTAGCCCTCGATGCCCACGTGATTATTCTTTCTGAATATCAGTCCCTTTCCAGGGGTACCCTTCAAGTATCTTAAAAATTGGTACACTACGTCTATATGACCCTTCCGTGGGTCATGCATGTAGCGGCTCACCACACTTACTGCAAAAAGATATCAAGACGAGTGTGGCTTAAACTTGCCCACCAGTCTCTGGTATCTATTCCAGTTAAATCGTTTCCAGCCTCGGCATCTAGCTTGAACCTCAGATCTATCGGTGTCGCTGCAGGTTTGCATCCTAACATCCATGTCTCTGTAAGAAGGTCCAATGCATACTTTGAGAAAGAACAATCCTCTCTGCTTCTCAAGCAATCTCAATTCCAAGGAAGTACCGAAGAAGGCCAAGGTCCTTCACCTCGAATTTATTGCCAAGCTTCCCTTTGTATCGGGCGATCTCCTGTGATAATCAAATCGTCCACATATACCGCAAGCATGGTGATATGGCCTCCACTTCGACGGAAGAACACAATATGATCAGCATTGATCTGCCGATATTCCATTCCAATCATCGCCCTCCTGAATCTGTCAAACCACGTTCGAGGAGACTACTTCAGTCCATGGAGACTGTAGAAGCGTAAATAAATAACTAAATCAAGGAAGTTGAGATCTTTACGCAAAGACAGTTCCAAACTAAGCTGTACGCAAAGGTCAAACTGAGTCAAAATTAAACTCTACGCAAGGATTAAATTCAGACTTTATGCGAAGACAGTTTCACTCTCTACGCGAATGAGCTGTCCATGCTGCATTAAATGCACGAAGATACTGTTCTGACAGATTGATTTTCTGACAAATAATTATACAGAAGCTAAGAAGTTTGTTGTTTAGCGTGCCAATGAGCTGCTTTACGCTTGAGGAACAGCTTCCGCTTTATGCATAAAGAGCAATTTGAGTTTTTACGCTCAAGGCTATCTCAACTACTCTTTTTGCGCGTAGAGTTTATTTGAGCCTTTACGCTCAAGGCTATTTTTAGCCGCTTTATGCAGGAAGCTTACTTTGAGCTATTTTACGCTCAGACATGCCTAACAACATTCCTTATGCATAGTTTGTCCTGATTATGTGAACGTAGTTTTCTGACGTGGCCTTCATGCCACACTTCTCGAAGAACGTGTGTACATGTTTTCTTATTTTATTGGATCATGGGACACGTGTCAACATGCGTAGAAGCCAATTTTGTACGTGGGTGACAGTTATTCTACCAGCCTGCGTAGAGACCCAATATTGATGCTTTTTACGCACAGAAGACAAGCTTATATAAAGACTTCTTTTTAAGGAAGAAGGAGAAGATTTTGGAGACCAGATACTTTCAGAGCAAAGTGATTTTCCAGAGTATTTCTCTTCAACTTTTCTTCAAGAACAAAGTGAAGCAAAGCAGGAAAGCATTCGACTGTGCCATCAGTGCCAATTGTGTCGATACCATTCTGATGACTTAGTCTTCCATTGTTCATTTCCAAGAGTTTTCTTCCATCATCGTGTGGTACAAGGAACAAAGTAATCGCTCTCAGATCAGACTTCCATAGCAATCTCCCCAGAATTTACTTGTACTTTTGTACATTTTCTCATTTTCTTTCAAAAGCCTTAGGGCATTTTATTTTAAGTGAAACAAAATGGCGACTCTGCTGGGGACGACTTTCTCCTCTGACGAGAAATCTATTGCTCAATACGATATGTATCGATTGGATCGATTAAGAAGACTCTGGTCGTTCAATTCGACCAGACTGCTTATGAAAAATGCTTCGAACTGGGGGTAGTGCTCACTGCTCCAATGTGCAAAAATCATGAAAGGTGCGCAAAGTTTGGATTCCTAAGTCCAAAGCACCCTCTGATCTCTCTATTGTCTCTGAATACAAGAGAATTTTTCCCACCCCTGTTGTTGGAGCTCCCGTCTGTGACGATGCAGTTCCTGCTTCAGTGTTGCGCTCTGTACGTAAAATTCAGTCTCCCGTCTGTGACGTGGTAGATAATCATGTCTTGCGCTATACGCGTAAAGGCAAATATCCCGTCTGTGACGTGGCAGATGTTCCTGTTTTGCGCTATACGCGTAAAGGCAAATCTCCTGTCGGTGACAAGGTAGATAAAGTTCACAATGGTATTTCTGCATCTAAAGTGAACTTGCCTACACGCGTACAGCGTAAAAACAAGTCTCCTATGGCCGACAATTCCTTTGATTTATCCAAGGAGATAAGAAATTTTGGCAAAACTTCTGTTTTACGCCAACAATTTGCTAATGTTGCTTTACGCAAAGTACCAAATCTTAGGATTACACGCATGGTCGATGGTGTTCTCTGTGCACAAAAATCAACTCAGGATTTATGCACACAATTCCAAGTGCGTAAAAATACACAGCTTTGTTCTGCCAATGAAGCTAGTAACCTTCTTTTTATATAAGGGACTAAATATTTTTTGTCCCAAATGTAAGAAAGAAAATGTTACCTTCCAACTCTTCTGATTTACGCGAATTACTTGTGCAAAAGCGTAAAAACAAAAAACTCCTGTGGCACTCCCTCAAGAAAATCATTATTGTGAATGTCAACAAATTGTGATAAAATGTTATTGTTCTGCCACTAAACGATCAATTTTTGACCGATTAAACTATAACGTACCTCATCAACAAATTGATGACCAAGAACATGAGTTTTCCTATGCATCGGTCAATATGGTGTCTCATATTGAGGAGGATGTCCAAGACGCAATTCATCCCGGACTCCAAGTCAACAATGGTTCAACCGAATCCTTGACTCTTTTGAAGGAGTATATCAACCTATTCGGTCAAGAAGTCAACGATCTTTAAATATGCATTCTTCAGATTCAGAAGCTGGGGGTACCCAGTATTTGGAGTCAAAAACTGATAATGTTGATTCATATCTTTACACCAATCCCTCTGTATGTTCAAGAGAAGTTGAATCTTATGTTATCGAAGAAGAACAGGAGACGTCTACTTCTCATACAGAACAGCGTCTTTCTGCGGTGGAACAATCGCTAAAGGATATGCTTGCAATGATGTAAAATATACATCAGATAATAACGACTCAGCAAACAGTCCAACCGGCAGTGATAACACCAGTACATGTAGCTGCACAAACTCAGGATAGTCGAGGGGTTGACATACCTTTGAATAATCTGAGTCAAGAGCCTGTTATTAATCAAAACTCTGCATCTCATGACCCTCTCATTCCGAAATGTATCACCTCCAGTAGGGGTTACGGTACATCCAACAACTATTCAATCAAATATACTCCCTCAAACTAGTAAAGCTATTCAAGCAGTTCGGGAGTTAAAAGCACAATTTGAAGTTCTTAAGCACAAAGATCAGCTCCAGAAGTTGGGGATTAAGCAACCTTATCCTCCCCACTGGAATGATGTACTCTTTCCTCCCAAATTTAAGCCATAATCTATGGTATTATTTGATGGAAAGGCTTCTCCAAGCTAATATATCAATTATTTTGATATTATGACTATGCATCTACAGAAGAATAATGCTCTTCTCACCCGAGTTTTCATTGGGTGTTTGACGGGTACAGCATACGATTGGTATCGTAGTTTATTCGATAACTGTATATCTTTTGACGAGTTCAAAGCGATGTTTCTCTCTCGTTTCTACGAAGGAGGAATGGATATGAATATTTCCTCCTTAATAGAGATTAAACTAAAAGAGAAAGAGGATACTCAACGTTTATTGAACGTTTCCAACAGGCTACTTTAAAAATGCCTCCTGGTATGCCAGATTCAGCAATAATAGATACATGCAAAATGAATCTACGACCAACCATCGCTATTTTTACAGGATCTCAATTCACAAATTGGGCCTCATTTATTATAGCGGCTGTTTCAGCTGAGACCAATGGTAGATTGGCTCGTGAGCATGGGATGATCTTCGCTTCGGAAGATAAAGGAAAGAAAGCCTCTTCAAGTAACAATCCTAGTAATCGCAATAGGAAAGGAAAGGACACCCTGGTGGTGAACCTTTCGAAATCCAAAACTACACCAGGTAATCCAGAGTCTTCTAAGCCGAAGAAGAGTACTCTTTTGATGACAGTGACATTCCTGGAATATTCCAATATCTTGTGAAGAGTGGTAAACTCCATATTCCAGATCCAAAATGACCTAATGAGGTAGATTTGACTGATAATTCCAAGTATTGTATCTACCATAGATACATAATCATCCGACTAAGGCTTGCTATGTCTTGAAGAAGAAGATTCAAGAGTTGATAAATGCTAAAGCTATCGCTCTAACTAATGATGAGCATACAGTCACGACTAACATGATTTTTCTTCAATTTGGAGGTTTTTCTCCACAGCAAGTTCCTGATGGGATTGTCTCGATTTCGAAGGCGATAATGAAGATTGTGAATCTCCCACCAGCCAGAGATTAAAGTAAAGGACTATTGCCTCTCACATTGAAAAATGGTGAAATCATGTGGGTACATCCTGACTTAGTACCTGAAATGGAGTATGAACGTAAAATTTTAAAATCCAAGAAAGGTCAAAAAGTCAAAACCTGCAATATGATTTCTCATGTTGCTACCTCAGACTATGATGATTCTGATCATCTGTGGGATGACATCCCTTTGGAAGATAGGCTAAGGGGTCTGAATATATGCCCTCCAAATTTGGCTCCTCCTACCAAACTAAAGCTTACTCAGCATGGTTAGCTATGAACAGTGTTCCTTTGTATAGGACACAACAAGTTTTTGTTGCCTATGAGAAAGCTCCGGTTGGGATTTTACCTCCTACACCAAAATTTTCCATCCTTTCGAGTACAGGGGTCCCCATTCCTTCTTCATCTGTTGGAATGTATGTTGAAAGTCCACTGCCCATTCGCATGTATAGTCAACAATCGATCCATCTCATAAAAAAGATGGGCTATGACTTTCAAAAAGCGGAAGGCTTGAACAATGGTAAAGGTATGCAAGTTCCTTTGCAAATTCAAGGTCAGAAATCCTCCGTCAGATTGGGATTTGAGGTCCCTCACAAAAGTCCCCATAAGACGAAGACTAAGGGAAAAAAGACTAAATCCTATAATATGGTACTTCATTCTCCTGAGTCTGAAGAAGAGGCTTTTGCTGGCACAAGATCTGGAAAAGATTACCACAAAGATTATGAAGGAACTTCTAAAGAAGCGGATGACGTCGCTGAAACACAATCGACTCAGTCATCTTCTATTCCTGCTGAGGTAAGACCTTCTAAACCACCAATGGTTGAAAAAGGAAAACAGAAGGCAGTACGTTTTGACGTCCCGCTAAAATCTGGTTCAAATCAAGGGTTGATGAAACCCTATAAGTTTGACATTCTAGTCCAATTAGCCAATACTCCGGCTAGACTTTCCATCTTTGAGTTACTCCGTCTCTCTAAAGAAAGTTGAAAAACTTTGAGTGAAGCTTTGCTACAGGCAGATTCATGCCTAATCCAACTCAAAAGTCCTGACAATATACCAGTGTCATGTCCCCAATGCCACAGTGTGATGGAATCAATTCCTAATATTACTTTCACACAAGAGGATATGCTGTTGAAGCATAATCGGCATGACAGGCCTCTGTATTACACAGGGTATATTAACCCAACCGAGATTGACATGATTTATATTGATCCTGGGTCTTCCATTAGCATTCTTCAGAGTATGCTACGACCATTGAGGATTCCTACTAGTGAGTTGACTTACACTAGTACGACAATTGTTGGTTTCAATTCTGGAAGAAGTAAACCATTGGGGAAAATTTGTCTGAAGATTCAAATAGGTGATCTTCGAACCATGGCAACTTTCTATGTTATCAATTCAGACGTATCTTATAATATCATGCTCAGAAGACCGTGGATACATGAACATAACATTGTTCCTTCGACTCTCCACCAATGCTTCAAGTATGCGGATTCTCAGGGGACCGTGAAGACTGAATTTGCAGATCTCAATCCTTTTAAAGGTGTTGAAGCCTATTTCTCTGATTCAATACTCTATAGATAGGAGCATATGAAGAAAATATCCGATATGGCTGAAGATCGATCGCCTTCAGAAGACCAGTCGATTTCAGAAGACCAATCGCCTTCAGAAGATCAACCTTTGAAGATTAAGGTTAAGGGTCGAATTCAACCACAACCTGTCAATGGTGAACCTTTGGTAATTAAAGTCAAAGGAAGAACTCAAGCTACGTCTGATGAATTGTGAGAATTTTGGTCAAAAGTCAAGTTCAAGCCAACACTAGTGATCAGCCTTCATGATCAAGGTTAAAGGACGTATTTCTTGTCCAACTGATTCAGAACCACTAGTTATCAACCTCGGCAAATCTATGCAGCTAAGACGGATGATGGTCCGTTAATGATTAATCCAGGCGCAGTAGCCAGTTTGTCAATGATGAAAATATTGATCAATCTGTGTTTTCTCATTTTAATGAAGATTTCCTTTTGGAGTATATGGCTGTCAAATATATTGAAAGAATGAATTTATCTGTTGATAATCAAAGTCATCAACATAAAACTGACATAAATACAGAGGAAACCTTATATATTAATCATAAAGAGAATTATTTTCCTTTTCATGTCAATGTTGGGCCCTATGCTCAGATGTTCCTAACATCTACTCCTTACTTTCTACCTGTTGCCTCATCATCACAAGCTTGTCTAGCTTATAGACGTCCTGAAGAATCCTATTTTTGATCATGTCTACTAAGAAAAACAAGCATCAAATTGTGTTTGGTTTGGCTAGGAATATTCATGTTATACAAACAGATAATCTCGAAGAGAAGGATAAAAAAAATTAGAATTGACAGATATAGTCAGCAATCCCGTAAAATTATCCAGAAGATGGGATATGATTTGAAAACCATGTCAGGTCTCAATCAGGGAAAAGGTAGACGATTATCATTATGTGGTGATCTGTTTTATCAACAAATCCGTCATGGTTTGGGATACGATACATCCCATGTTTAAGGAAGATATAGAAGAAGAATTTTCTTCCAGTTCTTTACAATCCTCAGATTCTGAAGAAGTCCAATATGTTGAATCTGACCGCGTCTTTTCAGTCAATATGGTTCAAACCGATGATGAGTCTGAACCATTTGAAAATGACCCTTGGGCACAACAAATGGATACTCAGTAGGAACTTCGGTTTGAGCAGCGACAGCCACCCATAAAATGAAATCATCCAGATTGATGTTGGAGACAAAACTACGTCAAAGCCAATATTTATCAATAAAAACCTTTCTGAAGATGAAAAAGAAAAGTTGATAAAACTGATAAAAGAATATATTGATATCTTTGCATGGAGCTATGAGGATATGCCAGGTCTAGATCCTAAAGTAGCTACCTATAAACTCAATATTCTTTCTAATGTTAAACCTGTAAAACAACAGCAGCAACATTTTCGACCGACATGATGGATACAATTGAAGCAGAAGTTAAAAAGTTGATCACGGTGGCTTCGTCCGTGAAGAACAACACCCAGATTGGGTTGCTAATATTGTTTATGTCATGAAGAAGAATAAAAAAGTTCGAGTTTGCATAGATTTTTGAGATCTCAATGCGGCTTGTCCAAAAGACGAATTTCTACTTCCGATCACTGATGTCATAATAGATAACACATGTGGTTTTGAACGTATGTTTTTCATGGATGGATTCTCAGGATACAACCAAATTAAGATGCATCCAGGAGATGAAAAGCATACTACTTTCGTACGCCCATTGGAGTTTATTGCTACACGGTTATGCCTTTTGGTCTGAAAAATGCCGACGCTACATATCAACGGGCCATGAGCAACATCTTTCAAGAACATCTGCAAAAAATAGTTGAATGTTACGTAGATGATATCACCGTCAAAAGTCGATCAAAAGATGATCACATTCAAGACTTGAAGACAGTATTCGAGTTGATGCATCGACATCAACTAAAAATGAATCCAACTAAGTCTTTCTTAGGAGTTTCCAGTGGCAAATTTATGGGATTTGTCATCACTTCTCAAGGTATCCATGTTGATCCTGATAAAGTCAAAGCAATTCTTGAAATGCGTCCTCCATGCAATTTGAAAGAGCGTCGTAGCTTTCAGGATCGCATTGCTTATATCAGAGATTTATATCAAATCTTTTTGGAAGATGTCAACATTTTTCTCGTTTATTGTAGAAGGGTATGTCATTTTGGGATGAAGCATGTCAAAAAGCATTCAATGACAGAGTATAATGCTATGCTAATTGGTCTTCAAGTAACAAAATAATTGGACATTGAATTCTTAGAAGCCTATGGAGACTCTCAACTGATCGTCAATCAGGTCAGAAGGACATATGAAGTCAGAAATCCTGACCTCATTCCCTATCATCAAGTGGTAATCGAATTGGCTCTTTCATTCAAAGGGTTCTTCATTGAATTTGTACCGCATTCTCAAAATTTGGAAGTTGATGCTCTTGCTAGTTTAGCTGCAGACTTAGCAATTCCAATCAGAAGACAAAATACCATCATTTGTTGGATCGGGACCTATTCTGTGTCAAGAATAATTTGTACACCAGACAGAGTTATGCTACCGAATCAAATTTTTAGCAAAAAGGTTGGAGAAGTCCATTTATTGATTATGCGATCTATGGAATTTTACCTGAAGATCCAAAGGAAGCTGCATCAATCAAAAGACGATCATTTCGATTTTACTATGATTCTTCTATGCACATGTTGTATCGTCGTTCTTATGATAGAATTTTACTGCGTTGTCTCTCGAAAAGTGAAGCTAAGCAAACACTTCGTGAAGCTCATGATGGAATTTGTGGTGCACATCAACCAGGTCCAAATTTACAGGACCGTATTCGAAGAATAGATTATTATTGGCCTTCTATGATAGCAGAGCTGTGGATTACGCCAGACGGTGTAAAGCATGCCAGATTTATGCTGATTTTATTCATCAACATTCTGAATTTCTACATCCTACAGCAGCCTCTTGGCCTTTCGAAGCTTAGGGTATGGATATTATTGGTCCGATTAATCCCTCTTCTGTCAAAGGGCATCGGTTTATCCTTGCTATAACTGATTATTTTTCTAAATGGACAGAAGCAGTTCCTCTTGTTAAAGTAAAAATCTAATGTGATTAACTTCATCAAACATCATGTCATTTATCGTTTCAGGATTCCCCGAAGGATATCCATGATAATGGACCACAATTTGCCAGTCAGGCATTTTATCGATTTTGTGACAAGAATCGGATCCAGAACTATCTTCTACACAGCTTACAATCCAGCTGCTAATGGTTTAGCAGAATCTTTCAACAAAACAATTATCAAACTTTTCAAAACGTTCGTCTCTTCTAATAAAAGTTCCAACAATAGTGGCAACCCAATCTAATGTTAAGAAAACCTTAACCTTAGATTCAATGGGTAACAACAAACTGTTGATTTGGATGTATACGACATGATAATATCGACTGTTGCAATTTGAGGGTTGAGTTTATAAAACTCCTAATGAAGTTCAGTAATGTTGACATGTATTTGTAAAGCAACAGAGATACTGAAAGAACTTCACCTATGTGAATTTAGAGATGGTGTTGTCTCAGTAAGATCTGGAGTTTATCTTATAAAAATTCTAGACAGGATCAGCACATGGCCATTAATAGTACTAAGCGAGAGATGTAGGCAAAGAACTACAAAAAAATGTGTGTAAAGTAACACCGATTTTATCACAAGGAATAACTGGTTCAAAGCCCAGCTACCAGAGATTTCGATAAAATTTGTGTTGCATCTACTAAGGTTAGGTTCAAATCGAAAGATACCTAACTGTATTAACATTCTTTAAGTGATGTATTCTGGAATTCCTTTCCATTATTTATGGAACAAGTGGAGGATTGTTGGAATTATTAATTCCATTTATTGTTTATAAGGATGAAAAGGAAAGAGAAGGGACTTTAGTCCCACATCGGAAAGAGAGAAAGGTTCGAAGGTGCTTAAATAGGTATGTGCACTCATGAGGAGTGTGCAACAACCAAAGGGTTGCTAGTGGGTGACCATTGGTTATTGTTTTATCTTCTTCATGAAAATGTAGCCGGTGTTGCCACCGGCAACATCGGCTCCGGCTCCGGCTCGGCACGGGCTCGGCGTAGAGGCGATAGTGGCGCATTGTAGACTTAGGCAACGTGGCATCGGGCGAGCGGCGTAGGCTCGGGCTCCTCGCGGCAATTTTCGCCCCGAGAATTCCTATTTTTTGCAGCCCACTATTAGCCCATTTTTGCAGCCTAGACAGACGAAGGGGTGAATGAACCTGCGAACAGGTGAATGAATGTTGTTTCGGAAGGGTCGCGACTTCACGAAACAACACGAATCCATCTATATATACTACAGATCTCTGAGTCTAAAACACACAGAATCTCAGTATTCATTCTCTCTTTCTTTTCTCTTCCAAATTTTCCAGAAAGGTGTTCTTCTCTACGCCGATGTCTCACAACGTCTGGTGAACCTCCGGCAAATGGTTGTCTTATCCTTGGTGTTCTGGCGTGCTGACTCCAAGACGTTACCGGAGTGCCCGAAACACTTTAAGGAAAGTGCTGCTAAATGCACGATTCAAGCCTCGACGATATTTTCAACTTAGCAGAACTCAGAAGTGAAGTACTAGCAATTTCTAACACCATATACCTTGAACTCAGAAGTGAAGTACTAGCAATTTCTGTCAAAGGGCATCGGTTTATCCTTGCTATAACTGATTATTTTTCTAAATGGACAGAAGCAGTTCCTCTTGTTAAAGTAAAAACATCTAATGTGATTAACTTCATCAAACATCATGTCATTTATAGTTTCAGGATTCCCCGAAGGATAATCTATGATAATGAATAGCCTCACCATTACTTTGAATAGAAGATAAGGATTTGGAGATCTTCTTAGGAATCAGATATGAAGACTTGTGGTAGATAGGAATTTAGGATAATGTTGATTTAAGTAGAGTGGTTCTACCAACATGGAAAGATATTTGCTGGACCATCCGGATAGAGTAGATTTGCAAGAGTCAATTAAGGTTTGATGAGTAGAAGATCTTGATATAGGTAGAAGAAGTTTGTAACCCAGGTATTTGTCATTAGCAGACATATTTTAACAATGAATATTTGCCTCATATTATCATCAATAGTTGGAGAGAAAAAGGTAGCAGATTTTGCAAGGCTATTCTGTTGACCTGACCGAGTCTCATAGGAAGAGAATATATTTTTAACTTGGAGGATATTATGGATGGTACAGCTACCAAACAACAGGATATCATCCGCAAATAGGAGATGAGTATAAGATGATGCTTGATTTCTTGACATCCGATAACTAGAATATAGACCATTCCTTTCCATTATTGAAATATGTTTGGAGAGAAGTTTACCACATAAGATAAAGATATACGGGAATAAGGGACACCCTTGGCGAATGCCACGATAGAGAAAGAATATCTCAAAGTTGTACAACAAGAATTTCAAAACTGACTGTGGTAATGCATTGCATCAATAGGTCATGCGATGGGCCAATAAAACCAAAACTAGGAGAGTTTGGCATATGACATCTCAGCTTAATCTATCGTAAGCTTTAGTATTGGCATATTAGAATGTATTAAGAAATTCTATGTAAAATAGAGGGTTGTAATGCTATATATAGCCAAGAGATTATCAACAAACATATTCATTACTCCTAATATTCTACATGGTATCAGAGCCCAAACCCTAGCTGCCACCCCCACTCCTAAACCCTAGCCGCCATCACCACTGCCGTGCCACCACCGCCTCTGCCGCCACCATCACCGCGAAGCTGCGACTCCCATGGAGCCTGCAGGAGCCTTCTGCCGCAGTTTCCGGCGTCTCCTGTGGGTCTTTTTGAATGTTGACATCGAAGGCTTAGATCCGATGGGGGAGAGACATGATCGAGTCTAGGAGAGGACGAAAAGGATGAATGTGAATCCTGGGACAGGTATGAGTTGATCGGAGAAGAGGAGGATCGATGGAGGAGATCATTAAGAAGTTTGACTCTGCGAAGGTCACAACATTGATAAAGTTGATAAAATTGTCGGCTGGTGAGAGCGCGACACGAACACCAACGAAGTTGGAGCTTTCCTCCATCAATCTGGAGCTTGATGGACTGGCCACCTACCTGAGTTGGTCACGACAGGTGAGGAGAACCCTCGCAGGAAAGAACCTGGAGGGTTTTCTTGTCAGGAGAGAAGACAGAGCCGGATGAGGGCTCGGCAGGACGCGACGAGTAGAAGTCCACTCATATGGTGATATACATTTGGCTCCTTATTTCTTTAGTCCAGTCGATCGCCGCCACAGTGGATGGCCTTGAGATGGTGAAGGATGTATGGGAGAAATTGAGGAGGACTTACGGTGGTGTGGGGAATAACTTGAGGGTTTTCGAGATAAAGAAAAAGATCGACGACATAGTAGAGGACGAGAAGACGGTGCAGGAGTATGCCACGGAGTTGAAGCGTCTGTGGTTGGATTACGATCACTCCGCAGATCGGGCGAGTTACGAGGACCTGAAGTATAAGGAGAGACAGGTATGTTTGTAGGAGAGGACGATAAAGTTTCTTAAGGGGCTGGTTGTAGTGTTTCTCAGAGGACAGCACTAGTTCTAGCCTAACCGAAGATCCCTACACTTGAGAAGGCTATCTCGGCCATGATCCAGGAGGAGACTCGCATCAAGCTACAAACAGGGATAGACGGTCCTCCTGAAGTGAAGTCAGCATTGGCGGTTGCCAATTCAGGCAGTACATGACCGAAGGAAGAGCCCCGACAGTACTACAACTACGGGAAGGTGGGTCATCTGAGGTATGCTTGCACCAAACCACCCAAGAAGAGAGATTCAGGTGGTGGACATGGACAGTTTGGAGGACGTAGCCGTGGTCATGGGGGTCGACGAGGTGGTCGAGGAGGTAACCGGGCGAACCAACTGATAGCAGAAGGCGAGGAGGGAGCTGATGGTGCCTATACTTAGGAGGATCAGGTACTGCTGGGTATGCTGGAGGTACTCAAGAGGAATCAGAGAGTGTCACGTGATGGAGTCAGGAGGAGTGGGACCGAGGAGTCGTCCACCTCATTTTTTGCCAAAGACAATGCTGTCATGTATGTCCATCCATCGGAAGGTGCTGATGACTCACTCACCCTTTCATCTATGTCTTCTCTTAGATCGTCGGACTGGATTATCAATTCGGGAGTGTCTCGACACGTGACAGAGAATGCTAGTGAGTTCTCTTCCTATACTCACCTAGCATCGACAGATAGCATTCAAACAGCCGATGGTACTTTTCAGCCAGTGGTCGGTAAGGGTACTATCGATTGTACAGGTTTAGTAAAATTATCCAATATTTTGTATGTTTCTTCTTTTTTAGTCAGTCTTTGTCCATTAGTTCTATAATCCTCTAACTAAAATGCATTGTCTCTTTTGATATTTCTAAGGTGATCTTACAGGAGAAGGAGACGGGACGAAGACTTGGGACTAGCACTTGACATGATGGACTGTGGTACCTTGATCAGGAAGGACTGGATTCGACATTGGTGTCTATGGCAGGGAGGGCAGGAATGAGAGAACCGAAGATGAGTACCGAAGATACACTGATACTCCACCACAGGCGATTGGGGCACTCCTCTTTTGGTATTTTGAATAGGTTGTATCCATCTATTTATGAAAAAGCAAATAAGGAGAAACTAGTATGTGATGCATGTGATTTAGGCAAATTTACTAGGAGCTCATATGTTAGTATGGGCCAAAGGAGCTCCTCCATTTTTTATATTATACACTCTGATGTTTGGGGACCGTGCGCCATAACTACTACGAATGGTCACAAATATTTTATTTCTTTTATTGATTGTTCCTTTCATGTCACCTGGTTGTATTTGATGAAGAATAAAAGTGATATTTTGCCTGTTTTTGGGACTTTCATAAATATGTTCAGACTCAGGATGGAGTAATGGTGAAGGTACTGATCTGATAATGGGACAAAGTATACCACCAAAGCACTTAAGGAATACCTGTTAGCCTACGGGATACAATATCAGATCACCTGTGCATACACACCAGCACAGAATGGAGTGGAAAAAAGGAAGAACAGACACTTTCTGGAGGTGGCAAGGAGCATGATAAACGTCATAAATGTCCCACAGAGTCTGTGGGGGTATGAAGTATTACAGCAGCTCAACTGATCAACAGGATGCCCTCGAAGGTACAGGGATGGAAGTCTCCATGTGAGATATTACAAGAAAATAATAGTAGGGTACTTCCACTGAAGGTGTTTGGCTGCGTATGTTTTGTGAACGACAACAAACCCTCTGTTGGAAAACTTGACCTGAAAGCAGTCAAGTGTGTCTTCGTAGGCTATTCGGCGACTCAGAAGGGGTACGTATGCTAGAACCCAGTAGAGAAGAAGAGGTTTGTGAGCATGGATGTTCACTTCAGGGAGCATGAGCTATACTACCGTCAGGAGGGAACCTCATCCATGGATAACTCACCTAATACTGAGAGTATGAGACGAGAAAGAAAGATTGGTGAGAGTGTGGTGACCGATTTAGGAGTATGGCATGGAAGAACGGTTAAAAAGAAGCAGGAAAGTGAAGAGGAACGGGAGAGGAGATGAGAGATGTTAGGCCCATGGCTCAGGAGGAGTTACCTACCTACAGCAGGAAAGAGAAGCAAACTGCAAGACCAGTACCTATAGTGCTAGCGCCAAGTCCCTTGTCTGCGTCCGTCTCGACTCCTGAGACACCTACATCACCACCACCAGATTCTCCTTCAGGTGATATCATTCTTCCTACTCCTCCCACACCATTATCAGTATGGAGAACCACTCGCAGCAATGCAGAAAATCCTTCTAATAGATATGGATAGGACCATGTTCAGTTTGTTTCATATGATAACATCTCTTCTTCTCATAGAGTATTCATTGCATCTTTAGATAGTATTACTGTACCTAACAATTGGCAGGTTTCCAAGAACGATCCAAAGTGGAAACTGCAATACACGAGGAGTTAGGGGCTTTTAAGAAGAACCACACTTGGAAACTGGTAAAACTGCTAGAAAGAAAGAGGGCAGCCGGATGCAAGTGGGTCTTTACTATGAAGTAGAACCCAGATGGACAGGTTAAGTGCTACAAGGCTCGACTGGTGGCAAAATGATACAGTCAGACGTACGACATTGACTACGATGAGACCTTTGCACCAGTACGAAAATGAGCACTGTTGGGACGATGATTTCTTTGGCAAAAAATGGTGGATGGAAGCTACACCGATTGAATGTGAAAATACTTTTCTTTATGAGGATCTAGTGGAGGAGGTGTACATGGAGATACCACCAGGATTTTGCACCGATAAGATAGTGGATAACGTCTGCAGGTTGAAGAAGTCCCTCTATGGACTGAAACAGTCTCCTCAAGCGTGGTTTGACAGATTCAGGAGAGCAATGATAGGGATGTGATATAGGCAGATCAATGTCGATTATACTATGTTCTACCGTCGGAATAGAGGCCACATCACCATGCTTGCGATGTATGCGAAAGATATGATTATCACAGGAGATGATGAGCAGGAGATTATCCGACTCAAAGGAAAGCTTGGCAAGGAGTTCGAGGTGAAGGACCTTAGCCTTCTTCGATACTTTATGGGATTGATATTACTCAAGGAGCAGAGGGGATTATTCTTTCTCAGAGAAAGTATGCGCTGGACCTTCTCACAGAGACAGGGATATTGGGATACAAACCTGCAACGACATCAATCAATCAGAAGTTTAAGCTGGGTGCTGAGGCTGGAGAACCAGTTGACCGGAACAGATACCAGAGGCTGGTGGCCAAGTTGATCTATTTGAGCCACACACGTTCTGATATCTGTTTTGCATCCCAATGTCCCTGTCTTCCTTCTCACAAAGACAGGGATGTTGGGATGCAAACCTGCAGCGACGCGGATCAATCAGAAGTTCAAGCTGGGTGTTGAGGCTGGAGAACCAGTTGACCGGAACAGATACCAGAGACTGGTGGACAACTTGATCTATTTGAGCCACACACATCCTGATATCTGCTTTATAGTGAGTGTGGTGAGTCGCTACATGCATGACCCAAGAAAGGGTCATATGGATACAATATATCATATTCTGAGATACTTGAAGGGTGTCTCCGGAAAGGGGCTGATATTCAAAAAAATAATCATGTGAGCATCAAGGGCTACTATGACTCTGACTGGGCTAGCTGTGTTGATGACAGGAGGTCTGCCTCGGGCTATTGTATATTTGTAGGAGGCAACTTGGTCTGTTAGAGGAGTAAAAAGTAGTCAATAGTGGCCGGATCAACAGGTGAAGCAGAGTACAGAACTATAGGCCTGGGAGTTGCAGAGTTGCTATGACTGAAGAGTATGTTGGTGGAGCTGGAGCTGGATCAAGGAGCCAAGATGAAGCTGTGGTGTGACAACTAGTCAGCTATCAGTGTCGCCAAAAATCCAGTATAGCATGACAGGACCAAACACATCGAGATCGATAGGTTCTTCATCAAGAAGAAGGTGGACAATGGACTACTGGAGCTAGGCCACGCTCCAACCAAGGATCAGGTAGCAGACAGTCTGACCAAGGAACTTAGCTCTGGAGATATGATTAGTGGATATGACAAGATGCCTTAGTGAATATCTTTCACCCATCTTGAGGAGGAGTGTTGGTATATTAGAATATATTAAGGGATTTTATGTAAGATAGAGGGTTGGGAGGCTATATATAGCCAAAAGATTATCAATAAACATATTCATTACTCCTAATATTCTACATTTAGCCATATCAACTTTAAAAGCAAAGGAGTCACCGGTGATTCTAGGATTGTCGATGGAATGCAGGATTTTATGAGCTATAGTGATATTGTCATTGATTTGACGATCGGGTATAAAGGCATTTTGAAATGGAGTAATTATTTTGTGAAGAAGGGTCAAATTCTGTTTGCTAAGATTTTAGCAATAATTTTGTATAAAATATTGCAGAGGGCAATCAGTCGAAAGTCTACTGGACTGATGGGGTTTTTCTTTTGGGTATAAGGGCAATGTATGTTCGATTGAGTTGATTTAGTTCTGAAAAATTTCTGAATAAGATCAATTAACTTATTGCCTACAGTGCTCCAACATTTTTTATAAAATAGTACTGGAAATCCATCGGGTCCAGGAGCTTTGTAAGGCTGCATATGATTGATAGTACTCTAAATCTCTTCAGCAGGGGGAATCATGCTAATCAGATCATTCTCCATAGTATTAATGGAGTGAAGCTCCTCAATGACATCTGCAGGGACATGAGAGGTTGGTAGCTTTTGGAAGGCATCTTTGAAGTGTTCAACTAAAGTTTCTGATATAGCTTTATGATCTTCAACTGTTCACTATTGCTCTTCATAAGTGTCAAGATAGTATTTCTCTGTTTTCGATTAGAAGCCATTATATGGGGGAAAAATCTTGTATTCCTATCACCATCACGAAGCCAGGAGATTCGAGATCATTGCATCCAATATAATTCTTGCTGATGTAGAAGCTTATATAGAGATATGGTAATGGTTTTTCCTTGCTGTAATTTGTCACCAGTGACTGTAGATTTTTAAGTTGTGATACTGATAGTTTTGCCTCTAGTAGTTTGATATCTTCATCTAAATTTCCAAGAATTTGATTACCCCACGCTTTGAGAGAAGGTAGTAATTTGTTGATAAGATCAGCATTGTGAGGAGTGGAAGCCCAGCAATTTATTATGACAGTATTGAATTCTTTGTCTTTAGTCCAGGCTGCCTCAAACCTAATAGGAGTTCTTCTTCGTCTACTCGAGATATTAAGCTTCAATAAAATTGGATTGTGGTCATTGTTAATGCATGGAAGATGGACAACTCCTGCCATTGGCTAGTTCAATCTCCAAGAAGTATCTGATACTGCTCTATCAAGACGCTCAGCTACATTTGTGCTAGCATTTCTTTTGTTGGACCAAGTAAAAGTTGGACCAATACATCTGATGAGAACATAAACTATTATATTATGTCCCTTAATGTCTACCATTTTATGCTCATTTTATGACTAAAGGCACTCATTATATTTATATTTTGCTTTAGGATGCAATTGGAGACACTACGTGCAAAATGGAGATAAATTATAATTTTGGACAGTTTTGACACCCTTTACCAAAATGGGCATAACTTTCTCCTTCAAAAAGCAATTAAGGTGATTCAAAAAGATTTGGAAAGCTAAGACAAAGGGCTACAATTTTTCTATTTTAAGTTTTTCGAGATTCGGGCTGCAGCATGGACGAAATCAGGCTTGGAATTGGGTCAAAGATGTTGTGAACAAAAATAGGAACCAAAATAAATATTTTCTACTTGTTCTATGACTTAGTTTTTTTTTGTTTGAGAAGTTGTAATTTTTAGAGAATTTTTGGGGAGATATTGTGGGCTTCAAACAACTAATTCAGGGTGTATAAAAGGGATAGAAATTATGGGGAAGAGCAACACAACACACAATTCTTCTTCTTCTCCAACTTTCTTTTGAAGTTTTGATGAACATGTGCGGCTAAAAGTCTTACAAAAATAGGAACCAAAATAACTATTTTCTACTTGTTCTATGACTTAGTTTTTTTGTTTGAGAAGTTGTAATTTTTAGAGAATTTTTGGGGAGATATTGTGGGCTTCAAACAACTAATTTAGGGTGTATAAAAAGGATAGAAATCATGGGGAAGAGGAACACAACACACAATTCTTCTTCTTCTCCAACTTTCTTTTGAAGTTTTGATGAACATGTGCGGCTAAAAGTCTTATTGGTCGAAGGAAATGGAAGCCTTGGAATCAATAAACTTGTGAGATCTAAATTATTTTTATTTGTTTGATTTATACTTTGAGTATTGAATGGTTTTCTATGCCCATTTTTATGATTGTTTTGTTTAATTACTAGGAGAACTACTATTTTATTATTTATTTCGATCTACTACTTAATTAGATATCAAATCCGTAATTGTTTGATTTTTCTAATTTGTGAAGCTACCAAGATTTAATAAGCTGCTTTGTTTTATTAGATCTTAGGAGAAAAACTTTTGACAAAGCTAAATGCAACCGCTTGTGCTTGTGTTGTTTTGCTTCATCAATCTCTTGGTTCTTTAAAAAATTGCTATATTAAATCTTCAGCACTTGTCTTGAATTATTTAGTAATTACAGTTAATTAGATCACTTGTTTTAAGTTAACTAAGCCTAAGAGAGATAGGAAGATACTTCCAACGGTGAATATTCAAAGTATGAGTTAATTTATGCTTACATCGATGATCAATTTTAATATTCCAATGGTGAATGTTGACTGAGACCAATATTTGTTTCTTTGATTGATTTCAATACTTTAATTATTTTTTAGCTCTTCTTAAATTTGCTTTTATTAAATTCAAATCTCTCCCCCCCATCCTTGTTTACATTGCATAAAAGTACACTAATTGCTCTCCGTGGGATCGATCCTTACTCTCACTACTACAAATAATCTTAAGAGCAAAGGTTTTATTTTTGGGTGCCTGCGACAGCACACCAACATCCCACGTCCATAGCTGAAGAATTGTGGTACCAATTGATGAAAAATTGGTTGTGGGAGTAGTTGAAGTTGCCGCCGCCTCTTTTTCCTTTAGAAGAAAGAATGGAATTATAATCTCCTATACAGGGCCAAGGTTCAGAAATAGAAGAGACAATAGTTCCCAAGCTATCCCAAAAGGTTCTTCTATCACTCACACTCGGTGGACCATAAATGCATAGAAGATGCCAACCATGATTGGAATTAATCTGATGGATGTAGAGATGAATACAATTTTTGTAGCAGATATAACAGAGGCCAGAATATCATCACTCCACATTAGAGGAAGTCTTCTGAATGACCAATTGAAGGGATGGCAACAACATGATCATATCCCAAATTTTTTTTATAAGGATATTTCATATTCAGACGAGCATCTAGTTTCCGCAAAGAAAATGACTGTCGGTCTCGTCGACTAGAGAAACGCATTCAAGGATCGAACTGTCGGATCGTTTCTCAACCCCTGACAATTCCAGGATAAGATCATTTCTGTGCAGACTATTTAAAGCCAGTCACTGCTTGTTCATATCCATTTCATGTCTCCATAGTGATGCTTGGATTAGGAAATTCCTTATCTTCATCCTCTTCACTGATAGAGAGTCTAGATCGCTTGGGAATGGTATAAAGATTTTCTTCACCTTTAGTAAGAAGTAATCGATGACGTTTAGTAATAGAAGAAGGTTAATCTTGGAGATATTCCTTGTAGTGGGATGCTGGATGTTCTTTCTGACTGTGGGGATAGCAGTGGGTGCAGGAGTCAGTTCGAAAGAGGGGGTTGTTTTTCCCATAGATGCAAGTAGAGAGGAGAAAGTTAATGGGACATATATAAGGGATGGAGTTGTGTCCATCTTAGGGAGGGATAGTCCTTGAACTTTCTTCTCATGACTGACAACTGCATTAACGGGAACGAAGTTTAGGGAGTTTGGTAGTAATGGGCTTCATAATGCATATGAGGGCATATAATAGGGGCAGATGGGGAAATGGATACATGTGAAGATGGATAGGTTTTGGGGGTATCTTTAGAATTGTGCATAGAAGTTAGAACAGCTGGAAGACTAGATTCCAATTCTGGTTCTGGTGTGAGTAGGTTGGAATTGGACAGTAATATAAGACTCGGAATGGTGGTAGAGTGTTTGAATTTAGCGGTTGTATAGGATGGTGACAAAGAACTTGTTATAGCAGCAGTTACAGGGGAGGGGTGTAGTGGTTGGGCAGGTGTAGTTAAAATAGGAGAAGTTTGTGTAACCGTAACAGAGGAATTAAAATAAACATGTTCCTGGATACTGCCACCGGAGGATGACTGATCGGAGGATGTTCACTGTCAGTAGGGGTGGACGTCACAACTCTGATTGATGATTTTATACCTTCAATAGATCCTTGTAGAATGGCTGATTTCCCCGTAGAACCCTGAGAGTGTTGTTTGTTCTTGAACTTCAAAGAATGATTGACACAAATTGATAAATTCAATCTTCTATTCAACAGAGTCAGGATATGGTCTTTTTGACTTTTAGACCAACCTTCATCAATCATTGTGGAGTATCATTGATGGGTTTTGCATCTTTTAACACCATGTCCCAAACAACTGCAGAATAGGCAAAACTTTGGAAGGCGTTCATATTTTAGATGAACAATACCATCCGTACCATTACCTAGCGAGACTTTGAGGCTTCTGGTTAGGGGACTGGTGATGTTAATCTTCACCTTTGTTGATATATGTATTAAGTGTTATTGGGCTTTAGTCCCACATTGCCTAGAATGATAGGAGAGGGGGCTAGCCTTTTCTATATATATGTAGTCTCTATTCCAATAATAATTACTTAAAAATCTTTATATGGTTTTAGAGCCTAAACTTTCTTAGAATACCGTCAGAGCCACCTTTTTCACACAAACCCTACCCCTAACCTCACCCTTCCTTCCCCCCCCCTCCACGCCGCCGCTACCAATGCAGCTACTGCGCCGCTGCTCCCGCTACCGCTGCAGCCGCTGCTGAGCTGCTGCCGCTGCGGCTGTGCCGCTGCCACTGCTACGCCGCTCCCGCTGCCGCTGCAGCCGCCGCTGAGCCGCTGCCACTGCGGCTGTGCCGCTGCTGCAGCTACTACTGTCGTTGCTGCTGCCGTGGGTGCCTCCATACACACCACTTTTAGGGCTCCTACTGTGTAAGTAAGCCTAAACTTGAGATTTATCTCATCTGTGGCACCTACGGTGTAGGTAAGCCTAAACTTGAGATTTATTTCATCTGTGGCACCTACAGTGTAGGAAGCCTAAAATCGTTCTTGAAGATTTATCTCATATGAGATTCTCAAGGAGATGTCGATGATGCCTAGATCCGATAAAACCAGACATATTCGGGTTTATGAGAGGACGACGAGGACAAACGTGAGTCGTAGAGCAAGTGTAACGTGATCGAGAAGAAGCATCGATGGAGACAATCCTCAAGAAACTGGATGCTGACGATGTGGCGACGTTGATAAAGTTGATAAAGGTGTCGGCTGGTAATAGTACGACACGAGCGCCGCCAAAGTTGAAACTACCCTCCATCGATCTGAAGTTAGATAGACCAGCCACCTATCTGAGTTGGTCACGGCGGGTGAGAAGAACCCTTGCAGAAAACAACCTGGAGGGATTTTTGACGGACGAGAAGACTGAGCCGGAGGAGGGCTCGACAGGACGCGACGAGTGAAAATTCACTCATATAGTGATTTACATCTGGCTTCTCAATTCCTTAGTCCAGTCTATTGCTTCCACAGTAGATGGCATTGAGATGGTGAAAGACGTATGGGAGAAGTTGAGGAGAACCTATAATGGTGTGGAAAACAACCTACGGATCTTTCAGATAAAAGGGGAGATCGATGACACTGTACAAGGGGAGAAGACGGTACAGGAGTACGCTATGGAGTTGGAGCGTCTCTGGCTGGATTATGATCACTCCTCAAAACGGACAAGCTGCGGGGACCCGAAGTACAAGGAGAGACATGTGTGTCTGCAGGAGAGGACGATGAAATTCCTCAAAGAGCTGACTGCAGCATTTGCACAGAGGACAGCCTTACTCCTCACCCAACCAGAGATCCCTAGTCTCGAGGAGGCTATCTCAGCCATGATCCAGGAGGAGACGCGAATCAGATTACAGATAGGGACAGGTGGTCCCTCCGAAGCAAAGTCAGCACTAGAAGCTGCTAGCTCGGGCGACACAGGATCTAAGGGAGAGCTCTGGCAACACAATCGGCAGTGCTACAACTGCGGGGAGATGGGCCATCATCGATATGCTTGTACCAAACCACCTAAGGAGGGAGACTCAGGTGGTGGACGAGGACGAGGATATATTGGACGTGAATGTGGTCGAAGAGGCCGACGAGGCGGCCGAGGAGGCTATCGAGCAAACTTGCTGGTGGCAGAAGGGAATGGAGGAGCTGGTAGCACCTTTACTGAGGAGGATCAGGCACTGCTGGACCTGCTGGAGAGAAAGCAGAGAGTGTCGATCGAAGGAGACAGGAGGAGCGGAGCAGAGGACACATCCACCCCATTCTTCGGAGGCAACGCCGCTATGTATGCTCACCCATCAGAAGGTACTGACGAATCACTCGTTCTTGCATCTATGTCTTCCCTTAAAACGTCAGACTGGATTATCGACTCAGGAGCATCTCGGCATGTGACCAGGAACGCTAGTAAGTTTTCTTCATACACTCATCTAGCACCAGCAGATACCATTCAGACTACATATGGCACTTTCCAACCAGTGGTCGGTAAGGGTACTGTTAATTGTACAGGTTCAGTAAGATTATCCAATGTGTTACATGCTCCATCATTTCCAGTCAATCTTTTGTCTATTAATTCTATAATTCTCCAACTAAAATGCACTGTTTCTTTTGATATTCCTAAGGTGATCTTCCAGGAGAAAGGGACGGGACGAAGACTTGGGACTGGCACCTGGCATGAGGGACTGTGGTACCCAGATCGGGAAGGACTGGACTTAGTATTGATATCTATGGCAGAGAATGCTGGAATGGAAGAGCTGCAGCAGAGGACTGAAGATACTTTGATACTTCATCATAGAAGAATGGGACATTCTTCTTTTGATACTCTAAGTAAGTTGTATCTAGAGATGTATGCAAAATCAAATAAACAGAAATTAGTATGTAATGTATGCGAGTTAGAAAAGTTTACTAGAAGCTCATATGTTGGTACTGGTCATAAGAGTTCTCTTGTTTTTGAGGTAGTACATTCTGATGTTTGGGGTCCATGTGCTACTAACACTATGAATAGATATAAGTACTTTTTTTTCTTTATTGATTGTGCATCTCGTGTCTCCTGGCTGTATTTAATAAAAAATAAGAGTAAAGTATTTGCTTGCTTTCGGGACTTCCATAAACATGTCCAGACTCAGTACAATGCAGTAGTGAAGGTACTGAGGTCTGACAATAGAACGGAGTACATCAACAGGACACTTGCAGAGTACCTGTCAGCATACGGAATACAGCACCAGACCAACTGTGCATACACACCAGCACAAAATGGAGTAGTATAAAGGAAGAACCGACACCTTCTAGAGACCACAAGAAGTATGATGATCGACATGAATGTCCCACAAAATCTATGGGGACATACAGTATTGACAGCAACTCAACTAATCAACAGGATGCCTTCAAAAGTCCTGGGATGGAAGTCCCCATACGAAGTATTACAAGGCAATAATAGTGGAATACTCCCACTAAAGGTATTCGGGTGTGTGTGCTTTGTGAAAGACAACAGACCATCAGTTGGAAAACTTGACCCCAGAGCAGTCAAGTGCATCTTCGTGGGCTACTCAGCGACTCAGAAGGGATATGTGTGCTGGAGTCCAGTAGAGAAGAAGAAGTTCGTTAGTATGGATGTCCACTTCTGAGAGCATGAGCCATATTACTGCCAGGAGGGAACTTCGTACAATACGCCTAATACTACCAGTATAAGACAAGAGGGGAAGATGAAGAACTTGGTGGTAACCGATCTAGAAGTATAGATAGAGGCATGGTTGATGAAAAACATGAAGGTGAAGTAGAACAGGGGGAGGAGATAAGAAGTATCAGGCCTACGACTCAGGGGGAGTTACTTACCTACAGCAGGAGAGAGAAGCAAACTGCAGGACCAGTACCTACAGTACCAGTGCTAAGTCCCTTGTATGCGTCTGTCCCAACTCCTGAGACACCACCATCCTCCTCATCTACACCACCACCCTCCTCAAGTGATATCATTCCTCCTACTTCTCCCATGCCACTACCTACACGAAGGACTACTCGCAGTAATACGGGAAATCCTCCGGACAGATATGGTTGGGACCTTGCTAAGTTTGTTTCTTATGATCATATATCTTCTTCTCATGGAGCATTTATAGCATCTTTGGTTAGTATTACTGTACCTAACAATTGGCAGGTTGCCAAGAACGATCCAAAGTGGAAAGCGGCAATGCATGAGGAGTTGGGAGCTCTTGAGAAGAACCACACTTAGGAGCTGGTGAGACTGCTAGAAGGAAAAAGAGCAGTCGAATGCAAATAGGTTTTTACTGTGAAACAGAACCCAGATGGACAAGTTGAACGCTATAAAGCTCGACTGGTGGCAAAAGGATACAGTCAGACGTACGGCATCGACTATGACGAGACCTTTGCACCAGTGGCGAAGATGAGCACTATCAGGACCTTGATCTCCCTGGCAGCCAATGGAGGGTGGAAGCTACACCAACTGGATATGAAGAATACATTTCTTTATGGGGATCTAGTGGAGGAGGTGTACATGGAGATACCACCAGGATTCGGTACCAAACAGACAGAAGACAAGGTCTGCAGACTGAAGAAGTCCCTCTATGGACTGAAGCAGTCTCCTCGAGCATGGTTGGACAGGTTCAGGAGAGCAATGATAGGGATGGGATATCAGCAGATCAATGCTGATCACACTATCTTCTTCAGACGAAGTGGAGGCCATATCACCATGCTTGCGGTATATGTAGATGATATGATTATCACAGGCGATGATGAGCAGAAGATCGCCCAACTCAAAAAAAAGTTTGGCAAGGAGTTCGAGGTGAAGGATCTTGGCCCTCTTCGATACTTCCTTGGGATTGAGATTGCTCGAGATAATGAGGGAATCGTTCTTTCTCAAAGGACTGGACCTGCTTACGAAGATGGGGATGATGGGATGCAAACCAGCTACGACACCGATAGACCAGAAGTTCAAACTAGATGCTGAAGCTGGAGAACCAGTTGACCGAAATAGATATCAGAGATTGGTGGGCAAGTTGATCTACTTGAGCCACACTCGACCTGATATCATCTTTGCGGTCAGTGTAGTGAGCCGCTAAATGCATAACCCCTGGAAGGGTCATATGGATGCAGTATACCAGATTCTGAGGTACTTAAAGGGAGCCCCCGGGAAGGGACTGACCTTCAGAAAAAATAATCATGTAGGCATCGAGGGCTATTATGATTCTGACTGGGCTAGCTGTGCTGACGACAGGAGATCCACATCGGGCTACTGTATATTTATAGGAGGTAACTTGGTCTCGTGGAGGAGTAAGAAACAGTCAGTGGTGGTCAGATCAACAGCTGAAGCAAAGTATAGAACTATAGCCTTGGGAGTCACAGAACTATTGTGGTTGAAGAATATGCTGACGGAGCTAAAGCTGGACCAGGGAGCCAAGATGAAGCTATGGTGTGACAACCAGTCAGCTATTAGTATTGCCAACAATCCAGTGCAGCATGACATGACCAAGCATATCGAGATTGACAGATTCTTCATCAAAAAAAAGCTGGAGAAAGGAGTACTAGAGCTGGACTACATTCCAACCAAAGATCAGGTAGCAGACGGACTGACAAAGGGGCTTAGTTCTATCAGCATGATGAGAGGATGTGACAAGATGGGTTTAGTGAATATCTTTCGTCCATCTTGAGGGGGTGTGTTGATATATGTGTTAAGTGTTATTGGGCTTTAGTCCCACATTGTCTAGAATGATAGGAGAGGAGGCTAGCCTCTCCTATATATATGTAGTCTCTATTTCAATAATAATCACTTAAAAATCTCTATAACCTTCACCCGAGCGAATACCTCCAGCTGTTTGCTTCTTGATTAGTAGGGGGTATCACACTACCCAGACAAGCAGCCAATATAGAGATAGAAGTTGATACTCAATAGATTCACAGGTAGCCTATGGATTTGGATCCAAAATACTGATTCTATAAATGAATATTCGCTTGGTAGTTTGTTGAGACAGCATCGCTCAATAATCAATAAGTGCTTATTGATTTTCCTTGGTCCACTCGAGATGATAAACTCAATATCCTCCAAAAGTTCAAACTTAGTAGAGAAAGAACCATCGTGATACTCAGAGATTTTGATGTTACCTTTGGTTTTTTAGATTTTTGGAATAGTGGATATGATTTGGGTAGGATAAGGCTTATGGCATAATGGTTTAAAGAAAAGAAAACATTTCCAGTAGGGGTGCAACTCGGGGGGGCTAAACCCGAGCCCGATCGGGTAAACCCGCTAATGGGTTGGGTTAGGGTCGAAGATACTTGGGTTCGGGTTCGGGTTCGGGTTAAAATATTTGAACCCGATCAAAAATCGGGTTGGGCTTGGGTTCATGCGCCGGGTTACCCAAAGAACCCGAAACCCGAAATACATATAATTTATATATATATTTTTCATGCTTCTTAAATAAAAAGTTTAAATCCTAAATTTTTCCACCCAAACTCTTTAACTCCTTACAAAGAATTCTCATTTCAATTTGTATTTTGTAACGATCAAGGCTTGATTCTTATTTGATTATGTGTTTAATATTACTTTTGTTGAAAATTATTTTAAATTTTATATTAGAATCCAATTAACCCGATGGACCCGACCCAACCCGAGCCCAACCCGCTCCTCCGGGCTTGGTCTTGGGCTTCATATATTGAACCCGAGGTTGGGTCGGGCTTGGGCTCGGGCTATGCTTATGATTCATCGGGTTGGGCTTGGGTTGACCTCAAACCTGACCCAACCCGCCCGAGTTGCACCCCTAATTTCCAGTCCACTTGAGGATTGGGACAAGGAGATGAAGATGAACATAGGTCCTTTGTTTTCGAAGAAAACAGAAGGGAACCTAATTTTGTAAGGACTTCTTGGTAGGTTGACGGAGAAGGAGGATTCATGGTGAGTAGGGAAAGGTGGGGTGGGTGGGTGGGGGTGGGGGTGAGGGTATGGGAGAGATTATACGGGGAAGGAAAGAGAGAAGGGGAGATGATTTCTTACAGAGATAACTATATAGAGAAAAATTGCCATTTTGTGAGAAGGACGAGGTTGATTGTCTGCTAGAGTGGAAAACTTAAAAATATGAACATATTTAGCGAGTTATTAATGTTTCCTTGTACTGGCTTTTTCCAGTATCAATTTTGGTAATTGGTTCATTTATATGCGCTATTGTTTTTGTTTTTTTTGAAATCCCACGCACACACACAATTGGGGGGCTCGAACCTTACCGACCCCTCTGGGTGTCCGCTCTAATACCACTAGGCTAGAGAGCTCGGACATTATATGCTATTGTTGTTTATTCCTTTAAATATAACCGGTAGACTTCAACTCTTTCAAAGGTAATTGAGAAAAGTTATTTTTCTTAAAGAATTAGTTCCAATACTAATTCTTTCAAGAAACTGATTTCCCTTGTTCATTAGATAATAGATAATCCTAATCCCACAATATTGTTGGAAACATGAGAAAGTCTTTCATTATGAATATTGTATGGCTAAAAGCTTTTCATAGTTTCTTCACTAATTTCATTATCCGAAAAAAATATGAATTTCTCGAGTATTTTTACCAGTTAAATATAGAGAGTGTAATCTTCTAGACGATGTCATCTTTTATCCCTTAAATTATCTTGTGTAGTAACACAATCAATTTCAAGTATATAGCGGGTTATTAATGTTCCCTTTTACTGGCTTTTTCCAAGATCAGTTTCCGAAAACTCATTCAGTTACATGCTATTGTCGTTTGTTCCTACAAATATAACAAGTATACTTCAACTCTTTTAGAAGGAATTTGTAAAAGTTATTTTTCTTGAAGAATTAGTTCCATTACTTTATTTGTACATTATTGGAGTCCAGTCTGGATTTGGTAAATCATATTTGTGGAGCCAAAATTTGCTCAAATATTTGATTTGATTTGATTTGGACGTCCATAATTGGTGCTAGGCTATTTTAGGTGTAATAGGATATTATTTTAGGGTTTCCTACTTAGAAAATCCTATTATGATCTAAAATAATATGTTGGTGTACTATTTTAGCTGTAATAGGATTGTTATTTTAGGGTTTTCTATTTAGAAAATCCTATTATGACTCCTATTATGACCTAAAATAGGTTTTCTCAACCTATATATATGGGTTGAGGGTGGAGGCAAAACGCGAGCACAAGATGGAGATTCAGGGTGCTTGTCCACAGGATATCTAAGAGAAAGTTTATACTTTGCTATGGCTCGTCATTCAAGAGAGAAGAAAGAGGAGATCTGATCGAGGAGTCGTCGCCTTTATTCAAGAAGATCGCTACGAGTAAGGTGAGTGATTTCATTGTAATCTTTGTCTTTTCTTCTTGAGAGTGGTGAGGGAGTTGAAACTATTAGGACAAGGGTTCAACATTTGTTTTTTTTTGTCAATCTTGTAATTTCACATGAATTATATATATTGAGATTTGTCCAGGTGACATAGTCACCGACCATATACGTTTTCTTTATCTGTGCTTGGCGTTCGTTAGACGAGGGTTGATTATCTCAAGTGGGTTTGCCTAAGTTTTTATTGCGGTCACATTTCAGTCACGATATTGGAGCGTTTGTGAGGCTTGTCTGATCCCAACATCTAGTATCAGAGCGAGGGTTTGATTTGTTCTAGTCAGATATCATCAGAGCTCTAAGGTTCTCGAGAGGAAGCTGCAACAATGTCTACGGAGTAGATGAATACACTTATGATCACTCTCATAGGGGGAACTGGATGATATAGAAGCCAATGATGGAGGACTTACTCTGGTACAAGGTTTTGCATGGTCTATTGGAGTGCGACAGCGCCAAGCCATCGGACAAGTCTACTGATGACTTGAGGTGATTGTACAGAAGGCCATTGGATTCATCCGCCAATGGCTGGATAATTTAGTGTTTCATTACGTCTCCATGGAGGGTTCTGCAAAAGTATTGTGGGAGAAATTGTATTTGTTGTACGAACAGAAGATGACTAGCAATAAGATATTTCTTATTTGCCAACTCGTCAACTCGAAATACACAGATGGTGCCTCGGTAGCACAGCATCTGAACGATGTTCTGGGGATCATCAATCAGTTGTCTGCGATGAAGATGGTGATTGACGATGAGCTTCAGGTCCTCTGCTTTTGAGTTTTCTGTCGAAAGAATAGGAGACGTTGGTGGTATCAGTGAGCAACTCCGCTCCGGATTGAGTTGTCATGATGGAGGCTGTCAAAAGTAGTTTGTTGAACGAGAATATTCGATATAAGCAAGTTGAATCGTCATAGGAGTCCGCTCTTATGGCTTCCTATGGAAAGGGAATACTCAAGTTACAGGTGAGGACAGGGATAGTTCTCGGGATCTTACGACTGTAAAGTGCAAGGAGGACTGTTATCACTGTGGCAAAAAGGGGTTATATCAAGAGGAACCGCATGAAGCTCAAAGATGAGAAGGCTAAAGTCAAGGATGTTCAGAAGGATCTTACGACGTTTGGAGATATCATTATTGCAGCAAGTGACACAGAGGAACCTTATGGCACATGCTATGACGATGATTAGATTATGGACATGGGAGTGTCATATCACACCACTCCATATAGGAGGATCTTTATCTCATACCGAGACGGTAAGTTTGGATGTGCATAGGCAACAAGGGGACTGTTGCAGGTGTGGGCATCGATAATGTGCACGTGACAATGGAGCTTGGCCGGAAGTCTGTTCTCTAGGGGGTGCAACATGTACCGTGTTTGCACTAAACTTAGCTTCGGTAGGGAGGTTGGCAGATGACGGATGTCGTATTTTATTTGGGGACAAAGATCGGATGCTTAAGAAGGGTTTCCAACAGCTGACTTAAGGAGATTTGTGCTATGGCATGTATAGGCTCAAGCTGCTGAGCTATACAGGCATGCCACAGACATCGGATGGAGGCTCAAGGGATGTTCGACAGGAGTTTCTAGATCATTGGGAACTTGACTTAGTAGTATTTCAAGATACTTTGAGGGATACAGAGAATTCGGTTCGTCGAGACAAAGCGACGAATAGTGATGAGTTGAAGATTGAGGGTCAGTCTGTCGGTCCCATTACAGCTGGTCAGTCTTCAAGAGGGGGTTTATCTACGGACTATGTTTTGATGACAGGTGGTTTACCAAAGTTTCATAGAGTGACACTGGTTTTAGCAGTTCGAAACCAAGGATAATATCAAGGTGTGCAACAAACTCAATCCGAGACAGTCACATCTCCATTCACACAGTTCAGAGGGAGTTGTGGGTCATCGACGGCATGCATAGTGCATGATATTCTACTTGACACGATGCATTTATACGAGGGAGCTTCAGTGCAGACACGAAGGTGGGCAGGTTCAGGAGTCTGAATCTTGGAAGAACCGCACCGTCTGCTTGGTTGGGCCAGCCAAGGGTGAAGAAGCTCGTCAAAATGGGGGAAATGTTCTGGTAGAAGACGGAAGTCGAGGACATGCAGCCAAGACTTACGGTGAGGCTGATCGTCAGGGACTTCGATCTTGGTCGTGTTATTGATGTCGGCAGGATCCCAGTGGTGTAGGAGGTGCTATGCATGGCATCTAGAGTCGACATGACAGTCGATGTCACTTCCCGTTCCCAGAATACGTATTCTAAATACATGTACTGCTGGAATTTATTCATTTAATATTTATCATGTATTGTTCTGTATTTAATTTCCTTTTATTTCCTGCTAATTATTTTCTGCATTTTATTTCTGTAATTTACTTTCTGCTTTTATACTCTGCTTTAGCTTGCTATGGGTTCGGCTCAGATTGGTTTAACTGTGTTGGTTCATCATGAACCGAAATAAACCCCCACCTACCACCACCCCTTCATTTAAAGCCCAAAACCATTTCTCTCTCTTCATTACTTCTTTCCATTTCACTTCTTCTTCCTCATAACTCTCCCACCAACCTAGAAGAGATAGGCAAGTGCCAACTTGCTTCTTGATGGATCCCCATTTTTATTGTTCTATCATCTTCCTCAATTGATTCTAAGTCTCTTTAGTACTTAGCATTTTCGATTTCAATGGCTTATTTGTTGTAGATCTAAGTTTGATACATGTTCAGATTTCTTAGGTTTTGATCTAGTAAACTTTGTTATCTTCAAGTTTCGATGGTTCCATGTTGTAGAGAATTTTGTTCTACCCAATTTTGACCTATGGAAGTCCATATTTGGGCTTGGGATGAAGGATTTATGGAGCTTGGAAGCAATGGCCTCCATGGTTCCCATGGTTCTGTTCTCAGAAAATTTGGAGAAGAAGAACAGTTACAGCCGCATCAAATCTTCATTCCTCAGCGCATGGAAATCTTTATTCCCACAGCCGCATCAAATCTTCATTCCTCAAGCGCGTGAGATTTATTTCCCGCAGCAATCTTCATTTCTCAAGCGCATGGAATCTTTATTCCCGCAGCGCATCAAATCATCACTTCTCACAGCCAAGGCGCATGAGTTATTTATTTTCCAATCACTTCTCACAGCCAAGGCGCATGATTTATTTATTTCCCAATCACTTCCCACAGCCAAGGCGCATGATTTATTTATTTCCCAATCACTTCTCACAGCCAAGGCGCATGAGTTATTTATTTCCCAATCACTTCCCACAGCCAAGGCGCATGAGTTTATTTATTTCCCACAGCTTTCCCTGAGTTTATTTATTTCTCACAGCCACCTTCCTCAGGCACATGGATTATTTATTTCCCAATCTTATTTCACAGCGCATGATATTTATTTCCCAATCTCATTCCTCAGGCGCATGGATTATTTATTTCTCAATCTTATTTCACAGCGCATGATATTTATTTCCCAATCTCATTCCTCAGGCGCATGGATTATTTATTTCTCAATCTTATTTCACAGCGCATGATATTTATTTCCCCAATCTCATTCCTCAGGCACATGTGTGATTGAGACATCCTATAAATTAAAACACCCCACAAGTCTGAAATCAGACCTGCATGGGCCACCACTAAAACCTTGTCACGCCCCAGAACCAGAATACTGGAGAGCGGGGGAATGACTCAGCCAGCTACGTATTACGGGTATATGAATACCGTATAATATGATCAATGCTGTCTAAAAGACAAGGGGGTGCATACTACATGAAAGTCTCACTATGGTTATTTCACCTCTATTGTCTCAATCATTCAAATAAGAAACAGAAATAGAGAACATGTAAGATGAAGCAATAAGGCGTCCCAAACGCTCAATCAAAATGTTCTTGATATCTGGCTTTACAAAATATGGCCAGATGATGTAGCAAAGTATACACAATTGTTATCAGCTGCAGTCTGACTTAATTACAATTATGCAAAAGTAAGTACAAGACAATCCGACTAACATGTCGGTGCCAAACGGCAAAGTATAAAGTAAATAACAAAATGAGCGGGGAGGTAAGGAACCCACTCGAGTCCTCCTGCGATCATTCCTCTAGTATTGACCATCTTGGAGGTAGAGGTAAGCTGAATCCTCGGGAACCGGCTCTAAATCTGGTCATGCAAAACCAGAGAGGTTAGACCTCTAATAGCAAGTACCGCAAGGAAGCACGATATGAGACATTAAACCAGTAAATAAGAGAATATAATAATAGACCTCTGCTTGCTACTGGGATTCACATAACATCACGACACTTCGAACCAACCTCCCAACCAAACAAGGACAGAAGTTGGCCCGTCATGTCCTGATGCTCTGATCATCTCAGTTAGGTAACAGAGTAGGTACAGTACACAAACAAATCAACTTAAACGGCCATCCAACTCCTACGGCTTACTACTGTGAGTCCCAAGTTATCCTGGAATTATGCAATAAAGATTTCTCAGTTCTTACTATGGACAAGCAAGGCTGGTCGATCCAATCAATCAATTGCGCCAATCATGAATTAGACGAGTCCCAGCGGGACGCCCGTCATCAATATACAATATACAATAAATAGTATTACCAGATACCGCTCCATGCCCGTGTGGTAGGTTTGCAGTATCTGTGGGGACCAGCCGACCTGTCGGATACTACTAGTCCCAAGAGGGCTGCCATGTGAGAACTCGGGAATCCATTCTCTCCATGCAATCATTATTTTTATTTAACTTAATAGTCTCTACGTTGAGTGAAATCCCATGCCGTGGATCATGGTCATTCGGAATGAGTACTTTCGTACAGGGTACGATATGCACAACTCTACAACGATGCCCGTACGGTTAGGTTGTAGGTCTTACATAGCGTAATGCAACAATCCAAACTAACCACGGAACAATCATGCCTTGACCATAAAATACACATGCTTCTTTTATAGTAAAATAAATAAATAAATAAATTGAAGTCTGCATGTATGCCTGTATGTCAATATTCGGGATTGGCCAATCGATTTCAAATATGAACGTGTCTTATTCCATTTAATTCAATAAGACGACTAGCCAGTCTCTTAGTTCCATCTAGGAACGCATAATCAATAATTAATCAAGATAACAATCAATGTTAATTAATGCCAAATTCGGAAAATAAACATTGGGAAATAAATAATCTCATGCGCTGTGGGAAATGATTGGGGAATAAATAAATCTCATGCACTGAGGGAAATGATTGGGAAATAAATAAACTCATGCGCTGTGGAAATGCGGCTGTGAGAAATAAATATCATGCGCTGTGGAATAAGATTGGAAAATAAATAATCCATGCGCCTGAGGATTGAGATTGGGAAATAAATAATCTCATGCGTCTGAGGAATGAGATTGGGAAATAAATAATCTCATACGCCTGAGGAATAAGATTGGAGAATAAATAATCTCATGCGCCTGAGGAATAAGATTGGAGAATAAATAATCCATGCGCCTGAGGAATGAGATTGGAAAACAAATAATCTCATGCGCCTGAGGAATGCGGCTGTGGGAAATAAATATCATGCGTTGTGGAATAAGATTGAGAAATAAATAATCCATGCGCCTGAGGAATGAGATTGGGAAACAAATAATCTCATGCGCCTGAGGAATGCGGCTGTGGAAAATAAATATCATGCGCTGTGGAATAAGATTGAGAAATAAATAATCCATGCGCCTGAGGAATGAGATTGGGAAATAAATATCATGCGTTGTGGAATAAGATTGAGAAATAAATAATCCATGCGCCTAAGGAATGAGATTGGAAAACAAATAATCTCATGCGCTGTAGAAAATAAATATCATGCGCTGTGGGAAAGGTTAGGAAATAAATAACCATGCACTGTGGAATAAGATTGGAAAATAAATAATCCATGCGCCTGAGGAATGAAGATTTGATGCGCTGTGGGAATAAAGATTTCCATGCGCTGAGGAATGAAGATTTGATGCGCTGTGGGAATAAAGATTTCCATGCGCTGAGGAATGAAGATTTGATGCGCTGTGGGAATAAAGATTTCCATGCGCTGAGGAATGAAGATTTGATGCGCTGTGGGAATAAAGATTTCCATGCGCTGAGACTGTCCTTCTTCTCCGAATTTTCTGAGAACAGAACCATGGGAACCATGGAAGCCATTGCTTCCAAGCTTCATAAATCCTTCATCCCAAGTCCAAATATGGACTTCCATAGGTCAAAATTGGGTAGAACGAAATTCTCTACAACATGGAACCATCAAAACTTGAAGATAACAAAGTTTACTAGATCAAAACCTAAGAAATCCGAAAATGTAACAAACTTAGATCTACAACAAATCAGCCCTGGAAATTGAAAATGCTAAGTACTAAAGAGGCTTAGAATCAAGTAAGGAGGATGATGGAACAATAATAATGGGGATCCATCAAGAAGCAAGTTGGCACTTGCCTTGCTCTCTTAGGTTGGTGGGAGAGTTATGAGGAAGAAGAAGAGTAATGAAGAGAGAGAAAGGGTTTGGAGATTTAAATGAAGGAGTGGTGGTAGGTGGGGGTTTATTTCGGTTCATGATGAACCAACATAATTAAACCAATCTGAGCCGAACCCATAGCAAAGCTAAAGCAGAGTATAAAAGCAGAAAGTAAAGTGCAGAAATGAAATTGCAGGAAATTAATTAACATAAAATTAAAAGAATTTAAATAAAGAGCAATACATGATAAATATAAAATATTTACATTTAAACAGTACATGCATTCTAAAAATACGTATTCTGGGAATGGGAAGTGACATCTCTACCCTCCTTAGAAAAATTCCGTCCTCGAAATTTCAAATCCAAGCAGGATAGAAACATCAGAGCTGAACTACTCTAGGTATAAGCAATTTAAGTAAGCAATCATTCTACAATGTCAATAGTATGTAACATATCTATGTTGAACATTCTACGATACCAAGCAATTCTACTCGTAAGGTGGCAAGCATGAGGAGTTAAGACAATCAAGGTATACAGAAAGAGATATACCTTGTGAGTCAAACAGGTGCGGATATCGTGATCGGATATCATCCTCACGTTCCCACGTTGACTCCCCTAAAGAGTGATGACCCCAAGCAACCCGGACAAGGCTAATTGTTCGGTTCTTGAGTATCTTCTCTCTTCGGTCCAAAATAGACACAGGCTGTTCCTCGTAAGACAGGTTGGTACCAACAACCAGCTCAGAATGATCAAGGATATGGCTTGGGTCCGATACATACCTTCGTAACTGAGATACATGAAATACGTCATGCACCTCTCGTAACGAAGGTGGAAGGGATAAACGATAAGCAACATCGCCTATCCTCTCAAGAATAACAAATGGGCCCACGTACCGCGGACTCAACTTCCCACGAACGCCAAACCTAATGACCCCACGGGTAGGTGAGATCCTCAAGAACACGTGGTCCCCAACAGAAAACTCTAGCGGCCTACGATGCTGGTCCGCCCAATGACGATGCCGATCCTGTGCAACTCGAAGTCGCTCTCTAATTCCTTTGACCAATTCAACTGTCTGAACAATCATTTCCGGGCCTAACATCTTTCTTTTCCCGATATCATCCCATGCTAGTGGCGACCTACACTTCTTACCATATAGTGCTTCAAACGGCGCCATCTGGATACTGGCTTGATAACTGTTGTTGTATGAGAACTCGACCAAGTGTAGGTGGCTCTCCCAAGATCCTCCAAAATCTAGGGTACAAGCTCGCAACATGTCTTCTAAAGTCTGAATTGTTCTTTCTGATTGCCCGTCCGTCTGTGGATGGTAAGCCGTGCTAAATCTTAACTTGGTACCCAAGCTATGATGTAAGCTCTTCCAAAAAT
Organism: Iris pallida; assembly: GCA_029216955.1. Classification (NCBI taxonomy): domain Eukaryota; kingdom Viridiplantae; phylum Streptophyta; class Magnoliopsida; order Asparagales; family Iridaceae; genus Iris; species Iris pallida. The sequence goes on along the minus strand of JANAVB010013598.1, from coordinate 13,783,477 downwards.
GTGATATAAAACTGGTATCTCTGTCTGACACAATACTGACTGGGACCCCATGCTGCCTGACTATCTGCTGCATATACAATTCTGCCAACTTCTCCGTAGATTGCCCTACTCTAAAAGGAAGAAAGTACGCCACCTTTGTAAGCCGATCTACTATCACCCAAATAGCATTTTTACCACTTGGTGATCTTGGTAAACCGGTCACAAAGTCCATTGTAATATGTTCCTACTTCCATTCCGGGATAGGAAGCGGTTGCAATAACCCAGCTGGCCTCTGCTGTTCTGCCTTCACTTGCTGACATACCAAGCAACGGAAAACAAATCTAGCTATCTCCCTCTTCATCCCATTCCACCAGAAGTGCTGCTTGATATCTTGGTACATCTTGGTCCCTCCAGGGTGAATAGAATACTGAGAGCTGTGAGCTTCTGCCATAACCTCTTGTCTGATATCTCCACTAGGCACACATAGACGTGACCCAAACCTAAGTGTACCATCTTCATGAATTCTCATCTCCTTCCTGAGTCCTGACTCACATTCTGTCCTAAGCTTCTGAATCCTTGGGTCTTGCGCCTGAGCTGCCTTGATCCTATCTACCAAGTTGGATTGAACTTGTAGACTCGCCAGAACTCCTACATCACTAGAAAGTACAACCTCGATGCCCATTTCCTGAAGGTCTTCTAAGATATGTCTCTGTGTTGTTAACATAAATGCGCCGCCTCTCGTGCTGAGAGCGTCTGCTACCACATTAGCCTTGCCTGGATGATACTGAAGCTCCACGTCATAGTCCTTGATCAACTCCAACCATCTCCTCTGCCTCATGTTTAGTTCCTTCTGAGTAAAGATGTACTTCAGACTTTTATGGTCCGTGTACATATCCACTCGATCACCATATAAGTAATGCCTCCATAGCTTCAAAGCAAATACTACTGCCGCCAACTCCAAATCATGAGTTAGATAATTCTTCTCGTGGTCCCGAAGTTGCCTAGATGCATATGTTATCACCTTCCCATGCTGCATGAGGACACATCCAAGTCCTTTACCTGATGCATCACAATAAACGGTAAAACTTCCGGGTCCAACTGGCAATGTAAGAATAGGCGCTGATATCAACTTCTGCTTCAGATTCTCAAATGATGTCTGGCATTCTGTCGACCAGACGAATGGTACATCCTTCCGTGTCAAGCGGGTCATGGGTGCTGAAAGCCTTGCAAAGTCTGATACGAACCTTCTGTAATAACCCGCCAATCCCAAGAAACTCCGTACATCAGCTACGGTCTTGGGTACTGGCCAACTCTCTACTGCTTCTACCTTCTTGGGATCTACTGCTACTCCAGCTCCTGATATGATATGATCCAAAAATGAAATGTGATTCGTCCAGAACTCACACTTGCTGAGCTTGGCATACAACTGGTTCTCTCTCAGAACCTGTAACACTTTCCTGAGGTGGTCTTCATGCTCCTCTTCACTAGCAGAGTATACAAGAATGTCGTCAAGAAACACAACGACAAACTGATCTAAGTATGGCATAAAGATGCGGTTCATCAAATCCATAAATATTGCTGGAGCATTGGTCAAACCAAACGGCATTACTAAGAATTCATAATGCCCATACTTCGACCTGAATGCTGTCTTGGGAATGTCCTCCTTCCGAACCCTCACTTGATGATACCCTGAACGAAGATCTATCTTGGAGAAAACTCTAGCTTTGCTCAACTAATCAAACAAGTCGTCGATCCTGGATAGTGGGTACTTGTTCTTTACTGTCACCGCGTTAAGCTTCCTGTAATCAATGCATAATCTGGACGACCCATCCTTCTTTCCCACAAGTACCACTGGGGCTGCCCATGGTGATATGCTAGCTTGGATGAACTTCTTCTCCTTCAGTTCCTCTATGTGTTGATATACCTTAGCCTGCTCCGAGTCCGCCATTCTGTAAACTCGATCTGATATCGGTTTAGTTTCAGGTGCCAATTCTATACTGAACTCAATATCTCTAACTGGTGGCAGACCTGGAAGTTCTTCAGGAAATACGTCTAGAAACTCTTCAACTACCTTCGGAACTTGAACTTCTTCCATTGTCGTTATTACTCCCTGCTCTTGTTGAGTTGCCTCTGATCTGACTAAGGTGAATCTCTTTATGCCTGGGATATCAAAAGATACACTCCCTCTACAACAATCTATCGTCGCATGACTGTCTTTCAGCCAGTCCATGCCTAAGATAACGTCGAAATTTCTAACAGAAAATTCTATCAACCGGGCGGGTAAGGAATGCCCGCAAACTACAACGCTACATGCTAGAATAACTCTACTAACTCCTACGAGCCCATTACCAGTGAGTATATTTAACCTCCCGGGCAATGCCTCGAATTCCATTCCTAGCCGTGTTGCAAATTGTGTAGATATAAATGAGTGCGATGCTCCCGAATCAAACAATGCTACCGCGGGATAAGAGGCGACGAGAATGTTACCTGCCACAACATCTCCCGATGCTAATGCCTCTTCCAAGGACAAAGTGAATGCTTGCCCTCGACCTCCTTGCCGATTTCCATGTTGCGGCCTAGCCTGATGCTGTTGCTGGCCCCTTCCTTGATGATGCTGGGGTGGTCTATGCTGGTGCTGCTGCATCGGCGGTCCCTGCTGCCGAAACATCTGAGCCTGCGGTACTAATGGACGCTGTACCAACGGCCTTACTGCCACTGCTGGTCCTCGATACTGGCCTGCCCCTGGTGCTGGCAGAGCAAGAAACTGCTGCCCTGGTCCTCCTGTCCTCGAATTCATGGGACATATGGTAACCCGATGATCTGGATTTTCACATATCAGACACAGTCTATTCAATGTCCGACACACATCTCTAGTGTGTCCCATCTTCTCACAATAAGTGCAGCCCGTCGGGGGTTGCTGATTCTTCCTCTGTTGCTGTTGCTGTTGCTGTTGCTGTTGCCTGGGTGGTGGTGCTGGTTCTCGTATCGCCACATCGTGGATATGAATGCCAGTGGATGGTGCTGTTGTTCGGGGCGCCGCTTCCCCTCCTCCTTCAATCTGACTATGGGATCTCTTCTGACCCCTAGTCCTCACCGCAAGCCTCTGAATAGTGATCTCATGCCTTCGAGTTGCCGTTAATACTTCGTCAAAAGTCTGATAATTGTGCCCCTCTATCAATTGCAAGAGTTCAAGGTGAAACCCTTGCTGAAACCTCATGGCCCTCTGGCGCTCTGTTGCTACCATCTCTGGGGCGAACCTACTCAATCTGCAGAACTCCGCTGCATAAGCATCTATAGTCTTGCCGGCCTGCCTGAGGTTGATAAACTTCTGTTGTAGCTCAAACTGCACCACAATCCCATAGTACTTGGTCTTGAATCTTGCTGTGAAATCGTCCCAAGCCACAGGACGCCTGATGCCCACTTCCTCTGATTCCCACCAATCACGTGCGAGATCCTGAAGTAACAATTTCACCTGATCTACACATTCTTCTGTCGGCACCTTAGCGGCTGTCCAAATAGCCTCAATGTCCTTAAGCCATGCATCTGCTGAGATGGCATCCTCCGTGCCTTCAAAACGGCGGGGGTTGTACTTGCAAAACCTGACGGACGCTCCTGAATCTGTCCTTGCCCCTCTTTCTAAAGATGTCTGCAATCCTTGGTTGAGGAGCACATTCTGCTCTTGCAACTGAGCGTGCATGCGCTGCTGGGCTAACATCTGATGTTGCTGAGTAGCCATCATTCCTCTCATGATCTCCAGAAGGGCTGGTGTGTCTACTCCCACAGGGGTAGGTGGAACTGTTGGTGGTGGTGGAACATCCGGATACTGCGATCCAGCTGCTGCTTCCACTATCACTTCTTCTTGAATAGCCTCTTGAGTTAGTACCGGCCCTTGTTGCTAACCAACATGGTCAGGTTGTCCGTGTTGCTCTTGTTGTTGTTGTCCAGTCCTGGCAGATGCGGACGAAGTGCCCCTAAGAAAAAGGACAAAAGAACAATCAAACGATCGGACAGGAAAGATCAATGAAGTCAAAGAATACCAGAATGTCAAGCTAGAGTCGAGAGTAACGGATCATGAGATCAAGAGGGAACATGTGTGATTGAGACATCCTATAAATTAAAACACCCCACAAGTCTGAAATCAGACCTGCATGGGCCACCACTAAAACCTTGTCACGCCCCAGAACCAGAATACTGGAGAGCGGGGGAATGACTCAGCCAGCTACGTATTACGGGTATATGAATACCGTATAATATGATCAATGCTGTCTAAAAGACAAGGGGGTGCATACTACATGAAAGTCTCACTATGGTCATTTCACCTCTATTGTCTCAATCATTCAAATAAGAAACAGAAATAGAGAACATGTAAGATGAAGCAATAAGGCGTCCCAAACGCTCAATCAAAATGTTCTTGATATCTGGCTTTACAAAATATGGCCAGATGATGTAGCAAAGTATACACAATTGTTATCAGCTGCAGTCTGACTTAATTACAATTATGCAAAAGTAAGTACAAGACAATCCGACTAACATGTCGGTGCCAAACGGCAAAGTATAAAGTAAATAACAAAATGAGCGGGGAGGTAAGGAACCCACTCGAGTCCTCCTGCGATCATTCCTCTAGTATTGACCATCTTGGAGGTAGAGGTAAGCTGAATCCTCGGGAACCGGCTCTAAATCTGGTCATGCAAAACCAGAGAGGTTAGACCTCTAATAGCAAGTACCGCAAGGAAGCACGATATGAGACATTAAACCAGTAAATAAGAGAATATAATAATAGACCTCTGCTTGCTACTGGGATTCACATAACATCACGACACTTCGAACCAACCTCCCAACCAAACAAGGACAGAAGTTGGCCCGTCATGTCCTGATGCTCTGATCATCTCAGTTAGGTAACAGAGTAGGTACAGTACACAAACAAATCAACTTAAACGGCCATCCAACTCCTACGGCTTACTACTGTGAGTCCCAAGTTATCCTGGAATTATGCAATAAAGATTTCTCAGTTCTTACTATGGACAAGCAAGGCTGGTCGATCCAATCAATCAATTGCGCCAATCATGAATTAGACGAGTCCCAGCGGGACGCCCGTCATCAATATACAATATACAATAAATAGTATTACCAGATACCGCTCCATGCCCGTGTGGTAGGTTTGCAGTATCTGTGGGGACCAGCCGACCTGTCGGATACTACTAGTCCCAAGAGGGCTGCCATGTGAGAACTCGGGAATCCATTCTCTCCATGCAATCATTATTTTTATTTAACTTAATAGTCTCTACGTTGAGTGAAATCCCATGCCGTGGATCATGGTCATTCGGAATGAGTACTTTCGTACAGGGTACGATATGCACAACTCTACAACGATGCCCGTGCGGTTAGGTTGTAGGTCTTACATAGCGTAATACAACAATCCAAACTAACCACGGAACAATCATGCCTTGACCATAAAATACACATGCTTCTTTTATAGTAAAATAAATAAATAAATAAATTGAAGTCTGCATGTATGCCTGTATGTCAATATTCGGGATTGGCCAATCGATTTCAAATATGAACGTGTCTTATTCCATTTAATTCAATAAGACGACTAGCCAGTCTCTTAGTTCCATCTAGGAACGCATGATCAATAATTAATCAAGATAACAATCAATGTTAATTAATGCCAAATTCGAAAAATAAACATTGGGAAATAAATAATCTCATGCGCTGTGGAAAATGATTGGGGAATAAATAAATCTCATGCACTGAGGGAAATGATTGGGAAATAAATAAACTCATGCGCTGTGAAAATGCGGCTGTGAGAAATAAATATCATGCGCTGTGGAATAAGATTGGAAAATAAATAATCCATGCGCCTGAGGATTGAAATTGGGAAATAAATAATCTCATGCGCCTGAGGAATGAGATTGGGAAATAAATAATCTCATGCGCCTGAGGAATAAGATTGGAGAATAAATAATCTCATGCGCCTGAGGAATAAGATTGGAGAATAAATAATCCATGCGCCTGAGGAATGAGATTGGGAAACAAATAATCTCATGCGCCTGAGGAATGCGGCTGTGGGAAATAAATATCATGCGCTGTGGAATAAGATTGAGAAATAAATAATCCATGCGCCTGAGGAATGAGATTGGAAAACAAATAATCTCATGCGCCTGAGGAATGCGGCTGTGGAAAATAAATATCATGCGTTGTGGAATAAGATTGAGAAATAAATAATCCATGCGGCTGAGGAATGAGATTGGGAAATAAATATCATGCGCTGTGGAATAAGATTGAGAAATAAATAATCCATGCGCCTAAGGAATGAGATTGGGAAAAAAATAATCTCATGCGCTGTGGAAAATAAATATCATGCGCTGTGGGAACTGAGGAATGAAGATTTGATGCGCTGTGGGAATAAAGATTTTCATGCGCTGAGGAATGAAGATTTGATGCGCTGTGGGAATAAAGATTTCCATGCGCTGAGACTGTCCTTCTTCTCCGAATTTTCTGAGAACAGAACCATGGGAACCATGGAAGCCATTGCTTCCAAGCTTCATAAATCCTTCATCCCAAGTCCAAATATGGACTTCCATAGGTCAAAATTGGGTAGAACGAAATTCTCTACAACATGGAACCATCAAAACTTAAAGATAACAAAGTTTACTAAATCAAAACCTAAGAAATCCGAAAATGTAACAAACTTAGATCTACAACAAATCAGCCCTGAAAATTGAAAATGCTAAGTACTAAAGAGGCTTAGAATCAAGTAAGGAGGATGATGGAACAATAATAATGGGGATCCATCAAGAAGCAAGTTGGCACTTGCCTTGCTCTCTTAGGTTGGTGGGAGAGTTATGAGGAAGAAGAAGAGTAATGAAGAGAGAGAAAGGGTTTGGGGATTTAAATGAAGGAGTGGTGGTAGGTGGGGGTTTATTTCGGTTCATGATGAACCAACATAATTAAACCAATCTGAGCCGAACCCATAGCAAAGCTAAAGCAGAGTATAAAAGCAGAAAGTAAAGTGCAGAAATGAAATTGCAGAAAATTAATTAACATGAAATTAAGAAATTTAAATAAAGAGCAATACATGATAAATATAAAATATTTACATTTAAACAGTACATGCATTCTAAAAATACGTATTCTGGGAATGGAAAGTGACAAGAAACTTGAAAGATAGTCCCACATTGGAAAAACCAAATTGATGGTATCTCTATATAAAACTTTGCTTGTGTTGAGAGATCACATGAAGTGTGGACACATGGGTGCCATGTGGGGACATTTTTCTAGTGTAAAGAATGCTAAACCAACAAAGAAGCATTAATGCTTTTTGTCATGCTCATGGGATAATTTTCTTATGGAGCTAAGCCCCGAAGGGACTAAACGCCTCGGACTCGGACTCAAGGGCGTAAAGTGATGACGTATGATGTGGCTGATTGGAAGATTTGAGCAGTTATGAAAATATTGAGTTAATTGAACAAAAAGATTGAGCGGTTATGGAAAGATTGAGTTAATTGAACAGTCGCTCCTATCTTTTCGCCAAAATAAAAAGACGAAGAGAGAAGTGCTGCTGCCAGGCGAATCTTGCTTTGAGCAATGATGATCTTTATCACCCCAGCAAAGTCGTTGCATCAACTTCGGTTGAGAGCGATTTATTCATATCGTTGCATCAACTTCGGTTGAGAGCGATCATTCATCTCATTGCATCAACTTCGGTTGAGAACGAGTATTCATCTCTCGCTTAGGAGAACATATTTTTCGTCTCTCTGGAAATAAGAGTTCGAGATTTCCATTTTCCATCAAAAGATCTGTTTCGGAAATAACAAAGATTGCCAGGTACTCGTTCTCTACGACACTTAAAACATTTCTTTCTTATATCTGTGATATCGTAAATTTCTAACGCTCGAATGGCTTAATACTGTTCGCTATCGACCACGTCTTTTAGAAGAAAATCTAGAATAGTACATATTTTGCATCTTGTCACATGCTTATCGTATATAAGAATATAGAAACACAAAGGTATGGTCAGGCTGCAAATGAAAATGAAATATTATCTAATTCTTTTATTGATTGAATTAACCAATGCTCGTATTAATGATGTTACATGCGAAGAATATTTCTATGCAATTGAAGTGTAAAAGAATAGAAAAGTTCCCTTACAAACTTTACAGGAATGATACATTAGTTTTAAAAAAAAAAAAGACGTAAAAGAGTGACTGAAACTTCAATGTAGAGCCTCTGTTGCCAAGTATTCTACAGAATGTTTAGATCCTTCAAGTTCTTCAGAAACGTTTCTCCGACAGGCGATCCATACTTGACAAAGACTGCTGGACAGCCGATGGGAGCTTCGACCCAGGCTTCGAACCCCTGCTGGCTAATGCCACAGGAATGATTTGAAGGTCTAGAGAACACTTCCCCAGTCCAGACATGTTGCCAAGAAACCCCCCCTGACACTGGGAAATAGGCCTTCACGTCCTTCTTCCCTTTGTCTAGGACAGGCACGACTAGAATCTCGGAGCCCACCAAGAACTGCTGATAGGTTAAACTGTGGACGTGCTCATCGTCCGGGTAGTGGAGGAACAGATGCCTTGCAACAGGCAAACCTTTCTGAGAAGCTTCCTGTTATATCCATTTCAGAAAAGAAAGTATACACATTAAATAGGCACATAATTGTTCAAGATCAATAATAGGTTTAAGAATATATGTTTACTAAGGATCGGTACTTTCAGATCCTCTTGACATCATAAATCAAGTAGGTGATTGGTCTTTTTCGTTCAATTTTCTTTGCCGAATTAGCCGGAAAAAAAAGACCTCCAATGCCGGTATCGGTCGGTATCGGATTGGGTATCGGCCATATCGGAATCGGTATCGGCCGATAATGTAAACTAGATCGAGAAGGTTTGACACAAAATCCAATTCTGCAGTGTAAAACAGCATTAGGAGGAAGAAAATACCTTCACAAGTTGAACTCTGTAGAACTTCCAAGCCTTGTATACCTTTGCAAAGCGCGCAAAATGAGCCAATGTGTTTTCATTCGAATAGAATTGACAGTTGGATGATGGCTTGTTTCCCTGTAAATGATCAAAACTTGAGTTTTGTTACGGAAAAAATAAAATTAAAAATTAAGACCACTCGTTTGTGTTTCTTGCCTCATGGGTGCGAAAAACTACATTAAACGCATTCAGCTCCATCCAGCGCAGGAGAAGCTCCTCGCTCCTCTGATACCTGATGAAAGGCAAGTTCACTGTGCAGTATCCCCCTATGTCACTGTGGTTGAGTGCGAAACCGGACAGTCCGCCGCTGAGCAAGCCCGTAACGCTGCTCTTGATTCCGTCGTTCACCTGCCAGCTCACCATTTGGTCGCCCTCCCAGAACAACATTGCCCATTTGGGACTATCCCTGAAACCAGCCCTCATAAAGAAGACCAGTCTCTCCTCTGGATCTTCCTCGTGCTTGGAGTTCCACTCGTCTACGAACTCCCTGTTGACTCTAGCCCATAGTTCCGGATATCGGTTGTGAGCAGCGATGGGATCTTCACCTATACACATTTAGTATACCTACACTTAGTTGCTCAGCTTCCTCAATCAGAGTAAGGAAAAGGTTACGAGAATACTATTCAGCACCAAATTTCCATTCATTGGAACAACACAGGTAAGTATCTCTATATAAGAGCAAAATATCATCTAATACGAAAATATAGCTCAACATGATATTCTATCAAATGAGACATGGTATGTATCTCGATCCAACTCAACATGATGTTCCATCTACTCGACTGATAGGATCTTCACCTATACACATTTGGTATACCTACACTCAGTTGCTTAGCTTCCTCAATCAAAGTTAAGGAGAAGGTTAGAGTAGAGACTACCTGAGAAGAGGGATGCATCTAGAGGTAGTCCTTCCCCGAAGTCCGCCATCCAGCCTCGCACCCCGCAGCTCACCATCCCGTGCAGGATTTTCTTGAACCAACTTCCGGCTGCGGGGTGCGTGAAGTCTAGCATTGCCACATCGAAAGCGGTGTTCGGCATCATGTAGGTCTTCCCGGTCCTGTCTTTCACTAGGATGTCTAATTTCTTGGCCTCCTCAAACAAGTCCTTGTTTCTGTTAGGCTTATCATTAGTCTGCGATAAAAAAATAAAATAAAAAATTCTAAGTATTATATCCTCGTTGAATCTTCACAAGGACTTATCAAATATGATATCCCTCTAAATAGAAGTTTCTGATTACCGGAACAAGGCAGGGGTTGCAGTAAGCCATGACTCTGATATTCTTTGCGCTGAGATCACTTACAAGTTGTTGCCATCCAGTGTAATGTGTCGTGTCCACTTCCCAGTTCCACCATAGTTGCGATCCTATTATCGTCTTCCTCTGGCCAACCCAATCCTGCATAGGCGTGCTTTCGATGTTGATGATGGTCCGATTTTAGTAGAATCTATGATCAATACTAGATATATACATGCCTGTAACCAAAATGCTGAAACAGGAACATCGTGATCTTGCAACTGATCCCAAACTTTTCGAACGGCTTCGGTACCTCCCTGCATCCCGACGATGGCCCCGGAGATGATCCAGTTCGGAAGCACTGGGGGCCTTCCTATGTTCTCCGTGTATCTCTCGATCAGCGTGGCAGGCGAGTCTCCATTCAATATCCTTCCTTGTGCAGTATTCCCATGTATCTGGTGTACAATGTTGACTAAAACAAGTCAGTCCTACGGAATCATCATAGAGAGTTTATTACATAGTTACTACGTTGCAAGGGCATGAATACGACACGACACAGACATGTCACGAGTTTTTGGCGTGTCGATGTACGTGTCCAACACGGCTTTTAAAAAAAAAAATTATAATAGCATTGTTCTTGGTTTTTCTTGTGACTTGAATGAAGAACCTGAATCTGAACTCTGTCGGGTTTGGTCAGATCGAAGACGGAGTAGTTGTGTCCTTCAAGGTAGAGGGACCTCATTCTTGATGTTATGTAGAACGGGGAAGGAGCATATGTTGTACTCCAGTCACCCCCTGACCTGTTCAGGAAAGAAAATATAAGTAGAGCTATGGGACTTCTTTTCTTGACAGTCTCACTCAAATTTGTGTGAGCACAACAAGTATATATATATAGCTACGTACGTACGTACCTGTAACTGACGAAATTGGCGGCAAATGTGATGGGCTGGTCTCCCCTTCCAATGCCCTGTTCTTGAACGAGTATGGGGACTCTTCTTCCTTTGAACTCCATATGCGAGAATTGCTCCCCGAAGCCATAGAACCTCTCCTCCTTGTCGCTCGAATAAGTCAGATACACTCTGTTCAATTCTCTGAACTTCTTGTCTTCTTCTTCTTGGATGCTCTCTTCGGAAGAAGAAGAGGAAGAAGAAGGAAGGAGGAGGAGACCTATCCGCTGCGAAGAGGAGGATGAGGAGGAGAGAGTAAGCCTCCTTCTCCTCCATCGACGACAGACGAGATTCCACCTCGACAATGTTGAAGAGTTCTTCTTTTTCTTTTTCTTCCGCGGGGGGCTCATGATGAGCTCCCCGAACCTGACGTGGAAGCCGACCTGGTGAGTGTTCTTCTGGTCGAGAACAAGCCAGTACTTAGCAGCTGCAGCTGCTGCTGCTGCGTGCCGTCTATTATTCTTGGAGAGCCAGCCAGAGATGGTCACGGTGGCTGCTGGGAAGTCGTCAGTCTTGTTTGTATGATCAATGCCGAGCTCATCATGATATGTTGTTGTTGTGATGTCGTCGATGGACTGGTGGTTGCAGAGGAGGGGGGAGGGGAGCTCCCCGTCGGCGACGACGAAGGAGCCCCGGCTCTCCTCGGCCTCGGTGCGGGCGGAGGCGGCGGAGAGGAAGGGCTCTCCCGGCAGCGTGCGCCAGATGGGCCTCTCGGGGGCGGAGCTGTGGGAGATGGAGAGGTGGCCGCCGCCGTCGGGGCTCCAGGTGAGCAGGAAGTCCGAGCCCACGGGGAAGGCGCGGGGGCTGCTGAGGAGGCTGCTGCCCGTGGAGAGCGTGCCATGGATGTGTGGTGGATTGGAGCTCGGACTAGGGAAGGGGTTGTTCAAGTGCTTGTTGTGCTTCTTCGTCACCTTCATTTTTTTTTGTTTTTCTCGTAGAAGAGTTCGAGTTCAAAGAGGAAGAAGGAACAGCTCAACTGTATATTAATATAATAATATAATACTTACATCAGCATAGAATTTAAGTCATAACATATCCCATTACAAAATTTACATCCTTAATTTTTATCTTGTTTTATTATATTCTCCTTTCTGAGTTGTTGTCATACTTATATCAAAAAAATTTAATTGAAAATTTCAGTACCTAAACACTAAACTGATATAAAATTCAATGTCTAAACGCTGGTTAACCCTAACCATTCAGCAGGACAGGTTAGATTCTTGAATATTGGGTGGGACCAACCACATGGAATCAATGTCCTCACACGCTTATATTGTGGATATCAATTACATGTAAATATAAAATGGTTAATTTGAGTTGGGTCCAAAATATTTTAAAAACAATAACATTTCGTTCCTGAAAATATTCAATTTAGTTGTTTATGCTTTAGTAGCTTTAGTTTTAGTAGCTCTATTATTCACTGGCAGAAAATGGTAATATTGAACATCCAAAATATGTTAGTAAATATTTTAGAATTAATTAAATTGAGGATTCCAGAAATATTTTTGTCTTTCTTGAGTTTCGATTCAATTTATTTATTAACATATTTTGGATGGTTAACACGGATCATTATTATCTCTGGACCCAAATTCTAAATTGCAATTCAATTGATCCCTTTAGAATAAAAATATTAATTTCTGAATATTTCTGAAACTCAAAGTCTAATTAATCCAATAAAAAACTATTGCATTTTTTTAGAGCTCCCACATGTTCTCGAAATTACTACTCAGATAACAGTGGATTGCGACATCAGACGAAAGTCTTGATTGTCGATCTCGATATTGGCCCTTTCAGTCGAAAAACCTCGAGTGGGCATCAAAATATGTAATTCCATCTTTCTTTCTTTTCTAATTTCCGCATATCATCTCTCTCAAAAGTCAAAAAAGGGTAAAGATGATCCCGATTTTTGATATTTCTCGTGGTCGGTCTGGCAATTCTGGACAGTTGTTTTGATAAACTGTCATTAAATCCAAAAAGATTAAAGAGAAAGAACTAGAAATTGGCGTCTACGTAACAGGTTGTTGGCTTACCATTAATCATCCAAAATTTGTTAATAAATATTTTCAAATTAATTAAATTACATCTAAGATCTCATAACATTCTTATCTTTCTTGAGTTCTAATTTAATCTTCGATGGTGGAATCAACCGTCATTTAAGGACTGGAATCCTAAGTTAGAACCGAAACCCGAATTTCTTAACGTTTCTAGAACCAAAAAGTCTAATTAACCCAATATAATAATAAACTATTACAATTTCTAGAGCCCCCACAAATTCTGTGGATTGCTTCATAAATAAAAACAAGGGTAAAGTGCATTTAAACCCTCCTTAGATGTGACGAAAACGCAATTAAAGACTCCTTGATCTGAAAAACCCAAAAGGTTACGAAAATGTTCAAATCACCCCCTAAGCTAACTTTTCTGTTAACGGGAGTTAAAATAGGGTTGTGTTGACCATTTTACCCCTGAGCTATCTAATATTATCTTGTTAAAAACGATTAGTTCTAAAATTATTTTGTTAAAAACGGTTAAGCAAAAATACTTGTTAAAAAGTGGATAAATATTAACAAAGGGAAAATGGTCTTTGCTAGTAAAATTATTTTTTAAATTATTTTAATTGATATTAACTTGTTAAAAACGGTTAGTTCCGTCAAAAAAGTGGATAAATATTATTTAAAATTATTTTGTCATAAATTATTTTTTATTTAACAAATATATAAATATTTTTGGGAAAAACAAAACTGATAAATACAAAAAAAAATCAATTCTTAAAAAATAGAAATGATGAAAAACTGGAAAAAAAATACCAAATAAAAAACAAAAAAAAGTACTATTAAAATATGGAAAAAATAAAAAATAGAAAAAATATTCCAAAAAACCAAAAAATGAGGATAAATCTCAAACAATGAAAAAAGACAAAAACAAAAACTATACAAATTTGAAAATAAAAGTCACTCTTAAAAAACTAGAAAAGATTATTAAAAAGATGAAAAAAAAAATTATGAAATAAGAACTAAAAAAATGGAAACAAAAAACAAAATATTAAAAAGATTATTAAAATAACCTCCCGTTCCTAAAAAGATAGAATTCTCATGCTTGACGTCATTTTCGAAAATAAATGTTTATAATCTAAATAGTAGGTTTTCATCTTAATTTCTTTCTAGAAAAAAATCTTTTAACAAATGTCCGGTTAGTCCTGAACTATCTAGCCATTAACTTAGGGCATGTTTTGTAAACCGTATTTGGAGCTAGATAACTGTAACTAATATTATATTATTTAATATTTTATAATAATTATAATCTTAATTAATAATTATAATCGTAGTTAATAATTTATTAATTACAATTTTATTATAATATTAATTAATAATAATTTAATCATAATTATAATTATAGTTAATAATTTATATATTATAATAATTTTAATTAATAACTTAGTAATCATCATTATAATCATCATTATAGTCTTACTTAATAATTTATTAGTCATGACTATTATCGTAATTATTTATTTATTAATTCTAACTGAAATTGCAAATCTTGGTACAAATTTATTTTCATCACATGTATTACTTAAACAAATAACTTAAATATTACTAAACGTGTCAAAAATCCAAAAATAAATTGTTCTTCCATAATTTCTATTTGGACGTAATATTACTGTAACTAATATTAAATTTATTTTCAATGGGCTAATTAATCCACAATAGCAATAAATTGTTCTTCCATAATTTCTATTTGGACGTCTTGAGAAAAAAAAAAGGAATAAGTAAAAAAGCTTCAAACATTAAATGAGAGCAAATAAGTAAAAAAAAAAAAAGGAATATAAAAAAATTTGCAATTGGATTTGAGATCTGTAGGTAAGAAAAAGCTTCAATACATTAAATGAGAGCAAATAAGTAAAAAAAAGGAATATAAAAAAAATATTATTTTTCCTTCCAACCAACCGGTCAAAAAAATAGAAAATATAAAGCTTAGGTTTTATGTTTCAAACAAACATTCTTATAGAGAGAATGAAAGAGAGCTGCAGCCATAATGTAACCATTAGCATTAGGGGTATTTTGGGAAGTGCACTTTTTTTTAATCCAAAATATGGGCTATAACGGCTGTTCTAACGTCATTTTGACGGAAAGGGACATTCTGAGCAAAAACGGTTTTGCGGGAGGTGCAAAGTGCTTAAGTTTTCTAAAAGGTCTTATTTTGCGAACGAGGCAACTCTAAGGAGGGTTTAAATGTACTTTACCCTAAAAACAATTATGAAAACATAAAAATATAGTAATTAAATAAAAATAGTAATTAAATGACACTTAGTTCTGTCAAAAAAAAAAATGACACACTAGTGATTCAAGACGTGTTGTTTTAACATGTGACATAATTGTGTTTGAAATTGTTTATACTGCTTTTAGTTTAGGTAAATTCTATTACAAAATTTAAGAAGACCAATTAAAAAATAAGTTGGAGCGACTTGAACAAAATTTACATAAACTTTCATGTTACCTATATTCCTGGGACGCAGCAATGTAAGAATGTTCAGTGTTCAAATGGAAGACCCCTATTTTCTCTACTACCTACTTCTGCCCACCATTTGTTGAATAATAAAAACCTCTTGAACTTGCAAGAGAAAGAATGTAGTCGTCTTTCCGTGTCCATTCATTCACGTGCTTTCAGACTCATTATATTTTTGTTCGGATTTTTAAATATTGGATTACTATTTTGGCATAATAATAATAATATAACTATTTTTGTTTATTTATTTGCTAGGATGCACCATGACGTGATTGCGGCAACATACATCAAGGGAAATCTGGCCCTACGCCGAAGGCCCGCTCGTCAATGGCATGTGATAACTGTTTGAACAACGCTTAAAAAGTTTAGATTGTAGTTACAATTTATCGGCAATTTTATTTAGTGTCTAATGCAAGAGTCAAATAATTTTTATTTCGAATGAGCATTTTTAAGAAAATTATAATTGTCAATAAAGTTTTTATAATATCTAAGAATCTTTAAAGGATGTCGTTATTGACACTTCTAAAATATCATCATACACTTTTTTTTAATTTTCTATCATTCAAATTCTAAATATGTCCATACATTAACATTATTGGCACTCTACAATATTATCATGCATTCCTCCCTCCATGCATGCACAAATTAATGTCAGATTTAATGTAGGAGTAGATTTGAAATTTGAATGAAAAAAAATTTAAAGAAAAATGCATGATAACATTTTATAGTGTTAATAACAACACGCTTTTTAAATGGTTTACCAAAATTATTCTTAATTTATAAGATAAAACTATAAATTTTAGTTTTTAAAAATTGTAATAAGATAAGGATAGTTTTGTAATCCAGCTTGAAAATTATTGGAAATTGTAAAAATTTCATTGACAACTAAAATATTGGCCCATATAGTGCAAATTTACATAAAAGCTGTAGGGACCAATTTACAAAAGAAAGTTTGGATTGTAGCTATGTTTTATCCGCAATTTTATGCAAGGTACGAGTTAAAGAATTTTTATTTCGAATGAGCATTTTTAAGAAAATTGTAATCGTCAAGAAAGTGTTTATACTATCTAAAGTTTTTTAAAATGGGCTACCATAATTATTCTTAATTTATAACAAAAGCTATAAAAATAAAAAAAAATAAAACCGTAATAAATTAAAAATAGTTTTGATAATCCACCTTAAATTTTTTAAACATTAACAAAAAATTCATTGACAACTAAAATATTGACCCACATAGTGACCAATTTACGGAAAAGTTGTAGGGACCTAGAACCCAAGTTTGTCCAAACCTTACCTAAATTCTAGGATACTCCAAAAGACCTATATTTGTCTATCCACCATGTTTGAATAATCTCTCACCATTGAATTAAGTAGAAATTTCCACGGAGACCAGGAATGTAGGCGTCTTTCCGTCCCCATTCATTATTCAGGCTATCGGACCCCGAGTTATTCGTGTTTATAATATAAAAATGTGTCTGTATAGATAGGATGCACCCATGTCTTGACGGCGGCGACATGCATTGTTCTGTCATTTTATCACAATGGAGACGAGAAGGAAGGTTCAGCCCATATTCCATCCATGTCCATTGTACCATGCGTGCAAGTCTTTCTTATTACTAATCTGCATGTCCTATGCCTTGTGAGTGTACGTTTTGTTGCACCTCCATGCTATTCTAAATACGAAAATGCTTCTCCTCCAGCACTTCCAACTCTTGCAACCGTAAACGATCATTATCTTCAATAGTTAATATTGTATATCATGCCAGAAAGTGCAACTTATGTCAAATTCATGCGAATTTTATGTTAGTCCCGGGACATGATTTTTCGATAGAAAACTGATTTTATGCAACACTTCGAAGTAGGTACACGACAGAGATCCCGGAGGATTCTAATAAACGAAATCAAATGTAACACTTCGAAAAAGGCACAAAAAAAATTGTAGTAGCAGTGATAAAATTATACTAACAGTATCTGATTAGATCAGAACTGTACTCGTTCGGAACGAGTTGCAAATGGATGAACAGAAGAATAAAATGAACGTAATGAGAGAACGGTTTGCTGGGATGAATGATCATCGGCGCTCAAAGCTAGATTCGCCCCACACGATCAGCTTCCAGGAACCAGTAAGTTCAGAGATGAACTTTTGGAACACTCTGCTCTTCTGACTCCTCGACGCAAAGACTCCTCGGATGGCGTTGTTCCTCTCTTCTCTACTCTCATGAATTTCTTAAGGAAATTGTAAGGAATGACCTTAACTGAATGAGAGAGAAGAGAGAAACTTATATAGACGCGCGCAGTAACCGTCCAGTATGAAAAACGTTCAGGACGTGGAAAAAATTGCTCCCGAAAGTTTCGTAACCGCTCAAATCGTGCACAGACACGATTGAGCCAATTGGCGCACAACGCGCGCCAATTGCGCATAGCGCGCGCTAACTGCGCACAGCGCGCGCACCGCTGAGCCAACTGAGCACAGCGCGCACCGCTGCGCCAACTGCGTACAGCGTGCACTGTGCACCAATTGGCAGCGCCAGCTAGCCGCACGATCGGACCACGCGAACGGACGCGCGATTGGCTGCGCAGAGGCTCGCGCAACGAGCATAACTTAAGCGCACTATGCGCCTAGGGACGATGCTGACGTACTAAGTGCAAAGTGTGCCAACAAAACGCCACACTACGCCTCATGATCCCATGAGCCCGAGTCCGAGTCCCAGTTGCTAAGCCTCTACGGAGCTTAGCTCCAAAGGAATAAATTCCAAGAGCATTACCAAAAAGCATAAATGCTTCATTGTTGATTTAGTCTTTTTTCCACTAGAAAAATATCCCCACATGGCACACATGTGCCTCTCCACAACCACATATGCATCTCTCAACAAGCAAAGCTTATATAAAGAGATACCAACCATTTGGCCTAGGCAATGTGTGTAATATCTCGAAATTCGTGATACGTATTTTATTGCGTATTCGTATTTCTGACCCGTATTTTTATTTTTTTTATTTTTTTTTTCTTTTTCTTGTCTAGTTAATTGTAGTTTATTTCGTAATCTTGTGGTAGTTTAATTGTCATTTATCATTATGGGTTAATCTGGTTAATGACTACTGGATTTTGATTGGACTTTGGCCTGCATTGTACTTTGCTCAACTTGCAGTATTCTCGGCTTTCGTATTTTGGCTCGAATTATGTGGAAGAGCTTGGCTTGGTTTAACTTGGTTTGATTTGGAGACTTGGTTCGGTTTTATTTGGTTTGAGATTACATTGGAACCCTTTAACCTATACTCTCCCTCACCTCCATCACACCCCACCATCATTTAATCCCCTCTCTCTCTCTCCCCTCTCATTTTCCCACTTCACAGCCGGCCACCCCCTCTCCCTTCCTTCTTCTTCTTCCCCAAGAGAGAATCACCCCCATTAGGCAAGTGCACCTTGCTCACACTTGAGGGCCGGATTTTATGTGCCCATTAGCTAGTTTAGCACCCTATGAGCAACATTAGATCTTGGGTTTTCTTGATTTGGAGCTTGGAATCTTGTAGATCTAGGTTTGGAGTGTTTTCGGATTTTTGGAGATTTGATATCCCAAACTTGTTCTTTTGTTGGATTCAATGTTTCCATGTTGTAGAGCTTTCAATTTTACACAAGTTAGAGCTTTGAAAATCCGGATTTGGGTTTGTATTGATGGATTTAGGATGTTCCAAAGTTTTGAGTTCCATGGGTTCTCTTCTCGGATTTTTGGAGAAGATGACTTGCTATTCTGGCCGATGGCGCCTACTTCCTCGAACACGCCTCTTTAGGCGCTGTTCGTTCGACTGCGCCTTCTTAGGCGCGGTTCGCAGACTGCGCCTCCTTTTCGAGCGCGCCTCTTTAGGCGCGGCTCGCTCGAACGCGCCTCCTTAGGCGCGGTTCGTCTCGATCGCGCCTCCTTGGGTGCTGTTCGCCGCCGCCCCTCGATGGCGCCTCCTTGGCATCATTTCAGGCGCGGTTGGCAGACTGCGCCTACTTTCCCAGGTTGGCCGATAGCGCCCATTTCCACCTGTTAGGCTGATAGCGCCTACTTTCCCTTGGCTTGCCCGACTGCGCCTATATTTATCATTTTAGGCGCAGTTCACTGTTCCCTTGACTTAGGCGCCATTTGATCCAATGGATCTAGGCGCGGTTTGCCCCATTGGCTCTAGGCGCGGATTGACCTGTCTAGACTAGGCGCATTTTAGTGTGCTGCCTCCCTGGCACACTCTAGTGTGCTGCCTCTAGGCGCACTCCAGTATGCCTGGCCTGCCCTAGTGCCCCGGTACCCCTGCACCCCTAGTGCCTGTATTGCTTTCTCTGGGATTTGGTTTTCTTTTCATAATTTGGAGCTTCCTGAGATTTTGGTGCTCACAACACGACTTGACTAGACTCGACACGTCTTGACACGATTTCCTGTATTTGTGTACTGCTTTCTTGAATCTTGACACTAATTTGGGAACACCTTACCCCTGGTTTATATCCTTACGCCTTTTGACCCGAGCTCGACCCGAACACGATGTGGGCACGATTTGATTTAATGCTAGTACGGCGTTGTCCCTGGTTTTGTTATCTCTTGTTACATCAGAAAAGTATTTTCTTATGGTCTTATTTATAAGTCATGTTTTCAGCCTTATTGTACTTTTCATGCCTTTTTCATCGGTGGCCGTTTGGGTGCACTCAGGATTATGTTTCTTTTACTTGTAGAATAGTTGCATGGTGATATGCCTTATGGCCCTGACACGATAAATAAATCCTGGCTAATAACTTGTAACTTGTAACCTTAACAACTAGATAACTTGATAGTGGCCCGTGGTGGCGCACTCCCGACTTGGCATGACTTGATAACTCAACTTGACTTGACTTGGTATGACTTGGCTTCACTTGATAGTGGCTCGTGGCGGCGCACTTCCAGCTTGTAACATGACATGACTTGGCATGATAATTTGACAACTTGAGCTGCTGAGGCAGGCTCACTTGACTAGTATAGCTTGTCTTGACACCGTGGGTGTACCTTCTTGTGTTTGGTCAATTCACCAGTCTTGTCTTGCATCATGTCTAGGACATGAATTCTTGATTTCCCACGGTCAGGAATTCATATTGGAAATGAACTAAGATTAACAACTAGTTTAATTCACTAGTCATGACGAGATGTTCCTCAGCTACAGGCGATCCCGTTACCCCGGCCACAATCGTTTGGACTTGTAGCCTGCCGACGAGTAGGGCGCATTTCCAGCTCACTGCCAAGTGGTGCATCCTCAAGCTACTTGTAATGATAACAAGAATGTAGTCCCTCTCTCTCTAATTGTCACTATACTAATATTCGCCTGGGTAACCTGGATAGCTGCAGGGCTTGTGGCGGAGATACATCTCACTCGCATCTTGTTAGTAACTAGGCTTGTGATAACCCTAGTTAGTTAATGTAGCAAGCCGTAGGCTATGATTGGCCGTGTATTATTGGATGGTGTCCAGCCTTGTCTGGTCTGGTCTAGGACCAGCCCTGATGGGTCCAGCTCTTGATTGTTCCAGTCTCTAGAGCTTGAATGCTTGACTTGCACTGGATGTGATTGCAAGATTTCTTCTCTGTCACTGTAGTATAACTCCCTTGTATGACTGTCCTCTAGGCGATAACTGGTCAGTGACTATGTACTGTTTAGGTGAAGGGTTACAGTGGTAACCTGGCTACCTGGTACGGTACATTTGTCCTTACCGTGTTTATTGTGTAGATGGCACTTATCTATGTTATAGCTTCCTGTATATGATTGTTATCTTCAAGCAATAGACTGGTTAGTGACTATGTACTGTTCAGGTTTTCCTGGTACGGTACATTTGTCCTTCCTTGTTTATTGCCCGGATAGCATTTATTTCTTATTTTTCATGCATCTTATCTGCCATGTTTCTCCGGTATTATTATTATTTTCTAATCAAGTTACTTGTTTCCTTTTCTGTGATCGGGATACGTGCATTGGTACCGCACAAATCTCGATATGCTTTTACTTATTTCGCTGCTTTTGTTTGCTAATGATTTGCTGGTTTTAGTCCTTAAGTGGAGCCTCCTTTGTGGCACTTGCTCTTTCTGGGGTCTGACCCAGCTGGTTTTGTATGGCCAGATACCGGAGCAACAGCAAGGGATCTACCTGTCTTCCAGCCAGATGGTGACCGCCAGGCGTGACCAAGGCTTCGAGTGGGTTTCTTTTGTTCGCCCACTTTATTGTAGATTCATATTATTTTGAGGCGTTTAGCCGACGAGCACGTGTTAGCTCGATTGCAACTTGTATTTATTATCTGCCTGCGGGCTGTAACGTGATTGACATGCCCCGGGGGTTGATCATGTATGACTTAACTCTGAGCTAGTCTCTACATTTTGTTACGACTAGTTTTCATGATCATCTTATATGTAATGTTTGGGACGCCTTACAATTGTATATTTGGTGATCTGTTATCTTGTAACTTATTTTACTTGATGAGATTGAGACAATAGGCCATTTAGACCGTAAGAGACTGTTGGTTTGTAGAATACCCTCACATGCTAGACAGCCGTGATCGTATAGCGGGATGGTTGCCGTCCCAATATACGTAGCTGGCTGTTCGCGTCCTCGTTCGTCCGTATTCCGGGAGCGGGGCGTGACAGTTTTAGTGGTGGCCCATGCAGGTCTTGTCAAACAAGAGATGTGAGGGTTACCGGTAGATGTCTCAATCTGTGCTCGCCCTTGATCTCCCGTTGTATCTTTGCATCTCCTTGAATTCTCGACTGATAACATGCTTGCATCCTTGAATCATCCTGGTCCTTTCCTTTATTTTCCTGATGTCATTGCTTCAGTGGGGGTGTTCCTGCTGACCAGCCAGAGAGAGTTCAGCCAGTAGTCCAGCAGCAGTCAGAGAACGAAGCTCAGTCGTCAGCAGCAGCTTCCCAAGCCATGCCTCCTGTAGAGCCAGAATTCCCAGTCCAGCCAGATCAGCTAGCAGGGTCAGAAGATGGAGTCTTGGTAGGACTCGTCCGTGAGTTGCTTGCGTCTCAGAACCGCCGAGATGATGCCTTGCAGCAGGCAGTACAAGATACTCTGAGTGGAAGTGGTCGGAATAGTGCAGTCAACAGATTCAAGCGCCTGAACCCTCCCTTCTTCAACGGTACTGAAGATGCGGTGGCTGCCGATGCTTGGCTACAGGATATAGAAATTATTCTTGAAGCAGCGAAGACTCCAGAAGACGAGAAGGTAGCAGTGGTGCGCCTACAGTTATTGGATCTAGCCCGCAATTGGTGGGCTGCGCAAGCAGTGGGATTGGCAACACCTGTTCCTTGGGCAGTGTTCAGCGAGAAGTTCCAGATCAAGTATTATGATGCAGAGGCTCGATATGACTTGCAGACCAAGTTTTGCAACCTGAAACAAGGAGGAAGGACGGTCGACGGATATGCGGCCGAGTTTTCGAGACTTCGTCGGTTTGCTCCCACTTTGGTGGCGACCGAGTTCGGCAGAGCACAGAGGTTCCAACAGGGACTTCACTTGGAGATCATATTGGCCGTGGAGCAGTTCGAACATCAGACCTATGATACTGTTTTGCGAGCAGCGAGGAGGTACGAGTACACTTCCCAGAGGATAGCAGACAGAACCGGAGGCCGAAGGCGGTCCCACAGTCAGATGAACCAATCTTTAGCACCAGCCCCAACAGCTAGGGCGTTGACCATTGAAACTCCGAGGCGAGCAGCTTCAGTTACGTCGGATCAGTACTCAACCCCGACGTACCCTCAGCAGGAACAGAAGCAAGACCAGTCTTCCTCAGTGGGCTGTTCTTATTGTGGTAAGCCTGGGCATGTAGTAGCAGAGTGTCGTAAGGCTTTGGGATTGTGCTTGTTATGCGGAGCGCCAGATCATAGAGTGGGGTCCTGTCCATTCAGAGTTGATCCAGTACCCGCAGTATCTAGTCCTTCAGTTTTGGGACCCGTACCAGTACCAGCTCCCGTTCTCCAGCAACAGCAGTTCCCGTTCTCAGGACCATTACCGACTCAGGTCCAAGCTTTTCAGCAACAGAGTTCTCAGCAGTTTGCCCTAGCCCAGGCCCAGATCCGGAACCGTCAGAGAGGTTGTCAGAGAGGTAGTCGTGCTCTATCTATCTTGCTTTCCCCCGTCGTTACCAAGGGCACATGACTTATTTCATGTAACCTAATTACGACGGCATATCCCGGACCCGAGTTGTACCTTGATCATTCGAAAAGGTTATTTGGTTACTGGTACCAACCTTTAATCTTTTCGGATGTGGAGAGGCCCGTGTTCGTATTTGATCAGGAAGTAAGACCTCAATGCGCCAGACTATCAGTTAGTCCGTGTTGCTTGAGTTCATCACTCCTTGGGGAGTCAAACGTGGGAGTGTAAGGATGGCATCCGAACACGTATCCCAATCGGTTTTGGCTCGTAAGGTGTGAAATTTTCTCATGCCTTGCACTTTGAATCCTTGCTTGCATGAATGATTGCTTGATTGATTGCTAGCTCTAGATAGCTTGTGCTAGTGTAGCTTGTCCCGACATCTCTAACCTCTTGAATAAATTCCGAGGACGGAATTCTTTTAAGGTGGATAGGATGTAATATCTCGAAATTCGTGATACGTATTTTATTGCGTATTCGTATTTCTGACCCGTATTTTTATTTTATTTTATTTTTTTTTCTTTTTCTTGTCTAGTTAATTGTAGTTTATTTCGTAATCTTGTGGTAGTTTAATTGTCATTTATCATTATGGGTTAATCTGGTTAATGACTACTGGATTTTGATTGGACTTTGGCCTGCATTGTACTTTGCTCAACTTGCAGTATTCTCGGCTTTCGTATTTTGGCTCGAATTATGTGGAAGAGCTTGGCTTGGTTTAACTTGGTTTGATTTGGAGACTTGGTTCGGTTTTATTTGGTTTGAGATTACATTGGAACCCTTTAACCTATACTCTCCCTCACCTCCATCACACCCCACCATCATTTAATCCCCTCTCTCTCTCTCCCCTCTCATTTTCCCACTTCACAGCCGGCCACCCCCTCTCCCTTCCTTCTTCTTCTTCCCCAAGAGAGAATCACCCCCATTAGGCAAGTGCACCTTGCTCACACTTGAGGGCCGGATTTTATGTGCCCATTAGCTAGTTTAGCACCCTATGAGCAACATTAGATCTTGGGTTTTCTTGATTTGGAGCTTGGAATCTTGTAGATCTAGGTTTGGAGTGTTTTCGGATTTTTGGAGATTTGATATCCCAAACTTGTTCTTTTGTTGGATTCAATGTTTCCATGTTGTAGAGCTTTCAATTTTACACAAGTTAGAGCTTTGAAAATCCGGATTTGGGTTTGTATTGATGGATTTAGGATGTTCCAAAGTTTTGAGTTCCATGGGTTCTCTTCTCGGATTTTTGGAGAAGATGACTTGCTGTTCTGGCCGATGGCGCCTACTTCCTCGAACACGCCTCTTTAGGCGCTGTTCGTTCGACTGCGCCTTCTTAGGCGCGGTTCGCAGACTGCGCCTCCTTTTCGAGCGCGCCTCTTTAGGCGCGGCTCGCTCGAACGCGCCTCCTTAGGCGCGGTTCGTCTCGATCGCGCCTCCTTGGGTGCTGTTCGCCGCCGCCCCTCGATGGCGCCTCCTTGGCATCATTTCAGGCGCGGTTGGCAGACTGCGCCTACTTTCCCAGGTTGGCCGATAGCGCCCATTTCCACCTGTTAGGCTGATAGCGCCTACTTTCCCTTGGCTTGCCCGACTGCGCCTATATTTATCATTTTAGGCGCAGTTCACTGTTCCCTTGACTTAGGTGCCATTTGATCCAATGGATCTAGGCGCGGTTTGCCCCATTGGCTCTAGGCGCGGATTGACCTGTCTAGACTAGGCGCATTTTAGTGTGCTGCCTCCCTGGCACACTCTAGTGTGCTGCCTCTAGGCGCACTCCAGTATGCCTGGCCTGCCCTAGTGCCCCGGTACCCCTGCACCCCTAGTGCCTGTATTGCTTTCTCTGGGATTTGGTTTTCTTTTCATAATTTGGAGCTTCCTGAGATTTTGGTGCTCACAACACGACTTGACTAGACTCGACACGTCTTGACACGATTTCCTGTATTTGTGTACTGCTTTCTTGAATCTTGACACTAATTTGGGAACACCTTACCCCTGGTTTATATCCTTACGCCTTTTGACCCGAGCTCGACCCGAACACGATGTGGGCACGATTTGATTTAATGCTAGTACGGCGTTGTCCCTGGTTTTGTTATCTCTTGTTACATCAGAAAAGTATTTTCTTATGGTCTTATTTATAAGTCATGTTTTCAGCCTTATTGTACTTTTCATGCCTTTTTCATCGGTGGCCGTTTGGGTGCACTCAGGATTATGTTTCTTTTACTTGTAGAATAGTTGCATGGTGATATGCCTTATGGCCCTGACACGATAAATAAATCCTGGCTAATAACTTGTAACTTGTAACCTTAACAACTAGATAACTTGATAGTGGCCCGTGGTGGCGCACTCCCGACTTGGCATGACTTGATAACTCAACTTGACTTGACTTGGTATGACTTGGCTTCACTTGATAGTGGCTCGTGGCGGCGCACTTCCAGCTTGTAACATGACATGACTTGGCATGATAATTTGACAACTTGAGCTGCTGAGGCAGGCTCACTTGACTAGTATAACTTGTCTTGACACCGTGGGTGTACCTTCTTGTGTTTGGTCAATTCACCAGTCTTGTCTTGCATCATGTCTAGGACATGAATTCTTGATTTCCCACGGTCAGGAATTCATATTGGAAATGAACTAAGATTAACAACTAGTTTAATTCACTAGTCATGACGAGATGTTCCTCAGCTACAGGCGATCCCGTTACCCCGGCCACAATCGTTTGGACTTGTAGCCTGCCGACGAGTAGGGCGCATTTCCAGCTCACTGCCAAGTGGTGCATCCTCAAGCTACTTGTAATGATAACAAGAATGTAGTCCCTCTCTCTCTAATTGTCACTATACTAATATTCGCCTGGGTAACCTGGATAGCTGCAGGGCTTGTGGCGGAGATACATCTCACTCGCATCTTGTTAGTAACTAGGCTTGTGATAACCCTAGTTAGTTAATGTAGCAAGCCGTAGGCTATGATTGGCCGTGTATTATTGGATGGTGTCCAGCCTTGTCTGGTCTGGTCTAGGACCAGCCCTGATGGGTCCAGCTCTTGATTGTTCCAGTCTCTAGAGCTTGAATGCTTGACTTGCACTGGATGTGATTGCAAGATTTCTTCTCTGTCACTGTAGTATAACTCCCTTATATGACTGTCCTCTAGGCGATAACTGGTCAGTGACTATGTACTGTTTAGGTGAAGGGTTACAGTGGTAACCTGGCTACCTGGTACGGTACATTTGTCCTTACCGTGTTTATTGTGTAGATGGCACTTATCTATGTTATAGCTTCCTGTATATGATTGTTATCTTCAAGCAATAGACTGGTTAGTGACTATGTACTGTTCAGGTTTTCCTGGTACGGTACATTTGTCCTTCCTTGTTTATTGCCCGGATAGCATTTATTTCTTATTTTTCATGCATCTTATCTGCCATGTTTCTCCGGTATTATTATTATTTTCTAATCAAGTTACTTGTTTCCTTTTCTGTGATCGGGATACGTGCATTGGTACCGCACAAATCTCGATATGCTTTTACTTATTTCGCTGCTTTTGTTTGCTAATGATTTGCTGGTTTTAGTCCTTAAGTGGAGCCTCCTTTGTGGCACTTGCTCTTTCTGGGGTCTGACCCAGCTGGTTTTGTATGGCCAGATACCGGAGCAACAGCAAGGGATCTACCTGTCTTCCAGCCAGATGGTGACCGCCAGGCGTGACCAAGGCTTCGAGTGGGTTTCTTTTGTTCGCCCACTTTATTGTAGATTCATATTATTTTGAGGCGTTTAGCCGACGAGCACGTGTTAGCTCGATTGCAACTTGTATTTATTATCTGCCTGCGGGCTGTAACGTGATTGACATGCCCCGGGGGTTGATCATGTATGACTTAACTCTGAGCTAGTCTCTACATTTTGTTACGACTAGTTTTCATGATCATCTTATATGTAATGTTTGGGACGCCTTACAATTGTATATTTGGTGATCTGTTATCTTGTAACTTATTTTACTTGATGAGATTGAGACAATAGGCCATTTAGACCGTAAGAGACTGTTGGTTTGTAGAATACCCTCACATGCTAGACAGCCGTGATCGTATAGCGGGATGGTTGCCGTCCCAATATACGTAGCTGGCTGTTCGCGTCCTCGTTCGTCCGTATTCCGGGAGCGGGGCGTGACAATGTGGGACTATGTTTCTAGTGCTAAAGGCCAAAATAACAACAATCCCCCACATATCTCTTTGTATGGATTTGACTGTTTTCCACAGTGACCGTCCATCATGCATTAGGATAGATGTCGCTGATGACTTGAATCTTTTCGCATGGATCAAACAACAGACTATAATACAAGAATGGACTAAGCCTTGAATTATGCATCATAGTTGTAATTCTTTTCACTCACACAATGTAGTCACATGTGCTTCTGGCTGCACATTAAAGGCCACGTGCCAGCCTGGTTTCAGTGTATTATTTTGGACGTCTACAAGTTTACTCTCAAGATACGGCCGGCTATCTCTGCCATACACTATAGGTGAGTTCTTTATTAAAGAGACATGGCATGAAGCCTTGCGCTTCCTTGCGGTGCTACGCCGCTATGACATGGCTTAAAGCCGAGATATCACCCCAACCCGGGAACCTCATCGAAGTGTCATACTACTATAGCATGAGGTCACAAGCCTCTCTGTAGTGCCAAACTACCCAGCATGAAACCTTACGCTTCCTTGCGGTGTTACGCCGCAACGACATGGCTTGCGAGGCCGAGGCTTTACCCCTATCTGGGTACCTCATCGTGGTGTCGTTCCACTGTAACATGAGGATATCGTCCCCTTTGTAGTGTTGTCTACAACTCTTTAATTTTATCATACAGCATTAGGCTACCTGCCTATTTGCGGTACTACGCCACAGTGACTTGGCTCGCAAAGTTGATACATTACCCCTACCTGGGAACCTCACGGTGGAGTCACCCCACTGTAGCATGGAGTTACACTCCTTGTAGTGCTGTGCTACCGTGCTTCCTGTAAAGCACATCAGGCATTCACTCTGCCTGAGAACTCATTAAGGCGTTTAAGACATCATCATCACAGGATCTGTTTTTCGCAGAAAATATATATTAGACAACAGTGGTTGTAGGTCCGTATCCTTTTCATGCCATAGAGAACATGTACCCACTGTTCCTGATATTTTTTCAGTTAGTGGTCCTCCCTTGAACCAAAAGTTAGATGCCTAGTAGATTTCTCTTTGAACTAATAGCATAAAACTTTGTGGTAGGATTACAATAACACAATATCAGAATACTTTCAAGCCTATTTTACAAGTTGTGTCCTCGACCAGCTGGCGCTTGAGGCCTTTTGTAAAAGGATCTGCTAGTTCTCCTGACTCCGAACATTAATCACTACAATGACACCTCTCTTGATTTGATCGTGCACTGCCATGTGCTTTAACCGCACAGCTCTCTTCTTTCCATTGAAGAGATCATTTGATGCCACCGCCGCAGTCGCCTGGTTGTCATAGTATATCGGAATCGCCGGTATCTGTGTCCCAACCACTGGAAGATCATACATGAGCTCTCGAAGCCATTTTGTTTCTTTCGCTGCGGTATCAAGTGCAAAGAACTCAGATTCCATGGAGGAACAAGAGAGCACTGCTTCTTCGACTTCCACGATATAGCTCCTCCACCCATTATGAAAATGAATCCACCTGTGGATCTCTCGCTCTCCAACTCTGTCACTCTCCGTTTCCAGAATACGTATTTTAATACGTATACTGCTTGAATGTATTTATTTAATATTTATCATGCATTGTTCTGTATTTAATTCCTTTAATTTATTCTGTAATTTCGTGCTAGTTAATTTTCTGTATTTTTATTTTTCTGTTTTTGCTTCAGCACTTGGTTTAGCTGGGTTCCTCATGATAAGGGGTGGATGGCCTAGATCTTGTAGGAAGGAATGGACGGTGGGGATTTGGTCTTGGCTTGATATTAATAGCTTTTTACTTTTCTCTCTCTTCATTACTCTCATTTACTTCTTCTTCATCCTCCATTACTCTCCCACCAACCTAGAGAGCTTAGGCAAGTACAACTTGCTTCATGATGGATCTCAAGTATTATTGTTCCATTCTCTTCCTTGATTTCAAGCCTCTGTAGAACTTGGAGTTTTTAATTTTCATGGGTGTATGTTTGTGGATCTAAGTTTATGTTACTTTTGGTTTTTTCTTGGTTTTGACCTATCAAACTTCTTTGTTTTCAAAATCTAGTTGTTCTATGTTGTAGAGAATTTCATTCTACCCTATTTTGACCTATGGAAGTCCGGATTCTGACCTTATATGAAGGATTATTGGAGCTTGGAAGCTACGGCTTTCATGGTTCTTCTTCTCGAAAAAGTTGGAGAAGAAGAACAGTGCTTGACCGCATGGCTTTTTCATGCGGCAAGTCCCTTGCGGCTCTCCTTAGCAGCATGGTTTTGGCAGCCTTAGCCGCATGGCTTCGGTTGACCTTTGTCGTATGAGCCCATGTTCCCTTAGCCGCATGAGCCCATCTCTCCTTAGCCGCATGACACTGCTTGACCGAGCCGCATGGATTTGGTCGGCTACCAGCCGCATGGCTCTCGACCGCATAGGCCTTTAGCCGCATGGATTTGGTCGGCTGCTAGCCGCATGGCTCTCGGCCGCATAGGCCTTTAGCCGCATGGAGTTGGTCGGCTACTTGCCGCATAGGCCTTTAGCCGCATGGATTGGTCGGCTGCTAGCCGCATGGCTCTCGGCCGCATAGGCCTTTAGCCGCATGGATTTGGTCGGCTACTTGCCGCATAGGCCTTTAGCCGTATGGCCCTCGGCTGCTTGCCGCATAGCCCCTGTTTCCCCTAGCCGTATACTGCATGACCGTTTGGCCCTTGCTGCATGGTGATCCTTGGCCGCATAGGCATGGCCCTTGGCTCCCGGACCGCATGGGATTCTGATCCGATTCTGGCCGCGTAGAGGGATCCTGACTTACCCAGCCGCATAGATGGGTATCCATCTACTGCCGCTAATAGTACCGTTTGGCTGTTTTTGTCCCGAATTGACATTGATTGTTACCTTGACTAATGATTGATCATGCGTTCCTAGTTGGAACTAAAAGACTGGCTAGTTGTCTTATTGAATTGAATGAGACACGTTCATGTATAAACCATGAACCATTGTGATCGACTAGCAGATCCGAACATTGGCATATAGACACATGTTGACTTCCATTTTTCTGCAAAAGCAGCATGTGCATCTTACAGTCAAGGCATGATTATTCCGTGGCTAGGTTTGATTGTTGCATTACGCTATGTAAGACCTACAACCCAACCGCATGGGCATCGTTGTAGAGTTATGCATATCGTACTCTGTACGGAAGTACTCATTCTGAATTGTAGCTCCCCTTCCCAAAATTTTGAAATATTTTATTTTTATTAATTATTTTATTTAGATGGTGATTTTAGACTGTACATAAAAGGTATATACACCATTATAGATCTATTACATTTTGATTATCATTATTTATTATTAAGTTATTGAGGTGATTATTACATAATATTAGCATTATTATTAGTTATGGTATTTTGTTGTTATTATTATTATTATTATTAATATTTTGGTTAAGGAATATATCCGTATATATAGATATGTATTAATTGTTATAAGGATATATATATATATATATTTTATATATATATATATATATATATATATATATATATATATATTGGTGTATGAATATAAGAATAAATATTATATATGTGAATATATATAAATATATATAGGAGTATATGGTGTGTATATATAAATATACATATAGATATATGGGTATAAATAAATATATAATAAATATGTATATGTAAATTAATTATATATAGAGTAATGCAACAAGCCAACCCGATGAACACCCCAGCCCATACAGTCCCAGGCCCACGTGCCTACAACCAAACCAAGTGAAGCCTGAGAGCTAAAACTTCCTACAGAGCAGGCTGAGTCCCCGTTCGACCCGGTTGTGTAATCGCAAATAAATACTCGATAGATCAAATGGAGAAGAACTTTTCACAAAACCCTAATTCCTTAGCTCGACCCCGTGTGCCTCTCCCCTGCACGTGCCGCCGCACGTCGCCGGCGGTCGGCCAAGCAGCCGCGGCCGCGCTGGAGTGAGCGAGCGCACAAGCCGCTCGGACTAGGACAGCAGCGATCACAGCCACGGAAGACCGACTTCGCGATAGCTTTTCGTCGCGCTCGGTCGACCAATGGTCGAACCATCTTCGCAGGTAATCCGACAACCTAACCCTCTTTGTCTTCCTTCAAGTAGATGTAATTATTTAGCGATGTACGCGTGGTAAATCGAGTGCCAAAACTCGGAAAAACATGCTTACAAACAGACTAAAACCCAGTCCAAATACCCATGTTGGGAGGCCGTTTCGGGTCAAACCAATGACCAGTTTAGAATTCTATTTGAACAATTATTTAGACAGCATGTACGACAATAAAACCCTTCAGATATATTAATTTTTCGTTCACGGTATAATGAGTAATTGGATGGTAAAGTTACAGAAAAAACCTGTTTTGAAAATCACAAAAACCTACGATACGACGTGCGTTCCGTCATTTCGGGCGACGTGGTCGCGAACCGAAAGCATCGAAAACTGCGTAACGGCTTCGTGGTCATGTGGGCTTTGACAAAATTCAAATTGGTCGCGTGTGCACGACGAATTTGATGCGTATCCGTCGAAATTCCCCGTATCGGTCTCTATATAAATTCTCTAATTACTTTGTGCACGCTCGTCAGATCGAGACGAAACTTGCGCCAACAGGACCGTATTGTTTTTCTGGTCCTGTATGCCAAGTTTGGTCCAATTCTGAGATAGTTGAATCGTACGTCGTTTTACGGACCCCACGGTCCCACTCAACGGACGATTTTGTGCACGGCCCGTCGGAATCCAACTTTGGACATACGGTTGGGTTCGTATCAAAAAACTGGACCTGTAGACATTTAGTTTGACGACTTTTGAGACCATTGACTCTGGCACGCTTTTCGGTGCAAAGCGAATCCAACGGTGAATATCGTTTTTGCCTGAAATTACCGTTTTGCCCCTGTGTCCAGAATTGGACTTAAGGACAGGCAATCCTAACTAATTTGACTATTCTGAGAATGTTGATACTGTTTATTTCTGCATCTGGAGACTTCTGCATGTGTTGACTGATTGTGTCTCATTGAGTGGTATAGTGTTATTGGTTTCACCAGCTAAGGACCTCAGAAAAGTACACTTTCTGATTGCTTTCGATTCATAGTAGTCTTTTCATTTCATGTCTATACATATATCTTGCTGCTTGTTGACACGCTCGTCACACGGAGTAGTCGGGAGGGGAAATATCTTAGTATACATGTGGACTACCCAGAAATATCCCAATATGTCTAATCGTGAATGATAGCAGCTGCACACGACACGTGCAGTGAGCCGTATTTACCCTCTAGCCGTTCACATGTTGAAAATGATATTTCACACCACCTAGGTAGATATCTTTTATTTTTTCTTTACATCTCTATCGTGCTATGTCATCAGTTATCTTCCAGTTTTGATATCTCATATGTTATTTTCATGTCTTGTTAATTCTATTGTATTTTCGCATTGCCGTCGGTTTATGTACTTGTTCCATTTCTGACTGGAAACCAACATTTTTCAGGTTTAGCCGCGATCACTCTTAGCACTGGGAGGACTTGGGTATGCTGAGGACAACCTAGAAATAGATGGCAGTTGTAACAATTTCTTTTATTGTAAAATCTTGTATTTTTCTTTAATTACAAATGTTGTAAATGTTGTAATAAATTTAGAAATGTGAATGAGCAGCACATGTTGTATTTTGAGCATCTATTTCTTGCGGGCTTGACAGCGTTCTACCGCCGACTCTGCGGCGTAGGCTGGCTTGGACACGTCTCGTATCCAAAAAAGCGGGTGCGGGTCGTGACATGAATGACCATAATCCACGGCATGAGATTTCAATCAACATAGGGACTATTAAGCTAAATAAAATAACGATTGCATGGAGAGAATGGATTTCTGAGTTCTTACATGGCAGCCATCTTTGGACAATTAGTGTCCCGACATGCCGGCTGGTTCCCACAGATACTGCAAATCTGCCATACGGGCAGGGAGTGGTATCTGCTTATACTGTTATATATACTGATGACGGGCGTCCCGCTGGGACTCGTCTAATTCATGATTGGCAAAATTGATTATTGGATAGACTAGCCTTGCTTGTACATAGTAAGAACTGAAGAATCCCTTATTGCATACTTCCAGGACAAATTGGAACTTACAGTTAGCAAGCCGTAGTAGTTGTATTGTCGTTTAAATTGATTTGTTTGTGCACTGTACCTACTCTGTTAACTACTGAGATGAGCAGAATGTCAGGACATGACGGGTCAACTTCTGTCCTTGTTTGGTTGGAAAGTTGGCTTGAAGTGTCGTGATGTCGTGCGAACCCCAGTAGCAAGCAGAGATCTATTCATCATATTCTTAACTCTTATCACTGGTTCCAATTCCTCATATCGTGCTTCCTTGCGGTACTTGCTATTAAAGGTCTAACCTCTCTAGTTTTGCATGGCCAGATTTAGAGCCAGTTTCCGAGGACTCAGCTTACTTCTACCTCCAAGATGGTCAATACTAGAGGGATGATCGCAGGAGGATACGAGTGGGTTCCTTGCTTCCCTGCTCGTCTTACTACTTACTTTACTTATTGTCTGTTGGCACCGACATGTTAGTCGGACTGTCTTGCACTTACCTTTACATAATTGTAACTAAGTCAGACTGCAGCTGATAACAATTGTGTATACCTTACCATATCATCTGGCTATGTTTTGTACAGCCAGATCTCAAGAATATTTTGACTGAGCGTTTGGGATGCCTTACTGATTTATCTATATGTTCTCTATTATTGCTTCTTGTTTGAATGATTGAGATAATAGATGTTGATTGACCCTAGTCAGACTTTAATGTAGTATGCACCCCCTCGTCTTTTAGACAGCATTGATCGTATTATACGGTATTCTTCTACCCGTAATATATAGCTGGCTGAGTCATTCCTCCGCTCTCCGGTATTCCGGTTCTGGGGCTTGACAAACTCTGAGCACCAGCTGGCATCACTGAAGCCTTCTACTACCGACAGATCTCCGCTGTAGTGTAGTGCATATGCGTGAGTCTTCTTAAGATATCTTATTACCCGTTTTACAGCTTTCCAGTGCTCAACACCTGGGTTGCTCGTGAACCGACTCAGCATTCCTACAGCGAAAGCTATGTCAGACCTTGTGGCAGTAGTAGCATACATCAAACTCCCGATGACGCTTGCATACTCCAGCTGCCTGACGCTTTCCCTCGAATTAGGCTTCAGCTTCATATCACACATGTAAGGCGTATCAATCACTGAAGATCCTGATACCCGTCGCATGTGATCATCTTCTCAATATAACGAGACTGTGACAGCGCCAGTCCAGTGTCTGTCTGGATGATCTTGATCCCCAAGATCACATCAGCTTTCCCCAAGTTCTTCATGTTGAACTTGGTCGAGATGAACTTCTTTGTCTCCGTGACACAGCCCATATCCGTACCTAGGATCAACATGTCGTACTCGTCCACGTACAGACAAACGATTACACCTCTTCCATCAGCGAACTTCGTGTAAATACACTTATCCGTCTCGCTGATCCTATAGTCATTTGATCTTATAACCTTGTCAAACTTCTCATGCCACATTTTGGGAGCCTATTTAAGACCGTACAAGGATTTCACCAACTTGCAGACTTTGTCTTCAAGACCCTTGACGACAAATTCCTCCAGTTGTTGCATGTAAATCCCTTCGGTCAGCTTGCCATTCAGGAAAGCTATTTTTATATCCATCTGATGTATCACCAACTTATGTATTGCTGCGAGAGCAATTAATATTCTGATGGTGGTCATCCGGGTTACTGGAGCATACGTGTCGAAGTAGTCGATCCACTGCTTCTGAGAAAATTCCTTGGCTGCCAACCTAGCCTTGAACTTGTCAATAGTTCCATCTGCTTTCATCTTCTTCTTGAAGATCCATTTACATCCGATGGGTTTTGCTCCTTCAGGAAGATCAACCAACACCCAAGTGTTATTAGAGGTGATTGAATCAATTTCATTGTCTATCACCTCCTTCCAAAAAACAACGTCTCTGGTCTTCATCGCATCATCATAGGTAAGCGGGTCTGCTTCCACATGATAGGTGACAAAGTCATTTCCAAAGCCCTTCGGCCTCCTCACTCGCTTAGTTGACGGCTTAGCAAGTTCTGGTTCAACAGTTGTTTCAACAACAACTTCTTCTTGGACTACGTTCTTATTGAAAACTTCAATTTCCTGCGCACTCTCATTGTTCTCCAGAATATCCTCAAAAACAATGTTCTTGTGCCTTACAAATTTATCTTCAAAATATTTTGCGTCGTGATATTTAATGATATAATTTGATTCAATATCAAAAAATCTTCAAACATCACTCTTCTCGGCGTAACCCAAGAAGATCGTCTTCGTAGTCCTCGTTCCAAGCTATTGAATCTTCAGATCTGGAAGCTTCACATATGCCAGACACCCCCATACTCGAACGATACTCAAGTTTGGTCTGACTTTGAACCAGAGTTCATGAGCAGTAACGTCCGAAGTTGCATACAGCACTACTCAGAATAAAAGTGGTCGTCAATGCAGTTCTTCCCAGTAGCATTTTGGAAGACCCGCAGTCAACAGCATTGAGTGTAGCACCCAGTTTCCCAAATGAGGGTAATTTTGAAATTCGTGTTTATAATTATTTTAATAATGATATTTAATTCATGATATAATTTTTGGTGATTTTAAATCATTTTAAAATTATTTAAATCAATGACTTGTGGTTTTGACATTTTGCTAGTGAAACCCTAGAGACTGTTTGACCTAGAGCCTAACCTTGTGATTATGATATTTTAATATCATTTTTGGCCTAAGGATATTTTTGAATTTGACCTCTTTGAATTATTTTGATATTATTTTATTATTTATGATATTGTTTTGGGGTTATTTGAGTCGGGTTCGAATTTTAACTCAATCCGACTTGAAACGGGGACCCGGGGGTAGTTTGACTCTAGTGGGATCCACACACTAGTTAGGCATTGCCCACATGATATTAATTTTAGTCCATATGATAGAAATATTTTAGTTAGAGGTTAGACTAATTATTATGGATAAGGTTAGTGTGATTAGAGACTTTAGAATGACTAATTTAGCCCCAACCAATTAGCCCTTTCCTAATACTCATAGAATAGGTTAGTGGGGGCATTTTGGACCTTACCATAATAGGACAAATAGCCCCATATGGCCAGCCACTTTGGGAGAGGATAGGCTCAAGTTTATTTCATTATTCTCATCCGCACTCTCTCTCTTGTTCTTCCCCAAATTCCTAGAGAGCAATTCCTAGCAATTTCTCCACCAAATCATTCCATTTCACCACCAAATCTTCTTCTTTCCTTTTCCATTCTAGCCAAGGAGGAAGCTACCCAAGTTTGGGAGGATTCGGAGCTCGTTCGTATCCTTTTGGAATCTCTACGTGTCGGTGTCGCTGCGGGAAGGCTTTTCTTCGATTCGATCTACCGGGAGGTATAAATCCCTTCTCCTTTTCATTTCCTCATGCATATAGGTCTATTTTGAACCCATAGGAATGACCCCATAGTTGTATCTCTATTTGTGTTCATTTCGTGTCCATTTGGAGGTCATATGAGTGTCCTTTGTGTTGTGGTTGTGTCCATGTGGGAAAATCCTAAATTTGGACACACTATGTGTTGTTGTTATGTATGAATGAATTATTACATGTTTAATCTCATATTTTTGTATTGGAGATGTGTGCTATAGTGTCTCATATATATATTAGTGTAGAGAGTGAGTTCTTGATATATTATGTTATATACTTGTGTTCTTTTGTCTCAAACTACCTAAATCCGTCATGATTTTTATCCACGTTTTTAATTTCAGCCCTAACTTAGAAATGTCATAACTTCTAGCTCAAAGCTCGGTTTAATCTCCCGTTTTTTTAGAAGAAGCGTACTGAAGTTAGCTTTCCAAAAACATGTATTAATAGGCCTAATTCTATCTGTAACTTTCTGGAGAATTATTTGAGTGTCAGCTGTACGAAAGACAAACGCGTTCTCGGTGTTTTCGCGATTCCGGGAGTTTCCGGAAACGAAAACGCGATCCGTTTAAAGTTTCGAAAAGCTAACACATAGATCTATAACATACTTTAATCCTAAATTTTAATTCATGCTGAGATGGTACAGTATTGATTATTAGTAGGAGTTACTATTCGGCATATGCATTTTGTGCACCCTTGTATGTAATATAATGTTCTATTTGATTTTAACCCATGTTAATGTATATACATTATGTAATTAAATAGAGAATACAAGCATGAGTAAATGGTTAAATAAATGATGTATGAGGTTTAAGTATCCTATCTAATGTAAGCATGTATAAGTATGGCTTGTAATGAATATGTAGGTTCCATAGTATGTAATGTATGGTGCATATAGTGGTGCAAGAGAATAATGAATGATGAATGAATGCAAGCATGAATGTAATGTAATAATAGATATAATGTATGCAATATACAAGTTAATGAGATATAATGTTCTATGTTAACACAAATCCTATATTACCTCATGTACCCCCTTACACTATGTTGACACTATCACACTTGACACATTGTTCACTTACACTTTGACACTCTTTGATATATATACACTATGTATGCCCATTTAACCCTCACTTGCCCCTTTGCCATGTTCACATACACACACATAGCCTCTTAAATAAGTATTTATGAATATAGTTAACTTAGCTATGTATGTATATTATATATGTTAGCATATTGTGTTATAATATATAAGTTTATATAACCATTTGAAATGTCATGATTATAGACCTAATGTTGAATACCAATATATGCATGTGTATATATGTGTAGACATATATAGCTTAAAGTAATAGATTACCTAGTGTATATCCAATGTGAATTCTTGCCTATTTGAGTATTGAATAATTGCATGCTATATAGAGTTGGGTGTATGTTGGCTTGTATAGCCTTGTATTGATGTGTGCTTGCTAGGATAGTCTTGGTTAGGCCTAGTAAGACTTACTGGGTTAGGACATGACCTAGTTTGACTAGTGCAGTTGACCAGAGTTGACCAAGGGTTGACTTTGGCCTAGTTTGACCTAGATTTATGTAGAATGCATTGTAGTGCTTTATATTACCCTTCTGGACATCTTGTGACTTGTGCTGTTCTAATTAGGAGCCAGATACCTCTCCTCGGACAGTATCTTGACCTTGGACATTCAGATATCAGGCGAGTACATTCTCTGATCGTTTCATACTTGTCACGAATTATATTCTCGCTCTAGATTACTTTTACTTGATGCTGTCACGTTATCATCACGGATTGGTACTATACGGATCTCTTCTTGGGATGTTACCCCCTTAGCGGGCGCATCGGATACTTTATGACATGTGTTTCATGTACATCATGTATTCCTTGCTTCTGCGTTATTCATGTACACTCATGTTCTCTCATATTCTTACATGTACGTTCATGTACTCTCATGTTCTTTCATGTACACTCATGTTTCCTCATGTGTTTTTTGTATAACCAAAACATCATGTCCGTAACGTAACTTGAATAGATTCTTGTGTATTGATTGTGGGTAGGGGTGAGTATAAATGGTCATGTGATTTACCCATCATGTACACTCTGTTACTTTTTATGTTCATCATGTACAACCTAAGACAATTACATGCCATCTCGTACTCTAAATCACTAGTCACTTACAGTTCTTACTTATCATGTATATATATTTCCAATTATCAAATATCTCTCCTATTTTCATGTACATCTTCTTACAGTGTTTCATGTATCTTATTCTATTGCCTGCTTTATATTTCCTGACATGATATGAAGTGCATGAGATGTATTGTGCTCGCTCATGTCCTGACTGGACCTGTTGATAAATTTTACAGATGGTCTGGGATTGCCTGCTAGCCTAGAGGAGACACAGTATAGGTTGTTTAGATAGTTATTTTATTTTGTCGGTAGTTGTATTTACTTGTGGATTACTGTATTGAGTTTTGAGATGTACTTCTAGGTTTATGTATCTTAGACACTTAGACTTCTATCTCCTGTATCTCTTTTGGATTTTATGTTTTATCTATCTTCCATTATGTTCTACCTTAGATGTGATTGAGTTTACATTCTGCTATGTCACCCCCATTCGGGGAGTATAAACTGCTTAGCCTTATACTGTTAGATGCATGAGACCTAGGACAGCGTTCTACCGCCGACACTGCGGCGTAGGCTGGGCGTTGTTACGTTCTCGTGCCCTAACTCTAGGGTGCGGGTCGTGACACATTTTTAGTGGTGGCCCATGCAGGTCGAGTTTATGTAGTGGTATTCAAACTTGAGTACCACTACAGCCTGCAGGAGGAATAGGATATATCTTGAAGGTACTCAATCACAGTTATGAACCCTTGAGAGATTTCCGGAATGACCCTTGAGAATCTTATTTTAACTTCGATTTGAGAACTCTTTTTTCTCTTGATTTGATTTATTTTTACTTACTGTTGTTAAATTTGATTTTGATGGATTATGGTTGAATTTGAGTTGTATTCATTGATTTTGATGAATGATTGTCGAATTTTGAATCTTGATGATAGCTATTGCATCCGAGTTGTATTTTGATGGATTTTTGTTCATTTTGAATTTTGAAGTTCGTTGATAAATTTGATTTGATTTATGGGTATTCATTGTTGATTTAATTTAATTTTTTTTTGACAAGATAAAAGTATACGGGCTAGGTCATCTATATTATGGAATCTAGTCTTCTATAGTCACATTAGCCAGCATGGTGAGGACATATAGTCTGACTCTGGATATATTTCTCGGGTGTGGAAATTTAAAATTTTCGCAGCCAAGCTGGCGGCACCGCAAAAATGTTAAATACCACGATTCTAGAGGTATGTGCATAAGTCAAGGACTCTGTGATTATCGTAGTCTTGCTTACTAGTATGACGGAGATTTAGAGTACCATGATTTTGGATAGACGCATATGATTATCAGATTGTACCTTAAATATTTTTAAGCATGTTTTCTCTACTTTGATGCAGTCCTTCAAAAAGAATTATTATTTGTTTTGCTTTGTTTTGCTTCTAATTATTTAACTTAGGAGTAGCTTGTGTAACTTCTTGCTATGAGTTTCTTCTTAATACAATGAATCGATAATTTTGCTAGACTTTATCTTGGATTTGATATTTAGCTCTGGTTTCAAAATGGTTCCTTCTTTTAGGCAAATAAGCAAACAGCTTTTATCGTTATTTCCTTCTTGCTATTATTCTAGTATTGAATAATAATAATAAAACTGTCTTGATTTCGTCAATCACCTATTTTGCGATCTTGGTAGGAATCTAAATGTTGGTCTTAACGTAGAATTAATTTTTTTTTGGGACATGAGAATATATGAGTATATTTACATAGTGGACACTTGCCTGATACGTATGCATGCTACACTTGATTTTCCACCTATCTAAATACATATTAATATGTTGTTAATGTTAAAATTTTCAAAACCCAATATTTTTGGTTTTCTGCTTTTCCAGTTTAAATTCGTAATTTAAATATAAATTTTATGTTATTAGTTTTGTCTACATAACTGCACATGTATGATATCTGCAGAGTTTCAATTTTTAGAGAAATTGGTTAAGTTATGTTAAATTTATAAAATCTGAGACTGCATTATGTTAATATTACACTGGTTTAAATGTTAGCTTATTTTCAGATTTTGTATGTAAATGCTGAACTAAAACTGGGTTTAACCTTTCAATACTAAGCTATAACCCTGTACAAGGACACACACACACACCCTAACTTAGTATACGCTGTCATGTAACCTAACCTTTCCTCTCTATGTTATGATCACATACTTGTATAGATATATATAGAGCTTAGGCATACATGTTATAATATATGTATATACATAACTAAATCTCTACCTCTTATAGATGTTTATGGTTAGCCATGCATGTTATGATTAAATAGGTTGTGTATTGTAGGTTGTTAACCCATATGCCATGAGTAGTGTAACAGGATAGCTCATATACAATTTCATGTATATTTCACATACACCCACACACACACAAACCACATAACATTACATAATGCTAGTTTTTCCTCTCTAACGCTCTCTCTGTATATATATATTGTAATTTGGATTTCAATGCAAGTGATTTTCAATTCCTTAATTTTTGAATTTAATTTTCTGTACCCTTTTTCAGATAATTGGTAGTTGCCTTTATTTTGTTTTGATAAGTACCAGTTTCATATAGGATGGTAGGCCGCCTTACAGTTTTGATGGTTTGTTGTTTCTGTAACTTCTCTAGTTTAGCACCCTAAATTGCTTGTATGTTTTGATATCCTATGACCGTTTCGGTTAGCATGACTAGTATACCTAGATGAGACTTTCACTACCACCGTATGCCATGACCCTGTATGTCATCCTTTTGATCACATGATTTGTTTTAATCTGGGACTTTGATTGTGGGGGTTTGACCTAGAGGGAGTATGGACATTTTAATTTCGAGGACGAAATTTTTCTAAGGTGGGTAGAGTTGTAGCACCCAGTTTTCCAAATGAGGGTAATTTTGAAATTCGTGTTTATAATTATTTTAATAATGATATTTAATTCATGATATAATTTTTGGTGATTTTAAATCATTTTAAAATTATTTAAATCAATGACTTGTGGTTTTGACGTTTTGCTAGTGAAACCCTAGAGACTGTTTAACCTAGAGCCTAACTATGTGATTATGATATTTTAATGTCATTTTTGGCCTAAGAATATTTTTGCATTTGACCTCTTTGAATTATTTTGATATTATTTTATTATTTATGATATTGTTTTGGGGTTATTTGAGTCGGGTTCGAATTTCAACTCAATCCGACTTGAAACGGGGACCCGGGGGTAGTTTGACTCTAGTGGGACCCACACACTAGTTAGGCATTGCCCACATGATATTAATTTTAGTCCACATGATAGAAATATTTTAGTTAGAGGTTAGACTAATTATTATGGATAAGGTTAGTGTGATTAGAGACTTTAGAATGACTAATTTAGCCCCAACCAATTAGCCCTTTCCTAATACTCATAGAATAGGTTAGTTGGGGCATTTTGGACCTTACCATAATAGGACAAATAGCCCCATATGGCCAGCCACTTTGGGAGAGGATAGGCTCAAGTTTATTTTATTATTCTCATCCACACTCTCTCTCTTGTTCTTTCCCAAATTCCTAGAGAGCAATCCCTAGCAATTTCTCCACCAAATCATTCCATTTCACCACCAAATCTTCTTCTTTCCTTCTCCATTCTAGCCAAGGAGGAAGCTACCCAAGTTTGGGAGGATTCGGAGCTCGTTCGTGTCCTTTTGGAATCTCTACGTGTCGGTGTCGCTCCGGGAAGGCTTTTCTTCGATTTGATCTACCGGGAGATATAAATCCCTTCTCCTTTTCATTTCCTCATGCATATAGGTCTATTTTGAACCCATAGGAATGATCCCATAGTTGTATCTCCATTTGTGTCCATTTCGTGTCCATTTGGAGGTCATAGGAGTGTCCTTTGTGTTGTGGTTGTGTCTATGTGGGAAAATCCCAAATTTGGACACACTATGTGTTGTTGTTATGTATGAATGAATTATTACATGTTTAATCTCATATTTTTGTATTGGAGATGTGTTCTATAGTGTCTCATATATATATATTAGTGTAGAGAGTGAGTTCTTGATATATTATGTTATATACTTGTGTTCTTTTGTCTCAAACTACCTAAATTCGTCATGATTTTTATCCACGTTTTTAATTTCAGCCCTAACTTAGAAATATCATAACTTCTAGCTCAAAGCTCGGTTTAATCTTCCGTTTTTTTTAAAAGAAGCGTATTGAAGTTAGCTTTCCAAAAACATGTATTAATAGGCCTAATTCTATCTGTAACTTTCTGGAGAATTATTTGAGTGTCAGCTGTACGAAAGACAAACGCGTTCTCGGTGTTTTTGCGATTTCGGGAGTTTCCG
Organism: Iris pallida; assembly: GCA_029216955.1. Lineage (NCBI taxonomy): Eukaryota > Viridiplantae > Streptophyta > Magnoliopsida > Asparagales > Iridaceae > Iris > Iris pallida. Next base: position 13,739,598 of record JANAVB010013598.1, on the reverse strand, counting down.
GAAACGAAAACGCGATCCGTTTAAAGTTTCGGAAAGCTAACACATAGATCTATAACATACTTTAATCCTAAATTTTAATTCATGCTGAGATGGTACAGTATTGATTATTAGTAGGAGTTACTATTCGGCATATGCATTTTGTGCACCCTTGTGTGTAATATAATGTTCTATTTAATTTTAACCCATGTTAATGTATATACATTATGTAATTAAATAGAGAATACAAGTATGAGTAAATAGTTAAATAAATGATGTATGAGGTTTAAGTATCCTATCTAATGTAAGTATGTATAAGTATGGCTTGTAATGAATATGTAGGTTCCATAGTATGTAATGTATGGTGCATATAGTGGTGCAAGAGAATAATGAATGATGAATGAATGCAAGCATAAATGTAATGTAATAATAGATGTAATATATGCAATATACAAGTTAATGAGATGTAATGTTCTATGTTAACACAAATCCTATATTACCTCATGTACCCCCTTACACTATGTTGACACTATCACACTTGACACATTGTTCACTTACACTTTGACACTCTTTGATATGTATACACTATGTATGCCCATTTAACCCTCACTTGCCCCTTTGCCATGTTCACATACACACACATAGCCTCTTAAATAAGTATTTATAAATATAGTTAACTTAGCTATGTATGTATATTATATATATCTTAGCATATTGTGTTGTAATATATAAGTTTATATAACCATTTGAAATGTCATGATTATAGACCTAATGTTGAATACCAATATATGCATGTGTATATATGTGTAGACATATATAGCTTAAAGTAATAGATTACCTAGTGTATATCCAATGTGAATTCTTGCCTATTTGAGTATTGAATAATTGCATTCTATATAGAGTTGGGTGTATGTTGGCTTGTATAGCCTTGTATTGATGTGTGCTTGCTAGGATAGTCTTGGTTAGGCCTAGTAAGACTTACTGGGTTAGGACATGACCTAGTTTGACTAGTGCAGTTGACCAGAGTTGACCAAGGGTTGACTTTGGCCTAGTTTGACCTAGATTTATGTAGAATGCATTGTAGTGCTTTATATTACCCTTCTGGACATCTTGTGACTTGTGCTGTTCTAATTAGGAGCCAGATACCTCTCCTCGGACAGTATCTTGACCTTGGACATTCAGATATCAGGCGAGTACATTCTCTGATCGTTTCATACTTGTCACGAATTATATTCTCGCTCTAGATTACTTTTACTTGATGCTGTCACGTTATCATCACGGATTGGTACTATACGGATCTCTTCTTGGGATGTTACCCCCTTAGCGGGTGCATCGGATACTTTATGACATGTGTTTCATGTACATCATGTATTCTTTGCTTCTGCGTTATTTATGTACACTCATGTTCTCTCATGTTCTTACATGTACGTTCATGTACTCTCATGTTCTTTCATGTACACTCATGTTTCCTCATGTGTTTCTTGTATAACCAAAACATCATATCCGTAACGTAACTTGAATAGATCCTTGTGTATTGATTGTGGGTAGGGGTGAGTATAAATGGTCATGTGATTTACCCATCATGTACACTCTGTTACTTTTCATGTTCATCATGTACAACCTAAGACAATTACATGCCATCTCGTACTCTAAATTACTAGTCACTTACAGTTCTTACTTATCATGTATATATATTTCCAGTTATCAAATATCTCTCCTATTTTCATGTACATCTTCTTACAGTGTTTCATGTATCTTATTCTATTGCCTGCTTTATATTTCCTGACATGATATGAAGTGCATGAAATGTATTATGCTCGCTCCTGTCCTGACTGGACCTGTTGATAAATTTTACAGATGGCCTGGGATTGCCTGCTAGCCTAGAGGAGACACAGTAGAGGTTGTTTAGATAGTTATTTTATTTTGTCGGGAGTTGTATTTACTTGTGGATTACTGTATTGAGTTTTGAGATGTACTTCTAGGTTTATGTATCTTAGACACTTAGACTTCTATCTCCTGTATCTCTTTTGGATTTTATGTTTTATCTATCTTCCATTATGCTCTACCTTAGATGTGATTGAGTTTACATTCTGCTATGTCACCCCCATTCGGGGAGTATAAACTGCTTAGCCTTATACTGTTAGATGCATGAGACCTAGGACAGCGTTCTACCGCCGACACTGCAGCGTAGGCTGGGCGTTGTTACGTTCTCGTGCCCTAACTCTAGGGTGCGGGTCGTGACATTGAGTTTATCATTTCTGTCAACGTTATGTTCTTCCTTTCTGCTACTACGTTAGATTGAGGAGAATATTGAGCAGTAGTCTCGTTGATAATTCTATGTTCTTTACAAAACGATGCGAATTCATGAGACCGATACTCTTCGCCTCGATCACTTCTAATTCTCTTGAGTAGTTGTCCAGTTTGCCGTTAAGCCTTGGCTCTGAACTCTTTGAACTTCTCGAACGCTTCGTCTTTAGCCTTGAGTAAGTAGACGAACGCGTATTTTAAGAAGTCATCAACGAAGGTTATAAAATACTTTATCCCGGCTTTTGTAGAGAACTGTTTGACGTCACAGATATCGAAGTGTACCAACTCCAGCAGATCTGTGCTTTGATTAACCTGAGCAAAGGGTTTCCTTGTGATCTTTGTCTGAGCACAAACTTCACATTTCTCTACCTTATCCCCACATAACACCACCGTCTCGGTCCCTTTTACTTCAGCTTGTGCCTGGTTCGCCACCATAACAACTTCAGAAGTTGGTATGTATGTGGAGAACCATTCCTTGCTTGACTAGACATGGCAGGTGGTACCAGTGTTTACCCACCAGTCAGAGTCAGCCTCCACTGCAGTGACCTGTGCAATCATGACAATAACGGCAGTGAACATTAAAACCTTACTAGGCTCACCTTGCTCTGATTGCTTGGGCTTGGATTTGCATTCACTCTTGAAGTGACCCTTCTTGCCACTTTTGAAGCAAGCTAGTTGACCCCTTCACTTTCAGATTATTGGGATCCTTCTTCTTGTTTGGGAAGTCGCCTGCTTTTTCTTGGATTCCTTGGTGTGGACCAAATTGGTGTTAGCCATTTGTTTTGACAGAGCGTCTACCTTTAGTTAAGCCCTCATCTGATCCTCAACATAGATTTCTTGCAGGAGATCTTTGAGACTGATCTTCAATTTCTTTCTATGCATGTTCGCATAAAATTTGCTCCATCCAGCGGGGAACTTAGAGACGATTTCCCAAACAACAAACTTGTCGTTGAGGGGCATTCCCTTGTCTTCCAATTTCTGACGCAGCTTCAGGAAATCTTTCACCTGAGGTAGCATCGTCTTCTCGTCTTTAAAGAGTCATTTGTGATATTTCTCAACGATAAATATCTTGCTCATGTTCTTGTCATCTTCATATAGTTTTTTCAGATACTCTCATATCTCTCTAGCAATAGTTTTCTTCGAATATGATTTCGCCAAGGAGTCCTCCATAGCATTAAGGATTCGAAGCCTACAGAAGCTATTCTCCCTTCTCTATTTGGTCTGACTTTTAGTAGCAGCAGTAATTACGGCTGCAGACCCAGTTTCTGGAACAGTTGGTTCTTCCTCAGTTAGCACGTGGTCAATTTTTGCAAGTTAAAGATTAAGGCTAACCTTCATCTTCCAGATTTGGTAGTACTCTTCATCGAATTTCTCTAACTTGTTAAAGTTAGGATCGATGAGTGAAGTACGAAAGTTTTTCATCTTGCGAAATCTAGCTTTGAGATTGTTAGTCCTGGGGCGTGATTTTTCGATGGAAAATTGATTTTATGCAACACTTCGAAGAAGGTGCACGACAGAGATCCCGGAGGATTCTGAGAAACGAAATCAAATGTAACACTTCGAAGAAGGCACAAAAGATTTTGTAGTAGCATCGATGAAATTCTACTAACAGTATCTGATTAGATCAGAACTGTACTCGTTCAGAACGAGTTGCAAGTGGATAAAAAGAAGAATAAAATGGACGGAATGAGAGAACGGCCTGCTGGGGTGAATGATCACCGGTGCTCAAAGCTAGATTCGTCCCCACACGATCAGCTTCCAGGAACCAGCAAGTTCAGAGATGAACTTTTGAAACACTCTGCTCTTCTGACTCCTCGACGCAAAGACTCCTCGGATGGCGTTGTTCCTCTCTTCTCTGCTCTCGTGAATTTCATACGAAAATTATAAGGAATGAACTTAACTGAATGAGAGAGAAGAAAGCAACTTATATAGACGCGCACAGTAACCGCTCAGTATGCAAAATATTCGAGACATAAGAAAAATCGCTCCCGAACGTTTCGTAACCGCTCAAATCGTGTACAGGCATGATTGAGCCAATTGGCGTACAACGCGCGCACCGCTGCGCCAACTGGTAGCGCCATCGGGCAGCGCCACCTGGCCGTGCGATCGGCTGCGTAGAGGCTCGTGCAACTTAAGCGCGGCTACGCAGAGGCTCACGCAACGAGCGCAACTTAAGCGCACTATGTGCCTAGTGACGTGCTAAGTGGAAAGTGCGCCAACAAAATGCCATATTATGCATCATGAGCCCATGTGCCCGAGTCCGAGTCGCTAAGTCCCTACGGGACCTAGCTCCAAAGGAATAAATTCCAAGAGCATTACAAAAAACATAAATGCTTCGTTGTTGATTTAGCCTTTTTTTTTACTAGAAAAATACCCTCACATGGCACCTATGTGCCTCTCCACAACCACATGTGCATCTCTCAACAAGCAAAGCTTATATAAAGAGATACCAACCATTTGGCCCAGGCAATGTGTGACTATATTTCTAGTGCTAAAGGCCAAAACAACAACATTTCATACATCAACTATCAGAAATTTCTATATCCGACGGCCGCGTCATGCTCATTTAAAGCTTGGAGTATGGACATCATTGGTCATATCGATCCTCTTCAATCAAAGGACATCGGTTCATCCAAGCAATAAATATTTACTTTTTCAAATGGGTGAAAGTTATATCACTCGTCGAAGTAAAGACTAGGGGTGAGCATTATTCGATTTTGGACCGAAATCCGAATCAAACCGAAACGAATAAGAGATTCGGTTCGGTTTCGTTTTTGAAAATACTAAAATGTCTTATTCGGTATCGGTTTTAGTTTTTTCAGTTCAAAACCGAAAATCGAATAAGACTTGTGCAATAATGTAAATACACTTAGGGCCCGTTTGGTTTGCAGGATTGGACAACGTAATGTAATTGGCATTACGTTGTCAATCTAACTCGAATGCTTGGTTGGACCAAAAAAAAAAAGATGTAATGTAATCGCGATTACAAGTTTGATTACATTAGATCAGTTTCTTCTAAACTCAATTACATCATAAAATCTATGTAATCGCGATTACATTACAAGTTAAGCGGAAGGTTGGTATGTTATAATTTGGTCGTTTTGTTCATTTCTGGTCATTTTTTGGTCATTTTGTTCGTTTTTGGTATTTTTTTTTGTTTGTTTTTTGTCGTTTTTTGCCTTTTTGTTCATTTTTGTCATTTTTGTTCGGTTTTTGTCGTTTTTTTTTTTTCATTTTTCGTCGTTTTTGTTCGTTTTTGTTTGTTTTTATCGTTTTTGTTCATTTTTATCGTTTTTTGCCGTTTTTGTTTTTTTTACCGTTTTTGTTAGTTTTTTGTCGTTCTTTTGTATTTTTGTCGTTTTTGTTCTTTTTTCGTTTTTGTTCGTTTTTTGTCTTTTTTTTGTTTTTTGTCGTTTTTGTTCGTTTTTTGACGTTTTTGTTTGTTTTTGTCTTTTTTGTTTGTTTTTTGTCGCTTTTGCACATCTTTTGTCGTTTTTGTTTATTTTTTGTCGTTTTTGTTCTTTCTGTCCTTTTTGCTTGTTTTTGGCCGCTATTTTCGATTTGTTATCGTTTTTGCACATTCTTAGCCTTTTTTTAGCTTTTGCACGTTTTTAATCATTTTTGCTTTATTTGCACGCCTTTTGCGGTTTTTGCACCTTTTTTATCGTTTTTGGTCAATTTTGTATTTTTTTTATCGTTTTTGGTCGATTTTGTACTTTTTTTACCATTTTTCACCTTTTTATCATTTTTTGCCCTTTTTTGGCCGGTTTGCACGTTTTTATCCTTTTTTGGTCGATTTTCCACTTTTTGTCGTGTTTTTCGTTTTTGGTCAATTTTGCACGTTTTTTTCATCGTTTTTGGTCGATTTTGCATGTGTTTGCACATTTTTTATCGTTTTTGGTTGTTTTTGCATGTTTTTATCATTTTTTGTCAATTTTTGCATATTTTTGTTCGTTTTTTTGTCGATTTTGTACGTTTTTTTTGTTTTGCACATTTTTTTCATTTTTGGTCGCTTTTGCAATTTTTTATCGTTTTCGTTTTCATTTGCAAATTTTTTGACGTTTCTGCATGTTATTTATCGATTTTTGTCAATCTTGTACGTTTTTAACCGTTTTTTATCGTCTTTGGTCTTTTTTTTTTCTGTTTTTGCATGACTTTCACCGTTTTCGGTCGATTTTGCAAGTTTTTTGTCGATTTTGCACCTTTTTTGCTTTATTTTTTTTGTCTTTTTCCAATTTTTTGTCGTTTATGCTCGGTTTTTTCTTTTGGCTTGTTGTTTTTGTCGTTTTTTGCAAGTTTTTTTTAATCTTTTTTGTCGTTTTTTGCTCGTTTTAATTCCCTCCTTTTTGGTTTTTTTTCGTTTTTTTCGTTTTTTGCCATTCTACTCTTTTTATCGTTTTGGATTTTTTGCTCTTTTATCGTTTTTTGTCATTTTTTTAATCGTTTTTGTCAATTTTTTGTCCTTTTTTGTTTTTGGTCGTTTTCCTTCATTTTTTTTGTCTTTTTTTCATTTTCTTTTTTTTTCTTTTTTTTGGTTTTTGGTCAATTTTTTTATCATTTTTGGTCACTGTTGATGGTTTTCACTTTTTTTTGTCATTTTTGATTTTTTTTGTCGTTTTTGGTCTGGTTTTTTTTTTTCGTTTTTGGATTTTTTTTTTTTTTTCCGTTTTGTTCCTTTGTCATTTTTGGTATTTTTTTATTTTTTGTCCTTTTTTTCCGTTTTGGTCTTTTTTTAGCATAAGACAAACCATTTTTTCCCTTTTTTTTATTTTTTATTTTTTTTATCTTTTCCTTTTTAAATTTTTGAAATTTTTTATTGATCAACTTTTTAAATTTTATGTTGTATTTAAATTAAATTAGAAAGTCAATTACATTACATGATAAACCAAACATATGAATGTAATTGACATTACATTAAATAGTTTGATTACATGTTTCAACCAAACATAGTAATGTAATTGTAATTCCATTACATTACAAACTCAATTCCATTACGATTACATTACAGTGAACCAAACGCAACCTTTGTTCTATACAAGTTGTAATTAGGATGTGTATATTTTGAAAGAAACAATTCCATTTGTGTGTTTTGATACCAAACTTTGGTAATTTAACAACTAGTCCAACTTTGACACAAATACAACAAATGTGTATAAAAATTATAATTTTAATATTATTTAACCACAATTACAACTTTGAACCGTACCCATTATACAATAGAAATAGTCCAACCGAACAAACCGAATCATTATTCGGTTTGGTTTCAGTTTTGACTAATTTCGGTTCGGTTTTAGATTTTTAGAATATCGATTTATTCAGTTGACTATTTCGGTTTGGTTGAAATCGAATAAACCGAACGCTCACCCCTAGTAAAGACGTCCAACGTAATCAGCTTTGTCAAGCATCATGTCATATATCAGTTTAGTGTTCCCTGAAGGATTATACATGACACCCCTAGTAAAGACGTCAATCAGTTTTGTCAAGCATCATGTCATATATCATTTTTGTGTTCCTGAGGATTATACATGACAATGGGACAGTTTGTAAGTTATGCATCCTATCGATTCTGCAACAAGAACCAAATTTAGAACATAGCTTCTATAATATACAACCACGTCGCCAACGAGTTAGCAGAAGCTTTTAATAAAACTATTATCAAGCTGCTCAAAAAGTCCATTTCGCCCAACTAAAATGACAATTTTGGCAAAAGTCTATGAACTTACCGAAACGATGGTAAAAACACCAAACGGTAGTACAACGTATTCTCTGATTTACAAATGTGAAACATTTGTTCCTCTGAAAATCCATGTTCCCTAGAGTTCTCCACTGAAATAACTACTGAAAGATCGCTTACGGTTGCAAGAGTTAAAAGCCTCAAATTTATTTTTAGCCCTTTATTTTTAATATAATTTATCTACAATATCAACTTTAGTTTCAATCCATTAAACAATAAAAAACAGCTAAACCAAACAAAATTATCAATAATGGCAAATTTTAGTTCAGTTTGGATTTTAAATTTTTAAAAGTTGGATTCAATACGCTAAATCACTCGACTTATCAATCTAACTCTATTCATTGAAACCAGTCCATCTCGAAACGTTGAAGAAACCAATACACATACAAAAATAAGTATTTGACGTTGAATTGGAGCTAGAAAATAGAAATGTAAATACTATCCCTACAATAAATTGGAGAGATTTTAAAGTGGTGATACCCATTGGTTATTTATCTCATTGAAATGAAAAAAACCAATTAAATGGTTTCCTCCAAATCAGAGTGAACCACAAGAAGTAAGAGGAATTCTATGTCCAATTAGAAGCATCTTCCTTTCCTTTACAAGTAAAGAAGTGCAAGGACTTGATCTAAAATTTAGTGTTGATGGCTATTAGAAATATAGGACAAAAAAAAAAGGCAGCACAATAAATCTTGGCAATATCCTTCCGCAGAAAATAGACACAAATATATTTCTAGCATCCCTATATTACACTACATATATGTACTCAAACAAACCTAAAGAGAGACTTCCCAACGAACCAACTGTAGTAACCTTGGCCTTGTGCTGTAGAGGAACCCTCAATGAAGCCATTTCTGTTCCACATCTGTAATTTTAACATGGTATGTCTAACACAGGGAAATTGTCTAGTATAAGGTAGTGAGAAACTCCATCGATGCCTCCTGACAACACACCAAAATAGGACACCAAAGGAGAGACCTCCATTAGCAAAATCAATATGGTCAACTGGTGTTTTTCTTGCTGATAAGAAGTTTGGGCATGTCTGCCTTTGTAAACCTTTAAATATCTAGGTGGTCTAGGTTTACTGTGCTAGCACAACTCTGTATTAGTTGCTTCCGGACATCGACCTGAAATGATGCACAAAGATAAGTATCGATGAAATATAATGAAATTCCGTAGATTCAATTGCTGGATAATAGCCACAATATAAGAAAAATGGTCGGTTTTTCTACTTACACGCTCGCCCATGAGAGAGGAGAAGACGACGTTCGCTTCTGCAGCATCTTCCACCACCAACTGCTTCAGCAGCCTCGTCTCTGGGTCCAGTGTCGTTTCCCATAGTTGTAAAGGCATCATCTCCCCTAGTCCTGTTATATTACAACAAACACAACTTCAAACAAGTTATAACAAATATTGTGTAAGCTCAGGCTCTAGTCTCTACTACATTGCCCTTGGAATGATTCCAACAAAAGATCTTATTTCGATCTCTCAACAGCAAGCATGCTTCAATAAATTAATACAAGGGAAATGAACATCATAGCAAGGGGTTTGCCTTCATGAACAGGCTTAAAACAAATGCGAACATGAACTCCATCCAATATCAACTTGCAATGGGAACTCATCGGTCAGGTCGATCTTCGGTTAGGATTGGGTCGATTAGGACATGACAATGCAAGTCCAGTTTGGGCCTAGGTTGGCAAGTGAAACTTCAGTGAAACACAGGTGGAAATGGTACATTCTATAATATCAATATTGAAGCGTTCAAAAAATTATCTTAATCTATAATAGAGATTCGAACATGCTTTCTCAATATTTTCATTTGGTGAGCCAACCTTTTTCTGCTTTTCATGTTTACATGCCTCAGATTTGCAAAATCAACTTAAACTCTAAAATGGTGTGGCCATACTGCATGCACAATCGCAATCATGCCGGACCAACAGGAGTAGGTTACACAAGGAACCTAGTGCACATATGGCATGCAGACACGTTGAATCAACGTGAGTACGTTATTTGTGGGACCTTTAGTTCGTAAAATAATTGTAACAAATAGATTATGCTAGTGACAACCTGATGAAGTTCAAAGGGAAATTTATTGGAATAATAGGAAACAGCTCGATTCCACCTGCTGCTATATTTCCCTTCAACAAAATCTCACTAACAGTAGGAATATGAATAAGTTCTGGTAAATTGATCCACTAATTGCATGATTAATCTTACCTTTGAACCTCTGAATATTGTAGGAAGCATTCACCGGGAAGGTATTCTGGAGGCGTTTAAGTTCTGTTTCGTCATAGCAGTAATGTGCTTGCTTACCACGTTCCACCTGAGAGTTGGAAACAAGGCTGAATTTCTAAAACAGTAATAATGATTAATGTTTCAGGTCAAAACAAGAATTGCTCAATGGCAGACCTTGTAGAGTGGGGGAACGCCTACATAAATGCAACCTTCATCAAACAATGTTTTCTGCAGGTGGTAGAGTTTCATTAAACCCACAATGCAGACAGTCAAGCTTATGATAACTTGAAAGAAGCGATAACAATCAGCTGACATGTAACCATGAACATTCGAGCTGTTTATTCATGAAGCTATTCACTTAACTACCTGGTATCTAAAGAAAAATGTCAGTAGAAGAGTTCTGATGTGTGCTCCATCCACATCAGCATCTGTTAGAATGATAATCTTGTGATATCGAAGAGCTTCCTTTTTGAAATCTTCTCCCTGTAGAGATTATGAAAGTGAGCCAATAATAAATCCAAGTCAGCCAGAGAAACCTATAGGGATAAGATGCTGCAACCTTCACTCCCAGTCCCAGAGCAAGTATAAGATTTTGAATTTCTTCATTTTTGTACATTGCTGCTTCATCCTTCCTTTCAATATTCAAAATCTTACCCCTCAAGGGTAAAACAGCCTACAAGAAAATTGGATGAGTAAAGCCAATGTTTAAAAGCAAACACATGTTATTTTCTACCGAGGATAACTAATAATGTATAAACTATCACCAAGCATCAAGTATAATGTTCGTTAACACTTACCACTGGTCATTGTAATAATGTCTGAACATAAAACGAATTTAACAGGCCAAAAACCCCAACCATCAAGCTTAATTAAGCAAAAGCTTATGCTAGGGCTGAGAGTTGCAGGTTTCAAGTTTGGCGAACCAGATTTCATCCCAAAACCCACCCATTCCGACCAGTTCCGCCACTAACCTTTAGTAGCATATAAATAACACCATATACACAACAAAAGACGAGAACATGCAAAGTACACAAACAAGTTTAAGTTTCAGATAGGTTTAACTTATTCATAGTGTTATACATACTACATTTCAATCCAAATTGAAAGTGAAATAATATGGTACCGAAATGAAGCACACCTCCAAGCAACATATAGTCTTGGGAGTACAATCAGGAGTATAGTTGTTAACTTGGAGACTGAGAGACTTCTGGACCAGGACTGATTCACCCCGGAGTAAATTCTCCACTATTTCTGCTTACAGAGTATGTGAAACACCATATGGAGAGGTTGCCTGGAAGGATGAAGTTTGGTTTAAGTACTGTCCAAAAATGAACTACTGCCGGTATAAAGCAATATTGGACAACTTGCCACCAAAGAGAGAGTGATGATAATGGGGTACAAATAAATGGAAACTGCAACTTATGCATAATAAATGCTGAGAGCAGGGATCATCTATTTCTTTGAATGTGCATACTCTGCACATATATGGAAAATTTGTAGATTGAATCTCCTATTATCAACTAAAAGAAGATCTAGACTACAGCCGTAGGTGGACATCCACAGGCATTTCAAGACGAGGAGCATAAGTTACTACTTGGCAAGAGCAGTCTTGGCAGCTAAAATGAGGCGTATATGGAAAGAGAGAAGCAGGAGACAGTTTGAACACAAGATAACACACAAGAGATTACTAATAAAGGGAATAGGAAGATGTGCAGACACAAATCCAGCAGCAGAGGAACAAGAAACAGGGCACAATGAGCCAACGAGATGAGAGACTGGAAATTTTGGGATTTGTTTGGAGGAGAATCAATGAGTGCATACTGTACAATAATTATTTAGCATAATAAAATAAAATCACCTCTGTGTGTGTGTGTGTGTGTGTGTGTGTGTGTGTGTGTAACTGCTCATGGAGGCATCTAAGAAGCTCTCTAGACTAAAACTTGTTTAAGCGGTGGCCACCTAGGCAACCATGTTGTCACAGGCGACGCCTAGGCGTGCAGGTTTGGAGGAGGTTGCCTCGACCTGGGAAAATATCATTGTGTGAGGCGATGGGCATCTAGGCATGCCTAGGCACCCGTCTAGGGTCGACCAGAGGAAATAAAAGGCGGTTTATTCAGGTATTGTATGATGGGCTGTCATCATGGGCATAAATGTAAATTCTGTTTTGATTGGACTTTGTCCAAAGGCTGCTTTTAGACATAAAAAAGAAGTGAAAAAAGGTTGTTGCCCTCAAGTTAAAACTATTAGAGATTAGAATTGTGTTTTCTGTGTTGTTGGCTTAAGTTACAACTTTGAAGTTTGAAGTAGTCTCTTAGTCTTAGAGAACTTCTTGCGTCGCTTTATGAATGCTTGTTTATGCTTATTAGTTGTCAACTTATTACTACTAGTGTTTCTTCCATGCTTATTGCTTAATATCCTTAGTCTTATAATGCTTATTTCTTATACTACATATGTATTCTAATATACATAACTACAAAATTTTCTGCAAAAGTGCAGTTGTATTCTGGGCGGGCACCTAGGCGAGGCAGGTGGGCTGTCACCTCACCTCGCCTAGCACCCAGTACAACATAGCCAGGCAATGGAGTTGTATGAGCACCAAGGAAGGACTGCCTAAGCATCTAGACACTGCTGGTAACAACAATGTTGAAGAAAAGTTATTTTTCCTCCATTCCCCCACCTCTACAGATTACGGCATTCCTAAACATAAAACTTTACAAACAAGGCCAATCCACGTTTACATATCGAAGGTACTAGTATTAAAAAAAAAGGTATGGTCTGCGTCACATATTACTTATTGTACCTATTTGACAATTTCCATATCATGTCTGTATTTGAAATCCTAGTTGAACAAACTCTCATCCTTTATCTATTTATCCTTAATAAAATATTTTGGTTAATTCTGTAAATTTTAGGTCAGATGATATCATGTGTCACGCTCGGGTCTTCACCCAGTGAAATGTGGGAAAATAAAAACACACAAGACAAAAGTCAGTCTTGCTTTGAAAATGACAAGAAAACATAGCCTCACAGTTGAGGGGTTTGGACAACTCCATTTGAATAACAAAATCCATTTGTTGTTAAGCAACAGGGAAGTTGAGATTTAGTCCATGATTAACAGTCCTTAATTATAAGTGTATGATTAAAACCAAAGAGATCATTACTAACTCCTTTTTTTATAGAATATACCCACAATACATCCACATCTCAACAATTATGAGTAAAGGATGGAATCTTAACCTGAAATCTTCTATCGCGTCCTTGCTTTGCACTGCCTCCAGCTGAATCACCTTCAACAATGAAGATCTCTGGAAATTTATTAGCCAATGTAAGAAAGCTGATGTTTAATCCCTAAAAGCATAGCAATTTTCAATATTTGAACAGAGCTTAAGGATTTGATAATAATCGAAGTACTAATCATTATCCAAGCTCTGATCTAATAATGTTTGTTATCATCATTAACAAAAGTAAGATCACATGACAAAATCAATTACATTTATTGCCATATCCATCTTTATGAAGAAATAAGTTCTTTTAGAACAATATGATTCAGACAATTTGTTTCTACAACTTCCATTACCTGGTTAAATCATTATTACAATATTGCCACAACAAATAACTAATTCCACTCAGTTTACAACCAAACACTGCAAAAAAGATGGCCTCACTGTTGTTGTTTAGGGCATACCAATAAAAATATGATTCAAACTCCAAGTGTTAATACTTAATTAACACAAGTTACAGCTTTCAAATTTGAAGTTCACAAGGTTAGATAGGGTCTAACAACTAAGATATGTCCAACCATGAAATACTATAAGTTTGGGTTTCGAAAGTTTCAAGGGAGAAGGAACATGCCAGATAATGGAAGTTTCAGATACAAATTTGATTAGAATGAGAATCTGTGACATAAATTGAGAAGCAGCAACAATTGGTTATGACCTAGAATTTCATTTTAAAACACAAACATCAACAAATAAGCATCCATTGTAGCTTCTTGATCCATAAGCTAGAAAATCTGAAGTAACTGAATTTGCCTTTAGCTATTTTATATGATTACATATTTGACAATATTAACCTTCTACTTAAAGTTTTCACAACTAAATCAAAACATCCCAGGTTATACCCTAAATTTACCAACAATATCAAATTATCAGGTTGAATCATATCCTAACTAGTTAGAATTTTGGGTGCTACATCACTATGTCAAGCACAAATTAACATGTGAAGCTACTGTTTAAGATCATGGTTCAACGTATCGGTATCGGAACCGGTTTCAGACCTTCATGAGTATCGGTAGATGATGTCAGCAGTATCAGCGGTTTCAAATCAGACTTCCAAAGTTCTTGGTTTCGTAAAGACAAAAACTAATAAAAAGTTAATTATAAAAACTATAAGTATTCATTAAAGGCATAAATCTATGTATTATTTGTTTTTCCCATTAGTTTTGAATGGAAAAATATTCAATACTGATGAAACGTTGACCCGAAATAGATATTGTGTTTTACTTACTTGCTCATAGAGAAATTAACCCGCTATATAGCTTGAATCGAATAATATTAATAGATGACTGTTGTGGATTTTAAAGATATACAACTTCAACAAATGGTAATGGTTACAATTGTTGATAAGGAATCTTACTGACACAATGTAGAATGTCAATTTTCGACATGAATGAATCAATGTGTCAAAATTGTTTTCTTCTGTCTACTCTTTTCTTATAACTATTTCTTTGTTGAAATGACCGCGAAAGGGAGCCCCAATATAGCTATCGACCAATATCATCTGATACAGACCAAAAAAGAAGAAACACAGCCATTTCTAATCAGTATCGGTCTAATACTGCAAAGCTTGGTTAAGATGCATATAAATTGAGAAGAACATATTTGCATCTTCAAGAAAATAATATGATTCTTTTAGAAGCTTGGCATAACATAGAAAGTTAGAAAGTAAACATAAGAGTAAACATAAGCAAACAACAAGACAGTGAGACTAACCGGATTCTTCAGGATTTGTGGCTGAACAATCAGCAAGCTTCCCAGGAAGAGACGAAGATTTCAGGACACTTTTTGTCCTCACCAATTCTCTAGCTCGCTTGGCTGCCATAGCAGCCTACAAAAGAATATTCTCGCATTATTTTATATGTACACAGTATAGCAGTAACGAAAACCATGCACACATTATCAGTTTAACAAAAAGAAGTTTTGCTTCATATGTATGTTGCAGAGCAACGAATATGACACGATTCAGACAACGTGAGATGGATAGTATTAATTTTGGTGTGTCCTACTGTATTTTGAAGTGCCTGTGTGATATCCAGTACATGCCCGATAGGACGCAACATGGACACGGCACCAATTTCAGAGTGTCAATGCTTCCTACATAACATTATGAGCCATCCTTCCATAAAATATGAAGTATAAAAGAGGAGAGAAAATGAGAAGCTCATTGTCTGCAGGAAACAGGAAACTGTCCTCCAAAGAAAAGTTTACAAATGATGAAATTCCAAATATGAAGTAAGGTTTGACCAGGAAAGGATGGAACACGTCATGATTTAGAGGAAATATGGAAGACCGCGAAAGTAGCAAACAAAACATATGCTCACAAGTTACCTTGAGTGCATTTAGAGATTTAGAGAGAATTAAATCTAATGTGTCTGGATGCAACTCCAAGTATTCAGTAAGATGCTCCTGTACACATTGATCAACTACTCTTCGCACTTCAGGATTTCCCAACCTTGTCTGCTCCATGAGATAAGAGAACAAATGTCAATTTAGTAACAAAATGAAAGAAATGTGTCTTCTTGCATTAGAAAGTTTATTAATTTTACATAACTCATCAACTACTTAATAAAAAAGAAAATGATCATCACCTTTGTCTGTCCTTCAAATTCTGGATTTGGAACCTTGACCGAAACAATACATGTTAATCCTTCACGAACATGCTCACCACTTAAGCTTATATCCTTCTCCTGAAAAAACAATGATACAGTTTTTATACCAATTGTATTAAAATGTGACAAACACTTTTAAGGAGATATAAGAATTAGTAATTCAATCCAACAAATCATCAACAGTGTCACATGAAAAAAAATGCAAGGAAGCTTGCAGAAAATTGCATCCCATTAAATGTCCTTAAAATCAATCCACGGAACCATATGCAAATGGGTATTAACTACTTCAATCGCATTACATGATGCCTCATACCTTTCACTATGATGTTTGATTCCACTGTTCAGTTTGTAACCAGACTCAACATCTAGACAGCATATAAACTAAACAACCAAAAGGTTGTGAAAAATTGGCACTCATCAAGTTTCATATATTAAGTCGCGTGGGGCTAGTTATGAGTAGATTTGCCATCACAGTAAAGAAATGGTGTCTGGTTGACAGTAAAGAATATGGTGTCTAGTTGACATTCAGTCTTAGGAAGAGCATTAAGAACCATGTGGAGCCTTCCCATATTATGTTCATTGCTCCATTCATGACACCATTTTGATGGAAAGGGCTAGAATGCCAATGATGTCTTCTGGTGTCGCTTGATGCCTAGGATACATTAGTAGTATGGCCACAAACAAACTTTATGTAATTGGGATACTATTAACAATGTTTTGATCATGTTATTGTAAATGATTTGGCTGACCGCTTGGTTACAGTTTGGATCTGACTACAGCTTGACAAAGTTTGCCCAGAGAAGGATTTTGGTAACGTTTCAATTCTGCTAAACTGGGAGATAATAATAGTCAGGATCATGCCTAACTACAAACAAATTGTACTTGGGTAGACCAAACTGGAACAGCATATTTTGAGAGTCAGCTGTTGCACGGACACAACTATGACACAGCAAAATACAGACACAGCACATAGTTTAGCATGTCCTAGTGTATCTTTTGGAGTGTGTGAAGTATCTGACATGTCTGACATAACAAGACACGACACAGCACTGATTTCAAGTGTTTATGCTTCCTAGGCAGACATTGCAAACATATTAAAACATAATCATATTTGCTTGTTCTTATTCTCCCTAGAGTAACTCGAAGACAACCTTAATGATAATTCAAGGCTAGGAAAGATGTAATCACTATCCAGATATAACAATGGGTTAAAATATTCCAAATGGTACAGAACAATACAAATTATGTAAGATACTGAATACATAATAATCAACAAACTTGGAGTCAGAGCAAGTTCTGCAGGGCTCAGTATAAAAAATTGGGGTTAGGATGACTCATGTGGATTGGGTTGGATTGAGCTCCGATAGTAAGCTCAAGTTGACATCAACTACACCAAGGTGTGTACTAGACTTGATCATCAGCATCAATATCATAACCCAAGCCTTTTCCCGTCAAAATGCGGTTGGATATGGAGAATGACAAAGATCCAGAAAATTGACAAGTTTTTTCAACCGGCTGTCGACCCCTGTGTTGCTGTAAAATTCCTAGGCAAGATAGCTATCAGTAAGAGAGGGCCTTGCCTTAAAACCTAAATGATGAGTTGTCTGTGGGTAGACCTACCTTTGGTCAGACAGTCTAAGCTCATGCAACAAAAGAGCACCCACTAAGTTCCCCTAGACTAGGCAAGAGTCTAGATGAAGAAGTGAGATGACATTGTTGTATGTTACTTGAAGCATGAATCTAGAATAGGGTTAACTAAACTATTGATTCAGGCTTGTGCTATTAAGTTTTAATGGGGGAAAACTCATCATTCACCTCCTCTGTTCCCACTAGCATAAAAGTCCTGAGATGTGGGCACCATCAAAAAGAATCCCAAACATCACTGAGTGACTTTCATGACGGGTATAGATGTACTAATTCTCTTCTTCCACCTTTGACTATTCTTAGCAAGGGAGTAAAAGGACGGAAAACTTGAGCATCAAAGCACCATCTTCTCTTCTCACTCCATTTGAGTCTTTTGGTAATAATTATATTGCATATAAATTGAGCAACTGGGGAAATTGATGCATTATGTTCTGATACACCGAACTCAGTTGCAACATAAAAAGACATTGTTACACCCATTGTCACATGTTCGGCCTTCAAGAATAATTTGGTAAATGATAATCATCATCATCCAAGCCTTCTCCCATAAAAAAGGGTTGGGCATGGAGCATTAGAAAGCTCCATAAAGGATTTAACATGGTTCAGATGATCTATCTACTTGACGTCAACCATCTAAGTTGGTTCTAAATTCCAAGTACTATGAGCATGATAGGGTCATGCCACAAAACCTAGAGGGCAGTTGGCAGGTAGGTAGACGGTAAAACAACCCTTTGGATATGAAATTTAAGCTCATGCAACCAAGGACCACCTCTATGTTTCCCTAGACTATAAAGAATCTAGACAAAGAGGTACGATGATACAACTCACTTTAGGGAATTGCATTCATCTTTATAATGCATTAAGCCAAAGAGTGAAAAGGAATGACAAACCATGGTTAATAAAAAAAATTAATCTAAATTTAAATAACTACAATTGTATTTAAATATTGATTAACATGGTTATATTTGCACTATATTATCCATCACCATGGAAACAAATTAATATTTGCACGAAAGATAATATCATGACATTTTGTTCAGTCAAAGATGAAGAGAATACCATAATTTAATCCTTTTTAAAATCTCCAACCTGTGGTTTCAACTTTCAAGATTATTTTAACTATCAAAGCTTGAAGGGGCATTTATATTTCCAAGTAGGTATTTGCTCTTTCTCATGTTGTCTCCCGTTCCATAGCATACAGGTAATACATGTGCTAACCTATATTGTCATGGGCGACGCCTAGGAGCACCTAGGCGGCCTAGGCGTGCAGATTTAGACCTGGCCGCCTCGACCAGTGGAATTTGTTGCAGGCACAGGCGATGGGCGCCTAGACGCGCCTAGGTGCACCCAGGGAAAATAAATGCGGACGCCTGGGCGGTGGAAAATCAGCATGGGCTCCATGGGCTGCTGCCTTCTCCTACTGCTGCCTTCTGCCTTATTGGTTGTTGCCTACTTGCCTTCCAATGAGAATGAAAGAACACTACAGCAGTAGGAAAACTCTACTAATGATTTTTTATATACTTATTTATAAAAAACTGCTGCTGCCATCCAATTTTTACACATTTACAAAATAACAAAACCCAGAAATTCTGGGCGAGCGCCTAGACGAGGCGGGCATGGTCTCACCTCGCCTAGCGCCCAGTACAACATAGGTGCTAACATGTTGTGGTTATTTAACACATTAAGCCGACTTCTGCACAAATCAACAATAAGGCGATATGGATATCTAGTGTTCAATGATATTGTGGCCCAAGTTTGATGTGCTGGACGACAGACACCAAAAGGGAAAATAAATATGCATTTTGGGGTCGTTTTCCTCCCAAAACTGACATGTTGACATGTCGGTCATTTAACAATGACCTTTTGTCTCCCAATCATTTTCAAATCACAATAGTGATATCAAGAGGTCGTAGAATTTCACAATTATCATTCTTTAAGGCATCTTCAATTTGGAATCCTAATAACGATAGTGACAATAGTTCTAATCTCAATCTAACTCATTTGTATCTACATGAAAATCTTGTTAGTTCTCATCAAACAACTTATGAAAATATCTCTTCCACCACTTTTTTATATCAATTTCTTCTACTAACACTTTTTGGTGTTCGCTCTTAAAACGTGTAACATTACCAAGGTCGATATTCCTTTCTCTACACTTAGGCCTATAAATAGTTTTCTCCGTAATTTCTAATCGCATATACAAAATCATTAAAACCCTTGGATTTAGCTTCAATCATTGCTTTCCTAGCTTCCGTCTATGATAATTAGATCTCTCAAAGTTTTCAATATCCTTTCTGCCAATATTTCTAGAAAGTTCTTTCTGCCTTAGTTACATTTTAGGGCTTCCTTCTTCCACTAGCAACTTTATTTGGATGTCCACCCACCACTTTCAGAAACTCCTAAAATCTCTTTTGGTACTTTCTTGATACAATTAGATATATTATACCACATAAAATTTGTTACTTATCATGTCTCAACAGTCTTTCTTTTTTCATTTATTATATTAAGATAGTTATTTTGGACGCCATTGTAGAAGTGATTTCGTCTTCAAGGTATGACTCAAAGTTGGTTCTTGCTTCAATAGGATTTCATTGCTATCACACAATGCAAATCATCACTTCTCCGTCAATTCTCATCACAGTGACTTGTCTAATTTATATCAGAGCAGTCTTCATTCATGATCATTTAGGAGCACTATTGAGAATAAATAAGGGACTTTAGTCCCACATCGGTTAGATGTAATATGAAGAGGGGTTGGACCCTCTATAAGTAGTAGGCAGTAGCCCTCAATAAAATTATCTGAGATATTAGACTCATTTCAACTTGGTATCAAAGCCAGGTTACCCTAGCCCCCCCCCCCTCCTCTCTCTCTCTCTCTCCCTAACCCTAGCCGTCGCCTCTCCAGCGCCGCAACCCCGCCCCTCCTGCAGCCTCCCGTCGACGCCGTCTCCCGCCTACCAGCGCCGCCCCTCCCACCCCTCTACCAGCGCCGCCCCTTCCCCCCCCAGCGCCCCCCCCCCCCCACCCTCCCAGTGCCGCCCCCCCTCCAGCGCCGCCCCCCCCCCCTTTTTTTCCTGCTGCTACAGCACCCTTTTTAGGGTTTTTCGCTGATCTGCAAAAAAAAAAAAAAAAAAATTTAAAAAACAGATTTCTTCTCTTTAGAAGATCTCTGTAGTTGCCTCGAGAATCAGAGTTCCTTCTCTTTAGAAGATCTCTATACTCAGATTTTTTTTTTCGAAGATTTCTGATTGTTGCCTTCGAGAATTAGTACCTTCTTTTTAGAAGCTCTACTACGAATACGAAATCTCTTTAGATCTTCGTATCTCAGAAACGTTGTCTTTACAATCGTTTCTGCACGGCTGGTATACCTCTGGTTTGTCTCATGCAAGGAGGCACAACTACGTTGGTTATACTTGAGCCGTCCGAACGCGTTATCATGACGCGGTTCTAGTTGGTCGTATAAACTACGACATATCAGTGAGGGATCTAGTTTTGTTGTTTCCCCCCGATAGCTGACTAAAACGAAGACGACTCAAAAGAAGACGACTCCGGAAACAACACCTCCATGATTGCGGTTGCAGAAGTCATGGATTCCATCTATGGGAAGTTGACAGCAGAAGAAATGAAGGCCCTGGTCGAGGATCTCCTGACCAAGAGATTACCGGAGGCAACCCCACGCGTGACCCATACTGATGTGGATCCGTCACCGTACAAAATGGGGAAGTTGGACAAGCTGGAGACGAAGTTGGAAGGCACGACCAACTACTTGAAATGGTCGCGGCAGGCGATGCGGACGCTGAAGGGACGTGGCTTGGTTGGTTATGTAGATGGCCACACCAAGGCCCATGTCGATCACTCCTCAAAGGAGTTTGTTGTATGGGACATTGTCAACAATGTCGTGGCTGGTTGGTTGACAGCCTCTTTGACCGACCAAGTGTCGGGTAACGTTGAAGCAATGGAGGGAGCTGCTGATATCTGGAGAACGTTGAAAGACATGTACTCCGGTTCGGGTAACCCCATGTGAGTCTTCCAACTGCAGGATGAGCTCGATAGGGTAATCCAAGACGATCGTACCATCTCTGAGTACGCTGCCTTGTTGAAGAAGTACTGGTCTGATCTTGACCATTATGATCCTCTTGGCATGGAGGATGCTCAGGTTGAACCGACTTTTGCAAAATATTTCTAGAAATTTCTGGATTATATCTCGCGGCAACGGATGATGAAGTTTTTGAAGGGGCTCAACTCAGCGTTTGAGCAACGGCGGAATGTACTTCTTGCACAACCGACGCTGCCGACATTAGAAGACGCTATAGCTGCCATGGCACAAGAAGAAGCACGGTTGAAGCTGATGCCTACCAAGGGTATCTCCCAGGGGGAGCAGGCCGGAGTTGACACATCTGCTCTTGCCACTTTCACACAGCCTCCTTCTACGGGAGGCGTTTGCCACAACTGTGGTGACACAGGACATTACATCCGCTTTTGCCTAAAACCGACACGGACTCCCTCGAATGGTCGGGGTCGTGGTCGCGGTGGACGACGAGGTGGTCGAGGCAGCTACGGTGGTGGAAGGGGCACTTACTCTGGTGGCAACAAGGCGCATCTGGCGGATGAAGGTGGGGACAATCAGCTGGCGGACATCACTCCATTTGAGAGAGAAGTTATCGAGAAGATGCGCGGCTCAAAGCTTGGTTCTGGTGAAAGACAAGTCTTTCCTGGGGCGCCGTCCACTACAGGAGATTACTGCACTTACTTCTCCCAAACCAGTGCCGGTATACCTCTGCGTGCTCTTGCATCTGTCTCTCAGCCAGCTTGGATTATGGACTCTGGGGCATCTTGCCATGTCACGGGGTCCCGAGGAGAGTTCCGGGATTACTCTCCTCTAACGCCGCCAGAAAGCATTCAGACTGCTGATGGTACTTCCAGGCCTGTTACGGGTAAAGGCACTGTTGATTGCACCCCTTCCATCACTCTATCTAATGTCTTACATGCTCCTTCCTTTCCTGTCAATCTTATTTCCATTAGCGCCATTATCCTTGATCTAAACTGTATTGTTTCCTTTGATATTCCTAAGGTAACTTTTCAGGAGAAGGGAACGGGGAGACGACTAGGCACTGGCACATGGCATAAGGGTCTATGGTACTTGGACAGGAACGGTCTGGATAGAGCACTGGCATCTTTTGGTTGCAGACGTCCAACCGGAAGTCCGAAGTCGAAGTGTCGAAGCCGAGCTGCTCCTCCATCATCAGCGTGTAGGACATTCTTCTTTTCCCGTTATTAGTCGACTGTATCCGTCATTATATCAAAAAGCAAATAAAGAGTTGTTAGTTTGTGATGCTTGTGAGTTGGAAAAACATACCAGAAGCTCCTATGTGCATTCTGGGCATCGATGTTCTGCTGCTTTTGATATGATTCATTCCGATGTGTGGGGCCCTTGTCCTACAAACAGTGTTAACGGTTATAGATGGTTTGTTACTTTTATTGACTGCTCTACCCGCGTAACGTGGGTCTACCTGCTGAAGAATAAAAGTGATGTTTTTGAGGCATTTCAAAGCTTCCATCAACGGGTGAAGACACAGTATAATGCTCGTGTTAAGTGTTTCCGGTCGGATAATGGGACGGAATATACCCATAAGAGGTTTGCTGCGTATTTATCCTCTCATGGTATACTACATCAAACCTCTTGTGCATATACACCGGCTCAAAATGGTGTTGCCGAACGAAAAAATAGGCACCTGCTGGAGGTAGCTCGGACGATGATGCTGGCTATGAATGTCCCTAAATTTTTGTGGGGGCAGGCTGTCTTGACAGCCTCTTATCTCACCAACAGGATGCCCTCTCAATTACTGGACTGGAAGACGCCTTTGGAAATGCTCACGGGGACAGCTGCGTACACCGTTCCTCCGAAAGTATTTGGTTGTGTATGCTTCGTCCACGATAACAGGCCTGGTGTTGGTAAGCTGGATCCTCGAGCACTTAAGTGTGTCTTTGTTGGGTACACCGGGACACAGAAGGGTTACGTCTGCTGGAGCCCGGTTGAACGGAAGTTGTTTGTAAGCATGGACGTTACATTCAGAGAGCTGGAACCTTATTATGGTTCGGACGAAGGTTCTGCGTTTGGGAACACGCCTCACACAGCGGGTGTTAGACGTGAGGGGGAGGTAGTACGCCCAAACGTAGTTGTCGGATCGGTACCTTGTCCTGTCGTGACAAACTGGCAGAAAGGGGGAGAAAGCATCAATGATACTGATACGGAGGATGAAGAAGACAATACGTACATTTCGCAGGGGGGGAAGCAGACAAGGGAAAAGGAGCTCCAAGTTTACAGAAGAAGACAGCAGAGGTCCAGTACTGTGCCGTACCCTGTGCCTATAGTGCCAAGTCCCTCGTCTACTCCTGCCCCGACTCCTGAAGATGTTACTCCCGCACCGGATCGCTCGGATTCGGAAGCGGATCTCTCCGATTCGGATGGTATGCTTTCTCCACCACCCATTGCTCCCTTAAGGAGGTCTTCTCGCATTAATGCGGGAAAGGCTCCTATTCGTTATAAAGATTATGAACATGATATCGCCAACTACCTATCTTATTCTAATATTTCTCCGACTTATCAAACATTCCTCACTTCGTTAGACTCCACTTCTTTACCTAAGAATTGGCAGGAAGCAAAGAAGGACCCAAGATGGAAAGCCGCAATAATGGAAGAACTTGGGGCACTAGAGAAAAATAAGACATGGGAGCTGGTGCCATTACCTGAAGGGAAGAAAGCTGTGGGATGCAAATGGGTTTACACAGTGAAGGAGACACCGGAAGGAAAAGTTGAACGACACAAGGCGAGACTGGTTGCAAAAGGCTATACCAGACATATGGTATCGACTATGATGAGACTTTTGCCCCAGTAGCGAAGATGAGTACCGTAAGAACACTGGTCTCCATTGCAGCAAACTATGGGTGGAAGCTACACCAGTTAGACGTAAAAAACGCATTTCTTCATGGAGACCTACAAGAAGAAGTATACATGGAGACTCCTCCGGGGTGCTACTCTGTGTCAGATTCAGGTGAAGGAACGTCACATGGAAAAGTGTGCAAACTGAAGAAGTCGCTGTACGGGCTGAAGCAATCTCCTCGAGCCTGGTTTGACAGATTCAGAAGGGCTGTCACTGGCATGGGGTACCATCAGACAAATGCAGATCATACTGTCTTCCTCCAGCATGCAAGGGGCCACATTACTATACTTGCTGTATATGTAGATGATATAGTGATCACAGGTGACGATGTAGTTGAGATCACTAAACTGAAGACGAAACTCGCCAAAGAGTTTGAGGTGAAGGACCTGGGAGAGATGAGATACTTTTTGGGTATCGAGGTGTGTGATGGTGAACAAGGAATTTTTCTCTCACAAAGGAAATATGCACTAGATCTGCTGAAGGAGACAGGAATGCTGGGATGCCGAGCAGCAGTCACTCCAATTGACCAGAAGTGCAAGATGGGAGCAGAAGCAGGAAAGCCTGTTGATCACGAAAGGTATCAAAGGCTAGTAGGCAGACTGATTTATCTAGGGCATACTCGCCCTGATATCTTATTTGCAGTAAGTGTTGTAAGCCGCTATATGCATGATCCAAGAACGGGTCATATGGATGCAGTATTTCAGATCCTAAGATATCTGAAAGGGACGCCGGAAAAAGGACTATGGTTCAAGAAGAATGGATGCACAGATGTTGAGGGATACTGCGATGCAGACTGGACAAGCTGCATAGACGACAGAAGGTCTACCACAGGGTACTGTGTTTTTGTAGGAGGAAACCTGATTTCATGGAGAAGCAAGAAACAGTCAGTGGTAGCACGGTCGACAGCTGAAGCAGAATACAGAGCAATGGCTCTAGGAGTATCAGAATTGCTATGGGTAAAGGCGCTGCTGACAGAGTTGAAGCTAGACAAGGGGACACCATTGCGCCTTCTGAGCGATAGTCAAGCTGCGATAAGTATAGCGAACAATCCGGTTCAGCACGACAGAACGAAGCACATCGAGATCGATCGATTCTTCATCAAGGAAAAGCTGGAACAAGGGATACTGAAGATTGATTATGTTCGCTCAGAAGAACAAGTGGCAGACTGTCTGACTAAGGGTCTTAGTTCATTGAGTCTGTCAAAGCTATGTAACAAGATGGGGATGATTAATATCTATCGCCCATCTTGAGGGGGAGTGTTGAGAGTAAATAAGGGACTTTAGTCCCACATCGGTTAGATGTAATATGAAGAGTGGTTGGACCCTCTATAAGTAGTAGGCAGTAGCCCTCAATAAAATTATCTGAGATATTAGACTCATTTCAACTAGCACAATCTAGATCAAATTCTCATATCAAGATGGTGTATAAGTGTCGAAGGTTGCATCAAGATATGTGGAGAATTGAAATTTACTATGATCATGCAAAATAAATACATCTACTGGTCAGCTGCACAAGGCTACACAGGCTTGTCTATTTGTCCTTGAATAGGATAATGAATTTTCTATTTTTCATTGCATAAGATAATGAATTTCAAAGATAGAAAAGAAAATGAAAAAAGAAAAAAAAAACACTTGTGAAAGACAAATCGCTACACAGCTATGAAAGGGCCTAGGCACAGCCTGGAGAGGAGCTAAGACAGCATCAAGTGTATCCAACTTCAAAAGTAATGGAAATTGAAAAGCATAGCAACTGCTACAACACGGAGTTTTAAACCATAATAAACAAAATATTCTAAACTGAGCATTCAAACATCAGGGGACTACAAATCATTTTGACAATTTTTTAAATTCCAAAATCATTTAAGCAATTAAAAACATATAATCAGGAAAACACAAGCAATTAACAACTAACTAATAAAAACCTAAAATATATTAGCAACAAACCATTCGCTTAACTAGAGAGAATAACCAAGTTAATAAATGAACTAATCATTGCTCATTATTTCCCAACCATATACATTTCAGGCTAAACCGGGCCAAGGCAAGCACATGATACCCAAATTATGTTGAGCCACCCAAGACCAACAACATTGCATCTACCACACAAGACTCGTAAATATGGAACTATATGGATTAGGTAGCCGGTTTCAAAATAATGAAACATTAACTACATACTTGAAGCTGGCCAGTCCAATAGTGGTATACTAAAAATGATTATAAAAAAAAGGATGAAGTCTCACTAGCCTACACACTTAGATTTAGGAAAGATATAGCACATACGAAAACTTGTGGTGCCAGGGAAAACAAATTGTGTGATTATAATTTATAGTTGGTGATTGAATAATAATCAATAACCAGTAGTCTAACCATATAAATCATCAACAGGAATAACAGTTAGACTTTGTTATTATAAAAGGCAAGTTTGAGAAGCAAGCCATGTTCCGCTGACAAGTCACAAAGACAATATATCGAATACTTGCATTCAGGGACGCACCTTGATAATTTTGGATTTCTTCGCCAGGTTGTTAATGGTTCTAGTTAAGGATGCCTTCAACCCATCTATATGGGTACCACCATCAACTGTACGAATGCTATTGGCATATCCCAGCATTGTATCCGAATATGAATCTGAACACCTGCCAGAGATGCAATTAGAATCTAAATGGTATCTGCCAATATGTAATAGCATATTTCGATGATCAATTTAGTCTAATTGGTACAGACCAAATAGGAGAATAGCATCGACAAGTCAAATGTTGTTTCCAACAATTAACATAATGATTGAAAATATCGTGTTTCATCAAATCTTGCAACATATGTTCCAGCATATTCGAAAGACATGAAGAAAATTAAGAGAGAAATTGCCATGTATCTTCAGGCTCATAGAATTATAAGAAATTAAGTAAAGCTTCAACTCTGACAGAATGTCATTTTTACTAGAAAAATAATAATTTCATAAGTCAGTAATTTACCACTGGAGGGCTACATCAACCGTAATCCCATCGGTTACTTTTCTGAAAGCAAGAGTGTCATGAAGTGGTTTCTGAAAGGCAGCAATTTGTCAATATAGAAGAAGTTACCAGTAAATTATACAGGAAAGGTAATATATCCTCATATCCTTTTATGCACAAGGATTAGCAAAACCAAGCATAGGAAGAGCAGTTCATATTTAACAGAAACTAGAACCTAGTGTATGGTAACCAAAATTAATGCAAAGTGCAAAATTATGCAGTAATACAGTTCCAAAACGTCGAAAAGATTAGGGTAATGTGTTAGACAGAAGGTACTAAAATGGTATCACAGTACCCGTATCAGAACCTTCTTAATTGGCAGTTTCGAAGGGTTTCAGAGGTTTCGAATCGGATGTTTCGGTAGTTTCAGAAGTTTTGGTGGTTTCAGTCTCGGCTGATACCACGAAAGTAAACGAATAAGACAGTTGGCTTGGGTCATGTGCCTTATTCCCTTAGTTTTGACCTTCCAGCAATCATTATCATCTTGAGAAGAAACTGATGAAAATAATATAACAGTACTCTAGCAATTGAATGGAGGCAAGATTCTTTAGTCTTCCATAGACATGTTTCTCAGTTAGTGACTAGTTTATGCAACTAGATTCTAAGAGGGGACAATCCCTAATGATTGGGAAGTAGACCCATTTTTTGTCTTCGAAATCTCCAGTCTCTTTGTGTGAAATTTGAACTAGAAAGACCTTCATGCATCACTCAACTAATCTGAAATCTATCTGTTGAATGAAGGGAGTGATCGAGGTTCTTCAATGATTGGAGTATGATTCTCTGCTTGATCTAATAGTTTGAACATTAACTCTGTTCATTCTTTATGGTTGAGCTAATCCAGTTTGAACATTGACGCTCTTCACTCTTTAACCAGAGAAAGACTTCTATTACATAATCGGAAGATATGAAATTCTTACTTTCATAGAAGTATTATTTGATTAAGTCTTCTACTAGTTCATTTTCAAAAAGGTGATCTCAAAAGTGAAAAAAGAACAAGAGACGGACAAATATTTGGTTCAGTCCGATTCAATGCTAGGTGAGCGAAGTGAGGAATACGAGGGCCTAAAAAGAACCTCTCTATGTCCTATGAACTTGAACATGTATGAAGTCCAATATTTAACTCTTGGAGCGGAAAGATAAAGATTCAATTTCACTTGGGTTGATCTAGGCAGGAGCCATACTAGTACTAAATATCGAAGAATCAGGCTCATGAACCATAAACTCTATTACGTGAAGATTAAATAAAAGATAGAATTTATATAATCAATTTGGTTTTATGTCGAGGAGATTTACTATCGAAGCAACTTACTTATGAATCAAAATTTAGAGAGGAGAGATATAAATATTGTTATTTATCGACTAACACAAACATTACATACGGAGATAATATGGTGGGATTCAAAGAAGAAACAAGTCTTGTGTAACTATATTGAGATTATAAAGGATATGCATCATGAAGTTACCAGTATCGTGGGAACAATTAGAGATTATAAAAGATAGAATTTATATAATCAATTTGGTTTTATGTCGAGGAGATTTACTATCGAAGCAACTTACTTATGAATCAAAATTTAGAGAGGAGAGATATAAATATTGTTATTTATCGACTAACACAAACATTACATACGGAGATAATATGGTGGGATTCAAAGAAGAAACAAGTCTTGTGTAACTATATTGAGATTATAAAGGATATGCATCACGAAGTTACCAGTATCGTGGGAACAATTAGAGAAGACACCAAACCATTTCTTATCGTCATTTGCTTATATCAAGGGTCAGCATTTAGTGCTTGCCTCTTTGCTCTAACTATGAGGGCGTCGCTTGACCCGGCGGTAAAAGTTCATGCTTGCATCCCAGAGGATGCAAGTTCGAGTCAAACAACCACTACATATATGTGGGGGCAATGTTATAGAAAGCAATAGGCGACCGTTATGCAGCATGGGGGTGCCTAGTGCCCAGACGGCTAAGCAGATGTCTAGGCGGATTTATGCGGAGAAAAAAAAAATGTTACTATTAAAAAAGAACTTAGAATTTTCTATTTCATTGAAAGTAATACAAAACTATATATTCATATGTATATATAAAAAAATGATTACATTATAAAGAACTTTAGCAAACACTCAAAAATACTAAAGACAACATATAGAGTTATAATTTATAATTCACCAAAAATAGTATAATATGAAAATATAATATCAATATAAATATTTTTGTATTGACCAAAATCTAGGTGGTGCTTTCCTTCTTTGGACACATAATATTGTTTTTCCCACATAATGTCGCTTTTTCCCTGCATAATGTCGCCTACCGCGTAGAACACACAATATACTGGAAATTTTGACGGTGGGTGGTCGCATAGCGCTAGACGACGGTGTCGCTTTTTAACGTATCTTAGAATATTGAGTGGGGAGTAAGGAATGCATATTGACCCTTCCCAGACTCCCATAAGAGGGAGCTTTGTGGCATGGGACACCCCCTTTGCTCTAACTATGGATGAAATTACTAGCAATACGAAGAATGATGTTCCAATGGTATATGACTCCCGTGAAATACACCCAAGTAGCCGGTTGTATTTATTGATGATAAGTTTGCTAGTTGACAAGAGTAAGATATGGTAAGCTTCTAAACTTGATTTGAAATCTAAGAATTTTAAGATTAGTACAAAAACAGTATATGAATTGCAACTTCAATCAATTCAAAAAGAAATGAAGGAGTTCATCTTAATGCCAAGAGATACCTACGAGTTTGTTTTCAATATTTAACATTCATTGTGGTTAAGAAAATTGAAAATGATAGTTTGCATAGAATCCAAGGTTCTAAAAGATACGCAGGTGCACGGCGGAGATGGTCCATTTAGGCCAATATTTTTACTATTTTATAACTGTTTTTGCATAACATGCATATTTTAAGGTTGTTTTATGCATTACTAAGTTGTAGAACAAAGACTTATGAAGTTTCAGTCTTGTGTGAACTATAGGTCCATAATGCTTGCAAAATTGTTTTGTCAAAACATCTAATCAGGTATTGCTCCGCCTAGGCGTCCGTCTACGCCGCGTGACCTCTACCTACACCGCCAAACCTCCGATGGCAGCCTACTCCAACGCCAACGACAAAAGCGGTACGGAGAGCGGTCGGCTAGTGCCTACGCGGCCACCATTTAGAACACTGATAGAATCAAAACAAGACGGTTGAAATGCACTGCATATGGAGTGAACTGTGAGAGTAGGAAACTTCTAAAGACAGCCATGCTTTACATATAGCAATTTTGGGAAACTAATAAACAACATCCCCAAAAAATAATTGTAACTGAAATGGAAATGCTAAGCTGGATGGGTGGCAATAAAGATGAAAGATAAAATAAAAAATGACTATATCCAATAGAAAGTTGGATGAGACACTAACTCTGGATAAGACGAGTGAAAATCGTCTTGTGTGCTTCGTACATATTCAACACGGTTGGAGCAATAAGATATTAAATAGACTAGCACCAGGTTTAGACCAAATGAAATTGGATGGAGGCTGTAAAGAATAATCGGTTTTCATTCATGTTGCAAAGACATGACCTTAACAGAGCTGAACATGAGAAAAGGATTCAAATACCCAATCCCAAAACCCAAAAGTTAATGACAGTGAGGAAGTGGTCCATTGTGGTGATTCATTCAAAACAAAAGGTGAATAGATCAGACAAATTGAAGGTCCGGAAACATCCTGAACATAGCATGTTAAAAAGATACCTAAGATGTCAACATCCCATGTGAAATCATCACCATCCAAGCCTTCTCCCATCAGAATTGAAGTGTCAGATACATGTAATATAAGAACAAACTAGAGAACCAAAAAATGCAAAACGTAGGAACATTATGAGATGAGAAAGTAAGGGGAGACGTGTTTCCCTATGAACAAAGAAAACGTTGAGCTTCAAACAACAAAAGCTAGAATTATTTAAAGTCAAGTCCAGTTGCCGAGTTGAGTTGAGTTGAGTTGAGTTGAGAGGTTGACAATAGGCTATGAATTGTACAGTGTGTGAACAAGCTATGATGGCTAAAGCATCTTATGCAGGATTTGAGTTCTGAAGTGCATGCACCTACCAAAATGTTCTGTGATGATCAAGTTGCTATATATATTGCCACTGACCAGGTATGTTTCTCAGGATCAATAACAAATAGGCAGTCTGCCACCTCATTCATGATAAATTATAGGTCAGCTATAAGACCAAACATACTTTGTGGATACAAGTGTTGGACAATTAAAAAATATAAACCAAAAATGAGCGTAGCTGGAATTCTAAGAAGGACGAGTTGCAACAAATTGAGAGATGAAATAAGAAATGAGCATATTCGTGGGAAGTTGGAGGTGGCACCAATTGAGGATAAGATGGAAGAAAATTGGCTCGGGCGGTTTGGATAAGTGCAGCATAGACCAATTAATGCAACGGCTAGGAGCGATAAGATAGTAGTCAAAGGAACTGCTAGAACTAGGGCTAGGCATAAACTTACTTTGATTGAGTCTATAACAAACATGGACCTTGACAAAGCTGAATGGAAAACGGACTGAAATAGATGACCCCAAAACTTTGTTGTTGTTGTATAAATATATACGAGATACTAGTCAAAAGTTAATAACAACTAAAATAACTCACACATCTGATGTGACAGAAAAGGGAGCACAGATGCAACGGTATAGCAATAGGCCTATGTAGAAGATGTGAATCTATATAAGAATGATTACTATTTGCATATAGTATGCACACAAATTAAAAGATAAGTAACAATGGCTGAGTAGAACAACAATTGTTTGAATCATCAAAAATGAAAGGCATTGCAACTTTCAGAGTGCTATATTTATTGCTCTTTCAAATAATTATGTAGATTCTTTTTTATGAGCATACTATAAAGCATATAATCCTGAAATTTGAAAATCCAGAATATTTATAACATTAACAGAATCTTGTATTTTGCTATGGAAAAAGGAAAAAAAAAAGGACATCACACCTTATCGGAATTTAACCATTTCACATACTCAACCAACCCACCGGCATAGCAATACTCATTGTACTGAGTACTTGCATCTCCTTCCTCTTTTCTTAAAGTAATTGTCAGCTGTGTAAAACCATTTCCCAAAAGAAATATCAGTTGCTACCTCAAAAACAATAAGGACATGTAATAGTAAGATGATCTGTGTAACTGAAGAGCAAGTATAGAGTATAGACATGCAGGATGTCAAAGTAGTAAAAGTCATAAATTAAAGATATGAATGGCATCAACATCACTATTATACAGATAAGGCCAAAAAATTGCATAAAGTACAATCAGTTTTATCTAAAATAGTATACATATATCTCGTGTTCAGCAGATAACAATAAAATGTTAAGCAGTGTTATAGATGTCACCAAAATGTCATTTTCACAAGGAAACAACACATATCGACACCATATATCAATTATATCGTTTGAGACAATGTCAGCTGATATATGGGGTTGAGACCAATATGTCAGCTGAAACGAATAACCTAGTATCAATCAATATATTTAAAATTTTGATTTTGTTTCGAGTCCCAACCTATTAACCCCCAACATAGAGTTGTTGTAGAGTGAAATGTCAAGGAATCTCATATTTATCGCCTAATAATGAGTAACACAACTAAGAATGTGAAGGAATACACAGGTTAGAAGTTTTATATTTGTACTTCTAGAAAAATCCGGACTCACTTACAGTTAGAGATTTCCATGGGCTTAGTTAGCACATTTTTCTGTTTTAATTGCTGATATTTAGTGTTAGATTGTTTCCAATAAATCTGGTATGTTAGGCTAGATCAGATTTGGAATTTAGAGGTTAGGCAGTTCTGCTGGTTTGATAGTTGGCTGAGATATGAAAATTCAGCTATTTATGCTGATGTAACACATGTTTGTCAAATAACGCAGTATTCATTTTTTTTTTTCTCTGCTGCCTTCATGGTATCAGAGCTTAGGCTCTTTAAAAAATTCTGATGGTAAAAACAGCTATGACTGGTGAGAGTAGTTCGACATCCTCAGGTACTACCAATGGAGGAGCTCCGATAAACTATGTTGTGCTTACTAATGGATTTGAATATCCATCTCTTCAATTGACTGTTCACAAATTGAATGGTAAAAATTATTTGGAATGGGCACAATTAACCAAGCTTGTGATCGATGGCAAAGGTAAGCTAGGTCACCTGACATACGAGACAAAAAAATAGCGTCGGATGATCCAGCTTTGAAAACATGGAGATTTGAGTACTCATTGGTTACTGTTTGGCTTGTTTATTCCATGGAGCCAGCAATTAGGAAGAAATACCTCTTTTTACCGACTGCGAAAGAGGTACAGGAAGCTGTCCAAAAAATATATTCAGATCTGGAGAAGAACTCTCAAATTTTCAAGCTGAAGACACAGTTGTGGCATTCTAAACAAGGAGATCGCAATGTGATAGAATTCTACAACGAAACGAAGGCGCTTTGGCAAAAGCTAGATTTGTGTTATGATGACGTGTGGGAGAATAAGAATGATCATATAAGGCATATAAAAAGAATGGAGAATGAGAGAGTCCTATCCGTTTTTGGCAGGCTTAAACATGAATCTAGATGAAGTATGAGGCTGAATCCTTGGCAAGAAACTGATGCTATCTCTGTGAGGAATTTGTTGAAGTTAGAAGAGAAGAAGGTCGAAGAAAGGTGATAATGGGAGACACTGCTCAACCTCCTATTGTTTCTAAAGCTGCCAATTCATACAACCACACCAACACACGACAAACCAGGAAAGGAGAGAGTGTGGTGTCATCATTATCACAAACCATGACACACGAGAGACATTTTGGGAGATACATGGAAAGCCACAAAATTGGAAGCCAAGGTCATTTAACTGTGACTCAAAAGCACTCCAAGTGAGTACCAAAGTGCAGGAGAATCTGAATAGTTCAAGAGGGACCACAGAGACATTTCCTTTCAGTAAGGAACAGTTAGACCAACGGTATAAGTTGTTTTAGTCCACACAATTTTCTAATAATGTGTCTTCCTCTTGTTCTTTAGCCAAAAATGTAATTATCTTCAAGTCGTAGCATTCAATGTGTCTTCTAATTCTAATTGTCCATGTATTATTGATTATGTGATCATGACGGAATGTTCTAAATTGTTTTCTTCTTATACTCCATGTGCAAGAAACCAGAAAATTAAGATTGCTAATGGTTCTCTTTCAGCAATTATCAATAGCAATTTCTAAATATCTTGTTCTCCGTAATGTCTTTCGTGTTCCAAATCTATCATGCAATTTACTGTCTATCAGCAAATTAACTCGTGATCTGAAATGTTGTGCTAAGTTTCTTTCAAATCATTGTGAATTTCAGGAACTGGATACGGGGAGGATGATTGGCAATGCTAAGGAAAGTGATGGACTCTATTATTTTGAAGATGAATATTTCCCATGTGGAAAAGCTCAAATGATAACTCTTTGAGTTGGTTTCTGAATCTAGTGGAAATGAAAGCATTTTAGGTTAGGCCACCCAAACTTTCAGTATTTGAAAAACTTGTTTCCAATTATTCAAGAATAAAAACCTTCCTCTTTTCAGTGTGATATTTGTCAAATTGCTAAGCATCATCGTGCATCTTTTCATGTTCAACCTTATACATCTTTCTAAACCTTGTGTTATCATTCATAGTGATGTGTGGGGTCCTTGTAAAACTCCAACAACTTCGGGAAAAAAAAATGATTTCTAACCTTGATTGATGATCATACTCGTATATGTTGGGTTTACTTGCTAAAAGAAAAATCAGAGGCTGAAAATATTGTCAAAAAAAATTAATATGGTTGAAACACAATTTCAAGAAAAAATTCAGGTATTTCGAAGTGACAATATAAAAGATCTTCTAATCAAATTCTGGGAACATATTTTTTGAAAAAATGAATTATTCATCAAAGCTCTTGTCTGCTATCGCATATGCCAAAGCCCAATGCACTATGAAAAGTTCAAAAACCATGTTTCTAATTACCATGCCTAATACTAGTTGACAACTGAAAAAATATCCTGAAATATACTACAAAAAAGTTGCAAGAGGATGGAAAAACTGTCATACCTCAGGATTCAAGAATGCAAGCTCCCTTATGCGCCCAGCAATAGTGTTGAAATCAAATTCAATGGACGTAGTGAAAACTACATTGAAAAAATAGTAAAGAAAATGTAAAGGAAACCATATGCTGCAATGTGAACAAAATTTAAAACTTTGTTCTATGTTTCTAATACCCAATACGTGGATAGGGACTCACCTTCTTTATCAGGCCAAAACCTTATAGATGTCCCCTGGCGAGATTTTGACTCGACGGAGAGCTGCCTGCATGTAAGAGCTGTCACTGGCTTTCCACGGGAGTACTTTTGAAGGTATTCCAACCCATCACGCCAAACTATAACTTCTAGTTTCTGTTTGCGACATGAGTTAGTTGGTTCCAAGCTAACCAATAATTTAGAGTATAGAGAGAGAGAGAGAATCATGAGAAATTACGCACAAGTATGAAAATAATTGCACCACATAACAGCTTCAAGGCTCTACAGTTGTGTCATGTCCAGATAATAAAATAAAAAACAAAGACAAAGAGCACAGTGCTGGAATATTAAGCAAGCTGCCTATAAGCAACTACCTTACAAGAAAATCTTAAAACCATATCATGTATTCATGGTTTAAAGGAACAGAAAAAGTGGAACAGAAAGTGGAACAGCAGAAGGGTGTATGTACTGGAAACTTCCTCTTCTATGTTGCTTCTGGGGTCTTGAAACCCTATAAGTTTAGTAGGAGAGCTATGGCGACCAACAGCCTATTCTTTAAATTTTCCTCTGATAAGGACCTCCTAAATACTATCAAGGAGCTGCAGGATATGAGCACTAAAGGGACCCTGGAATTCATTTTGGACAGACATTATCAACAGTACTATCTGGCATGTCTGGCAAGAGAGGGACAGAAGAAACTTCAATAAGGAGGCTACCAGACTACAATGGCTGCTACAGAGAATCATACAATCGTTAGGGATGTCCAAGCATTGATGAAAAATCGCAGGAAGAAAGTGGGAAGCAGAATAGAACTAGGGACCTATGTCACTCACGGGGTCTTCAAACCCTATGAGTTTAGTAGTCTCTCTGAACGAGTTTAGTCTCTCTGTGATATAAACTTATACCCTGTACCTTTTTTACATCAATAAAATCAACTTACCTTTATATATATATATATATATGGAAAATATATATATATATATATATATATATATATATATATATGGAAAAAAGGTCAATTTTATTCCAAAAGTAAAGCAGTAATCTTACAACATACAATCAAAGTGGGACTCCCACTCATCAATTCCCCATAGCATTTACATCAAACTCGATGTTATTGAGAATGTCTACCGGAGGGGTGACCAGCCCCTCAAATATCCGACGGTTTCGTTCCCGCCATACATACCAAACTGAGGCAGCCAGACGAACTATGGCGGTCCGGAACCAGTCCTGCCCTCGACCCCTGCTATATATATATATATATATATATATATATATATATATATATATATATATATATATATTTGCAGATGACCTCTAGCCTAGTGCTTAAGAGAGATGCATGCGGTCCGAGTGGTCAGGAGTTCGAATCCCAGTGGGAGCGATTCGAGAAACAATTTACCTCGATTCGAGAAACAATTTACCTGGTTCCAAATATATATATATATATATATATATATATATAAAGGTAAGTCTACATCTATTGTCCGGCTTAAGATCGGATCTTTTAGGGGTTGTTCGGATGGCTGAAAGTGGGCAGGAGGTGGGAAAGTAATCCCATGTTTGGACCAAAGGAGGTGGGAAAGGAACAACTCCAATGAACATTACAAATGAGCTCGTCCCCCTTGTCTCCCCCACTTTCCCTTTTTTTGGAGAGGATGTAGGATGGAACTTGATTTATCTTTATTCTAAAATCTAAAATATTCACTAATTACAATAATTAATTAATCATTAAGATAATTAATACCAAGCAATTAATAACACTTAATTAACAAATCAAAATAGATGAATTTATATTCACAAATAAAAGACAAACAGTAATTAACTTATTATATTAGTACTAATTTATATTAAGATACTTTAACTAAAGTTTGTAATTACTAAAGTTAGTTAGTGTTAGATAATTGTGTAATTACTTAATTAATATTAGATGATTAAGATAATCAATATGAAGTAATTTCTTAACTAATAAATTTTGTAATAACTTAATTAAAATAAACAAGATTCTTAATTAACATTAAGAAACTCCTTGATTAATATTAGACAATTAAGATAATTAATTATTAAATAAGCACTAATAATGCATAATTATTATTATTTAGTAATTATTACAATTGTAATAATACAATTTGTTATGATTAATTAGTAATATTTAAATTAATAATAAATACATAACTTGTATTAATAATAAATTAGTAATGTAATTAGATAATTAATTTAGTCTTTAATAATGTTAAATGTACACTTTGTCACCTCCTTCCATCCAAACACATTTTGGAAGAAGGAGACAAGAAAGTGCTCATGCTCCACAACATGGATTTGCACTTTCCCACCTCTCTCAATTCCCTCTATCCAAACAACCACTTATTACATATCTTTCCAAACTATGTTAGGTGTATTTCTCTACACAGCGTTCCTCAATTCAACCACTTGGACGGATCTCCACCGCACGCTCTGCTCGGACTTTGATAGTCAGCACCACGATCCTCTAGCCAGACTGCGCACCTCC
Organism: Iris pallida; assembly: GCA_029216955.1. Lineage (NCBI taxonomy): Eukaryota > Viridiplantae > Streptophyta > Magnoliopsida > Asparagales > Iridaceae > Iris > Iris pallida. Next base: position 13,701,084 of record JANAVB010013598.1, on the reverse strand, counting down.
AGGTCCGGCTCTCAATTAACCGCTACCTGAATATCTTAATTTATCCCCCTTTAATATTGAATGGCTTATCGCACTATTCGAATCTCGAACCTTGTTTCCTAGGTCCTTGTGTCTCCAAGGCTTCACCACTTGGGCCAATGATTATATATATTTTTTTTTTTGGAATAAGGGTGAATTTATTCCTCGCATATAGCGGAAAAGGTATTAAAGTACAACATCACAACTTTCCATGCCCCAATAATACTATTATGGGGCCATTACAGATACATCGAATTCTATATTATGTAGAATTCCAATAGGGGGGTAGTCAAGCCCTCAAAGATACGTCTGTTCCGCTCCTTCCAGATGTGCCAAACAGACGCAGCAAGACGAACTCTGGCTCTTCTAGCCCACCCCGGATCCCGTCCTCTGTGATCTCGGATCCAGCTGAGAATGCTCCGAATGTCCCGGTCCATCCCCACTCCTCCTCTCAGCTGTGCACACTGCTCAGTCCAAATGTGCCAGGTCACCGGACAACCAAAGAAGAGATGTCCCATAGATTCATCTTCATCATTACATAGCACACATTTGGCATCCGGGATCTGCATCCCAAACCGGAGGAGTCTGTCTCTCGTCATCAATCTACCTCGGAGAAGGCGATAAGCACATAGTTGCATTTTCCGTGCAACGCCCTTGCCCCAAATGAAGTCCACCTCCTCCGCCTGGTCGTGGTGGGTCCGAACCAAATCGTAGCAGCTACGAAAGCAGAAAGACCCTATGTTATATTAAGCGTGAGGCGAGACGAGGCGACGAAGCTGGCGCCTCGCTTAAGCGCGCCTAAGCGGCGCTTAAGCGGTGCTTAGTTAGCACTTCACCCATTTTTACCCATGGAGCCTCGTACATGTAAGATACTCTATATACACATAAATTTCAATATTTTTTCATACAACACTACTAGTATATGCATGAATAACAATACCAATTATCAATCAAACAAAGTAACAATATAAATACTAGAATCAAAATGCGAAATCATCAAAATACCATGGTCAAAATAGTCAACAAGCCACACAATGCATACATACTACGTAGTCACAATGCATACATACTACGTAGTCATCAAAATACTATCAAACATAAAAGCTAAACTCTCCAAAGTTCCTATTTTTTAGGGTCAGTTTTTTTTTTTTTTGAACCACGCTTTTTCCAGCGCCTAATACTAGGCGAGGCGCTATTAAGCGCCGCCTAAGCGCGCCTAAGCGACGATCGCTTTTCTGGGGCGAGATTTCCCTAAGCGAGGCGCCCAAGTTCCAGTTTTCGCTTAAGCGCCGCTTAAGCGTCGCTTAAGCGCGCTTTTCACAACATAGAATAGACCTGACCCGCCCCCCGTACCTGGACCGGCCCAGCTCCATGTATCCTCCGCCTGGCTAGTGTCGATAGGAATAATGTGAATCTCCTCGGCTAGCTGAGTAGTATATGCATATCCCTCTGGCCTCCAAACTCCATCTCTGATGATCCGACTACATGTGAGCCCCCTGCCCGCTTCTCTGTCCAGCTGCCCTCCCCTAATCTCGAGCAATGATCTGGAACCCAACCAGGGGTCCAGCCAGAGGTCGGTAGTCGTCCCATCCTTCATGTGCCTGCAGATAGCGGACTGAAGCACTGGTCTACACCTAAGGATGGCCTTGAACGTGACCGAGAAATTATTGTCTATCCTGCAAGCCCAGAAGTTGGTCCTCCTCATGTATCTGTTCGCCATCCATCTAGCCCAGAGCGACCCCCCCTTGATGAATCTCCAGGCCATCTTCACACAAGCTGCCTTCCTGACCGTGTGAAGAGGCCTCAGACCCACTCCTCCTTCCTCCCGTGGCCGACATAACTGGTCCCAGGATATCGCATGCATCCCCCCTCCAAATAAAGTCAGCACAGATGGCCTCTACTTTACGAATAGTAGCCGTGGGGATCTGGATAGACTGGAACCAGAACATCGTAATGCCTGCAATCACTGACCACACCAACTCTATCCGGCCGCCGAAAGATAGACTCGCAGCTTGCCAGCCTTCCACCCTCCTCTGAGCAAAGTCCACCAAGCTGAGACAATCCTGCTCTCTGGCATAGTTGACCGTCAGCGGAACCCCCAGGTATTTCACTGGGAGCTCGCCTCTATCCACCCCTAAAGCGAAGGCTCTCTCCTCCTGCTGTGTGTACCGGGAGCTAAAGTAGACTCTGCTCTTCTCCCTGTTTAACTGGAGCCCAGAAAGCCGCCCGAACTCCTCTATAATGTCAGAGAGCGCTCACATTCCCCGCATGGACGTCTGGAGAAGCACCAATAAGTCGTCAGCATAGATTAAGTGGGATACAACCGGACGCACTAACCGGAAAAGGGGGACTATCCTCTTGCTATGCACTGCCGTATCCATCATGCAGGTAAAGTACTCCATCACCAAGGTAAATAGATACGGGGAGAGGGGGTCACCCTGCCTCAACCCTCTATTGCTACTGAAGTAGCCATGCGGCGTGCCCTGGATGAGGACTGAGAAAGTAGGGAAGCAGATGCACTCCCTCACCCTCGCAACCCACCTCTCATCAAATCCCATGGCAAGCATCAGGTGACACAGGAAGTCCCTGTTGACCGTATCATAGGCTTTCCGGAGATCAAGCTTCATACAAGCCTTCATCCCCCCAGGTTTGCTGAACTCCCTCACCATCTCATGCGCCAGCAGGCTGTGCTCCGCAATCGATCGGCCCTTGATGAACGCTGCTTGGTTCTGGGACACCAATCCCTGCATAATCCCCTCCATACGCCTGCACATAAGGTGAGTGATAATCTTGTAAAGAAAATTACAGCAAGCAATGGGCCGGAAATCCGCAAGTGAGGTCGCTCCCTCCTTCTTAGGAACCAGCGTCAAGAAGGTGTGGTTCATCTCCTTCAGAAGTCTGCCCTCCACAAAGAACTCCTGAACCGCCGCCAGAACATGGGTCTTAAGCACACCCCAGTGTCGCTTAAAGAACCCCGAAGAGAAGCCATCCTCACAGGTGCCAGAAGCAGCCTGTTCCCATGTCGGGACACCAGTCTCTTCGTGACAAGAGGAGGGAACGTGCTAGAGTAGCCAGTCTGCTGATAGAGGGCCGTGTAGAATCTGACTGCCTCCTCCTGGATCTCCGTCGGGTCCCCAACAAGACGCCCCTCAGCATTTAGAAGTCTGGAGATGCTGTTCCGGTACTGGCGGGTGCGGATCACATCGTAGAAAAACTTGGTACAGCGGTCACCATCTTTAAGCCAGGTACACTTAGCCCTCTGTGTCGCACTAATCTCCTCCTGCTGGCGCATGATGCTGACCTCCCCAATTAGGAGCTTCTCCTTGGCCGCCAGCTCCCCGTTAAGAATATCAGCTTGAAGGGCCACCTGGATGTCCCGAAGCTCGGCTTCCTTATCTGCCAGAGAAGTCCGCGGAATCGTCTTCACCCACCCCCTGATAGCCCTCTTGAGCTGCTTAAGTTTGTGAACCATGCGGAACTGAGCCGTGCCCTCCCGGAAGTGCTGCATCTCTCCCTTAACCACCTCCTCATATCCGGCCGACAGATACCAGCTGTTGTTATACCGAAATGGCCTCGCCCTCAGAGTAGGTCTCTCACCGAAGCCAACCCGGATAGGAGAATGATCGCTAGTACCCGCCGCCAGACCTTCCGCCACCGAGTTCGGAAAGCACCTGAACCACTCACTATTGCCTAAGGCCCGATCCAACTGACAAGCAATCCGGTTATGAGTAGCCTTGTTGTGCCAGGTCCAGATATGACCAGCTCGCTCCAACCCCCGCATCCCGGACAGAAGCAGACACCTCTGGAAGTCATATAAGATCGAATCCGGATCAGGACGACCTCCCACCTTCTCTTGGCGAAGCAGCATAGCATTGAAGTCCCCCATGATGAGCAGAGGAAGAGACAGATTGTCCGCCATGAGACCCAGATGCACAATGTCCTCCCACAAAGCCTCCCGAAGTCTCCTGTCATTGTGCCCATAGACAGCCCCCAGGATGAATCAGAACCCACCTTTGTTCACAAAAGTAACCCCGATGAGTTGTTCTGATTTGTGGATCTGCACCCCTTCCCAACTTCCCTTATTCCACCTAACCCAGATCCTTGCCATACCACAAAGATCTAAGTTGTGAATGTGATCCCAGTTTGCCGGAGTCCTACGTGAGAGCATAGCGGCCCCTCTAATCTTCGTCTCCAGTAGGATGGCAATGTCACATGCCTCTCGTCTCAGTACCCCTCCAATCTCCCTCCAACGTCCTATGGAACACCCCCCCTAATGTTCCATGCTAGGACCGACATCTAATAAAGAGAAGATGGGTCCCCCTGGCACTCGTCTGGATCGACACTCGAGGGAAGTGTCTCATCCGCCTGATCAATGATAGCATCTATCATAGAAGAAGGAGCAAGGTGGGCCTGTATCCTGCTGAGTGTAAGGGCCCAGTCAGGATTGTCTTCAGTCTGGTCATCCATATCTCTCGCCTGCGGGATATCCTCCCGTGTGGCCGGGACATGCCTCTTCCTGCTGCTGTACACCATGATCTCCGGGGGGGCTCCCGTCACAATCTGACTACCACCAGCCGCGGACATACCCCTGGTCACAATGGTCCTCTGTGATATGAACGGGACCAGTGCACCCTGCGTGCTCTCCTCTCTCTGCGGTGATCTTGCCTCCAGCTCTCTGTCAACTTCCATCCCTGTGACCTCCGATGTCTGACTGGCTCCGTATCCCCCGGCAGTTGACTAGGGGTCGTCTCCTTCCTAGGTGCCTCCATCTGAGTCGTCTGTGGCCTGGTAGTCTCCTTCCCCTTGTATTTGCACGCACTGGTAGGATGCCCAAAGCACTCACAGTGAGAACACATAGGGGGAACCCAGTCATACTCCACTGCCTGTGTCAGAACCTCCCCAGACGGTACCTGATACTCGAGCGTACTCAGTAGCACAGAGCCCGCCTTGATCTCCACGAAGACCCTGGCATACATCAGTCTGGTACGAAAAGTAGTGGCCACGTCTGCTTTGATCGGCTTCCCCACAAGACTGGCAAGTCGCATGAGAAGCGGGACACTCCAATACTTTACTGGAAACTCAGGGAAACGGACCCAAATAGGGATAGCGTTCAGCACCTCCTTCTCACACCTCAACTCCGGCGTCCACTCCTTCAGTATGATGAGTCTCCCGTCAAATGACCAAGGCCCCCCTGAAGAATCCTGGACACATCCTCCCCTAATCCAAACTTGACATAATAGAACCCGTTCTCCCTATAGAAGAATTCCATGCTCCCTTTGGGTCTCCAGACCCTCTCCGCATATCCCCGAATTTGGCCATAGAACGACTTGTTTCCTAACACATATAACACCAGAGTGTTCTTTCAGAATTCAGAAACAACCGCTATTTCTTCAGCGAGAAAATACGCCCGAAGTCCCCCTCCAACCGACATCGGTGGAACAAACTCCATCGACATCGAACTTTTCTCAGTCACAGGCGTGCAGACCTCCTTCCATGACCGAGGCCTCTGCTCCACAGGGAGCGTCCTGGTCGAGGGGTTAACAGGGCCCTGGCCTGTCTTGCCAGTATCGGTAGCAATACCCTTAGCCTTCTCGGCCGCCGTCGCCTTAGGCCTCCAACCCGAAACTGATCGCACCGTGCCTCCCCCCCGGCGCCGGGGATCCATAGCGCCAATCAGGGGTCGATTCCCATGATTTCCTGTCCCCGTCCTTCCGACTGTGCTCCTCTCCGTCCTCCAGTCCGTCGTCTCGTCACGGTCTGCCAGCCGGCATCCCCAGAGTTGTCCCCTCCGGACCCGAACTCGAAAACGGAAGTCTTTCCTCCGGGGGTGCCACCACCACCTCCGCCCGACCCCTCCCCGCATGTAGGGTTCCCGCCGCTGCCACCCGACCCCCCCCCCCCCCCGCGAGGGGCTGTTCCGCCGCTGCCGCCAGACCTGGGGTCGCCGGACCCGGCCTTGCTGCCGCCCGGTCCCCCCCTCCCGCCTGGGGGGGACCCGCCGGTGCTGCCCGACCCCCCCCCCCCCCCGCGTGGGGGGGTCCCACTGTTGGCGCCGCCAAGGCCGCCCCCTCCCAGCCGCCGAGGCCCCCTCCCCGCAAGCGGATCGGGGGGTCGGGGGGTGGATGGTCGAAACCCTAGTTTTAGGGTCGATCGCTCGATCGCATGAGGGAGCAGTCATCGCTCGATCGCTATATATATATATATATATATATGAGTATGAAAAAAAAGAAATATAGGCTTGACGACTTTTTTCATGCCGAAGAGGAATGCTAGGAAAGCTATTAAATATTAAACTCTATGATGACTAACAGAAATTAAAAAAAACATAGAGATCTTTGTGGGTTTCAAAGACTTATACAGAGCCTATAATAGGGTCCATATGAAGATTCTGTTGTTGGTTCCGGATGTCGGAGAATGGTGATTTCCTTTTCTTGGTGTTATTCCAAGTTTATCTTCTCTAGAGATTCCAAGTTCCTTTTTTGGTTCGGTTCCAAATTTTGGTTGTGTTTCAGAATATTTCTTTTCTGCTCAGTCATGTTAAGTTGTCAATCTTCAGTTGTCATCATGGTTAGAAAAAATTGTGGTAAGATCTTTCTTGATTGATCCTTCATCATATTGGTGTAGGAACGAAATCGTAAAGCACAATACTCTAGAGGGGGGGTGAATAGAGTAGGCAGCGGAATATTGCTAATTAAAAAATGTTAGCAGCAAGATCACAGAATAATAATCACAACTAAGTAAAGACAGAGATAAGAAAGCAAACGCAAAGACTGCGATGTATACTGGTTTTCCTCTGTTGAGGACTAATCCAGTCGGTAGAACTCTTGCTACCAGTTGAATCCACTATTGGAAAAACCGCAAGTTTTCTTACGAAGTCCTTGCAACTTCTACAACGCGAGCTTTGATACGAAGAACTCGTCCAACTTCAAATGTGAAGAGGTATTCTTCAATCAAACCTTCTGATTACAATCTCTCAGAAACTTCTAGACCGCACCGCACTGGCAAATCGACTAGAGGATTGTAATTGGCTTGGGATCTGAAATTTAAAGCTCAAGAAAACTCTTTGGAAGATTGAAAACTTTAGATAGAGAGAAGATTGAAAGTGAATGAGTGAGTTGAAATGATCGAAATCCTTCTCTATTTATAGGAATTCCAAAGACAGAATTCTGGCAGAATTCGGACAGAATTCTGGCAGAACTCGATGAGGAAATCTCGGTCAAATCCGCAACTGCAGGAGGACCAAGTTCCAGAGAATTCAAAAATCAAACGGCCACCAACCGAACTCTGGCCGAACTCTGGCCGAGTTCTGTCAGGGTTAGGTTAGGGTTTTAAAATCAATTTTTGGGGATTTTTGAAAACCTTTTTGAAGCTTTTGTTTAAAAGAATGTTTTTCAAAACAAATGACATTTTAAAAGCATTTTGAAAACATTTTGGAATAGCCTATTTGCCAGTACGACTCGGTGTACAACGTATTCCTAGACTCAATAAAATGAAAAATACATTGCTTAAAGGAAATACAGACTCGAGCAGGCAAACATAGCTTCGGTCTTGAACTGTGTAGATAGCTGTTCTTGTTCATGTCCAAGAGTCCGATACATCCTGACTAGCTTCATATATCCAGACAGAGTTTGATCAATTATTAAAATCAGGTTGACCATATGACCAATGGGCCAACAATCTCTCCCATTTTGATAATTGACAAACTATGAATGATATAACATTAAAGCTTGAAATAATCAAAAAAATAGTTCATGTCCTGGATTTTCTTAAAAGAATGTTAGATCGTTATTTTTCTCCCCCGTTGTCACTTAGCAAAATAATTGCAAAAGAGGAAAAAAACTCCCCCGCAATCAATGCATAAATAACAAACAGTGAAGAAACACAAGAAATAATAGTAAAGAAAATTTGAATGACATCACAGGCATGTATTTGTACTCAGGCAGTTTAAAATAAACAAAGAATTATATCACAGGCAGTGTATAGTTGAGAAGCAGATAAATAAAAGCTAAGTAAATAAACTGATGTGAATCATAAACTACGAAATCCATAAAGATGAAAAGATGTTCAGATGACATCAATAAAATCAAATCCAGTACAAGTCCTCAAAAATACTGATAATAAAGTCTGAAAATAGAAAAACTTGGAATGTCGGAGCATTTCCAAGTATACAGTAAATAATGTCTAAGTCTCATATCAACTAACATATCACAACTCCTCATCCTCACAGCGGTAACCAGAGAAAGCTGGATCTCTAGGGATGGAACCGGCTGAATGTCCAGTCTGGACGAAACGAAGATCAGCTAATGAATTTGCAATCGCCTGATAACGGATGACATCGCGGAACTCACGCTCGCGAGCCATGTCCGTCATCGAGACGTGCAAATCTGAAAGGTGCTGGTGTATGCCCTCAAAAGTTATAGCATACTGCTGAGGAGGTGGAGGAGGTGGAGCAGTAGCAGGAGCAGGAGGAGGAGCAGATGCAGTCATACTGCGACGAGATAACTTGAGAACCTTGGGCTCAGGGTCTTGAGCACAAGTAGATAAGTCAATGTCGAAACGCTGGAAGATGCGTAGGAGAATCATCGCATAAGAGAAATTTCTATCTCTTGCACGACAACGTCCCATCATCTGAATAATGGTCTTAGGAGCAGAAAATGGAATCCCCTTAAGAATGTGATACATAGCAGATAATTCAAGAGACGTGACATCATTCTTCGAAGTAGACTTTGGAAGGAGAGTAGAATAAATGATACGGTGCAATTCATAATTAAACAAGTTCAGGTTGTTTGCCTTGAACTTTCCAGAGCGAACTCTATCAGGTGCATAAAGTTCAGCTTTGAAACTGGTAAGTGTCGTGCCTTCGGGGAAATCAAACTCAGTGATGTCAACAAGCGGTTCACCTTCGTTGGGAATACCAAGGATCTCCGCTAAGAGAACATCATTGAAATTGATATCTAATCCTCCAACATGTGTGCTTACATCAAAAGTGTTTAATATGATATTGCAGTAAAACAGTCTAATGGCATTAGTTGCTACGGGAAAACAGAGTTTAACAAAATGATGTAACCCTAATGCCTCAAAGAAATGGCGATGATCAGGAAATACAGTCCACTTGATGGGTGCGCCTGTGCATATGGATCTCATGGAGAAGTCTCCATACCACAGTAAGGTTTGGTCTAGGGTTTGAAAGTAAAATCCGTCGAACGCGCCGTCGCTAGATTGGACTGGCGAAAATAAGGAATTAGTCGGTGGATCCGAAGATGAACCTTCCTCACATGGGTTGGTTGTCTTCTTCCTCTTAAAGGGGTTGAATCCCTTAGGTGCCATTTGTGCAAATAGAAGTAAATATGCACTAATTGAAAAGTGGAGAAAGATGGAGTTATACCTCCCGAAATCAAAGTATGTCGAAGAGAACGACGAACTCCGCACGAATCCAAAGTTTGGATTGATTTCACCACTTAGATTAGAAGATAGGGGGTGGTGAAGAACTAGGGTTCGGGGCTCCTTCGCGGCTGCTGTTGCTGGTTATGATGTAGTTTAGAAGCAATGAGGAAGAAAGGCTCTCGGGTTCTGGTATATATAACCTGACACCCTCAACCGAACTCGGGCCGAATTCGGTCCGAAGTCTGGCCGAATTCGCCTGGGTTTGGTTTGAAATACTTTCTTTTTCATTGACTCATTTCAAATATTTAATTCAAAGATTAGTAATTTCAACCTTCAATTAACATAATTAATATTATTTTATAGATTAAACATCATTACACAGCGACTGTTTCAGATTAGTTGTAGGAGTACTGTCCCAGCTGGCGGAGGTTCACCGGGGAACTCTTAAGTACCGCTTCGCTTCAACCGTAGTTGTGGTGACAGACAGACTCTTTATTGGCTTATCTCTAACACAGTTTTTGCATATTGAAATAAAATCATAAAATAAAATTAATTAATATTATTGACGTCCAAAATTCCTAATTCTCGACGTAAATAATTGAAACGATCTTCTGCTAGAGGTTTTGTGAAAATATCAGCTAATTGATTCTCAGTATCTATGTATACAAGGTCAATATCTCCATTTTGATGATGATCTCTAAGAAAATGATGTCTAATCTCGATATGTTTAGTACGAGAATGACATACAGGATTCTTAGTCAAATTAATAGTGCTCGTGTTATCACAGAAAATGGGAATATGTGTATAAAATAAATCATAGTCTTCCAATGTTTGTTTCATCCACAAAATCTGAGCACAACAACGTCCTGCGGCGATATACTCAGCCTCTGTTGTTGATAGGGCTACAGAATTTTGCTTTTTACTAAACCATGAGACTAAAGCTTTGCCTAAGAAATGACATGTGCCACTGGTACTTTTTCTATCAACTTTGCATCCAGCAAAATCTGCATCCGAATAACCAGTAAGGTCAAAGGACTTAGTTTTGGGATACCACAAGCCAACAGAAGAAGTGCCCTTAAGGTATCGAAAGATACGCTTAACTGCGCACAGATGTGATTCCTTTGGATTAGCTTGAAAACGTGCACACAGGCAAACACTAAACATTATATCTGGACGACTAGCAGTTAAATAAAGTAAACTACTGATCATACCTCGATACTTACGTGTGTCGACCGGCTTGCCTTGTTCATCAATATCAAGCTTTGTTGAAGTTGCCATCGGAGTGCCAATAGGTTTGACATTGTCCAGATCGAACTTCTTTAGCAAGTCTTTTGTGTACTTGGCTTGATTTATGAACGTCTCATTGTCAGTTTGTTTGATTTGCAGTCCGAGAAAGAATTTCAGCTCTCCCATCATGCTCATCTCAAACTCATTCTGCATACACTTAGAAAATTCTTGCAGAGATTCATCAGTAGATCCAAAAATGATATCATCTACATAGACTTGTATTAAAAGAAGCTTACCATTAAAGGACTTAATAAAAAGTGTAGTGTCAACCTTGCCTTTTGAAAAACCGTTGTCAAGTAGAAAAGAGCTTAGACGATCATACCAAGCACGAGGGGCTTGTTTCAAACCGTACAAAGCTTTCTTCAACTTGAAAACATGATCAGGGTTTTTAAAATCTGTGAAACCTGGAGGTTGTGCTACAAAAACTTCTTCTTTTATAAAACCATTTAAAAATGAACTCTTGACATCCATTTGAAATAGTTTGAAATCATGAAAACATGCAAATGCACATAACATGCGAATGGATTCTAATCTCGCAACTGGGGCATAAGTCTCATCGTAGTCGATACCTTCTTCTTGATTGTATCCTTGAGCTACGAGTCGAGCCTTATTACGAGTCACTAAACCATTCTCATTTAGTTTATTTCGGAATACCCAACGGGTGCCAATGACCGGACGATCAATAGGCTTGGGAACAAGTTCCCAAACTTGATTCCGTTCAAATTGGTTTAATTCCTCTTGCATAGCATCTATCCAAAAACTATCACTACATGCTTCATCAATAGTTTTGGGTTCTAGCTGTGAAATAAATGCAACACTAGAAACAATATCTCTACTGGATGTACGAGTACTTACACCTTTGGTAATGTCACCAATTACCAAATCCTTTGGATGATCAGCTGTAAATTTTAATCTTTTCGGCAGACTCTGAAGGTAGCTGGTTCCTGGATCTTCTCTAGGAGGATCAGCTAGTGCCGAGCTTGGTTGAGAATCAGCTGTTGTTGAGCTTGGTACAGTTGAATCTTCGTCATTGTCATCGATAGTCATTTGATTCAGTTCATCAAAAGTGACGTTGATTGACTCTTCGATGATCATGGTTCGTATGTTGAAGACTCTGTATCCTTTGCTCTTGGCCGCATAACCTAAAAATATACCTTCATCGGCCTTTTCGTCAAACTTCCCAAATTGTCTTTAGTATTAAGAATAAAGCATTTACAACCAAATATTCTGAAATATGAAACAGATGGAATTCTATCAAACCATAACTCAAATGGAGTCTTCTTCGATTTGGGTCGAATTAGAACTCTATTGAGAACAAAGCAAGCTGTATTGACAGCTTCAGCCCAGAAATATTTAGGTAGACTAAACTGGTTTAACATCACTCTGGCCATTTCGGATAGAGTTCTGTTCTTACGTTCCACAACTCCATTTTGTTGTGGAGTCCTAGGGTAGGAGAACTCGTGTACAAAACCATGTGTGTCACAAAATTGCTCAAACTCTGCATTCTCGAATTCGCCACCATGATCGCTTCTTATACGAGTGATCATGTAACCTTTTTCATTCTGAACTTTCTTGCAAAAGACGACAAATTCGATAATGCATCATTCTTGCGTGTCAAGAAATATACCCACGTGTATCTAGAAAAATCATCTACAATTACAAAAGCATAAAGTTTACCTCCGAGGCTAGTAACTCTGCTAGGACCAAATAAGTCCATATGAAGCAATTGTAGAGATCTAGTAGTACATACTGCGTTTACTGACTTGAATGTGGATCTGGTAGCTTTGTTCTTTTCACATTGGCTGCATACCGAATCCTTCTTGAATGTAATATCCGGTAAACCGCGTACTAGCTTCTTTGTGGATAATCTTGATAGTGTCCATATTTGCGTGACCGAGTCTCATATGCCACAAATGACTCTCATCGCTTTTAGCCATTAAGCATCTACCTGAAATGTTAGTTTCTTCCAACAAATAGAAAACATATATGTTGTCTTCCCTGATACCTTCAAAGATAGTATTACCAGTTGAGCTATCAACTATAATACATTTGTCTTTGCCAAAGTTGATGCCATAACCATGATCAGCCAAATGACTTATGCTGAGTAGATTATGTTTCAACTCGGTAACCAGACAGACATCTTTAATAACAGGATATGGAGACTTACCAACATCACCGATACCAATAATATACCCTTTCAAATTATTACCGAAGGAGACATAGCCTTCCTTCTTTTTCTTCGACAGTGTTGCAAATAGTGTAGCGTCACCGGTCATATGCCGTGAACAACCGCTGTCGAGGATCCATTTGCTTTTAGCATGTGAAGGGTGTTCCACCTACAAAACAGTTTGCAGATGAAACTTTTGGTACCCATTTCTTGTAGGGTCCTGAAATGTTAGCCTTTGGTATCCAAGCATAAATATTTAAATCAACAAGCTTTCTGATTCTACATGCAGATGAAATATGACCAATGAGGCCACAATAATGACATTTTGCATGTCGAGTGTTGAAAGCTGAGTGGTGTGCATGGTTGGTAGGTTTAGGTTTTCTAGTATAGAAGAAAGCATGCCTATAATCCTGTTTGGGCTTAACCTTTTGGGGTAAAGGTTTGATAGGGTTAGGTCTGACAGTGTTTGGCTTGGGAATGTTCCGATTTTTCGGTAAGTGACACGTGTTAGGATAGGAAGCAGCAGGCTCAGGCTGTTTTCCTAACCTAATTTCCAATCTTTTGGAAGTGTCATACAACTTAGTATAATCAGAAGTGATTGTTTCCATTCTGATTTGTGCACTTTGAAGACTTTTCTTCTCTTTAGAAAGTTCTTCCTTGAGTTGGTCAATAACTTTGTCTTTCTCTTCAGATGACTTGGTAGTCTCGTGTAATAAGTACTTTATTGAAGAAAGCTCACCAGACTCACTAACATTATTTCTAACCTCAGCTAGTAGGTCGGTAAGTCTACCTATTTCACCTTTGTACTCTTTGAGTACCTTCTTAGAGGGCTGATACTTGCTACGCAGTGTCCTGTAATCAGTCATCAGTTCACTGAAGGCATCTCCTAATTGCTCAAAGGTGAAGTCATCATAAGTATCAACTACAGGTTCAGTAGGTACCTGATCGGATGCCATAAAGCATACGTTTGCAGCGTCTTCTGATTGTTCGTCTTCTGAGTCGCTGGCTTCACTTTCATGCCATATGCTGGTATTGGCATATCTCCTAGATGTTGATCTCTTCAGGTTCCCTTTTTCATACCTGTTGCTCTTCTTGCTTGATGATGAGTTTGTAGGACAATCCTTCTTCATGTGTCCCTTCTTCTTGCAGCCATAGCAGACAGCGTCATCTTGATACCAGTTGTTGCTGTTGTTTTCTTTGGCTCTCTTCTCATGTCTCATGAATCTCTTGAATTTCCTTGCTAGGAGTGCTTGACTTCAGCATCAGATTCACTGCTGTCTGAGTCACCTTCAGCAGCTTTTCTGTGCTGAGCCTTGAAAGCGATCGTCTTCTCCTTTGGTGCAGGCTCTTCAAAATCTTGTAGCTCCAGTTCATGAGTGAGTAGCTTACCCATGAGTACTTCGAGGGACATAGTTGTGAGGTCGTTCCCTTCAATGATTGCAGTAGCCTTCGGAATCCAGTTCTTGGTAAGTGCTCGCAGGAGTTTGCGAATCTTTTCATGGTTACTGTACTCTTTGCCTAGGGAGGACAAAGGATTTACAATATCCAAGAATCTTTCGAACATTTGAGTAACTGTTTCGTTGGGCTTCATCTTGAACACTTCATACTCTTGAGTAAGTCTGTTGACTTTTGATTCTTTGACTTGAGTCGTGCCTTCATGTGTGACTTCAAGTAGCTTCCATACTTCATTAGCCGTTGTGCAGATAGACACCCTGTTAAATTCAGTTCTGTCTAAAGCACAAAATAGAGCGTTAATAGCACGTGCGTCAAGACTGGCCTTTTTCTTTTCCTCCTCTGTATATCTGCTATGGGGTTTTTCAACTAAAACTCCATCAACATTTATACGAGGTGGCTTTTGATAGCCATCAATAACAATAGACCATAAATCAAAGTCAAGAGATTTCAAGAAGAAACTCATCCGTGTTTTCCAATAGGTATAGTTCGTACCATCAAACAGTGGAGGTCTGTTTGTGGCCTGGCCTTCACTAGTGAATTTCACAGTTGCCATGTGTTGTGCTGTGATCTATATAACAGTTAATAAAAATGAATAAATAATTGCACTGTTATCTTGCTTTACCTGTAACACCCGCTCTGATACCAATTGTAGGAACGAAATCGTAAAGCACAATACTCTAGAGGGGGGGTGAATAGAGTAGGCAGCGGAATATTGCTAATTAAAAAATGTTAGCAGCAAGATCACAGAATAATAATCACAACTAAGTAAAGACAGAGATAAGAAAGCAAACGCAAACGCAAAGACTGCGATGTATACTGGTTTTCCTCTGTTGAGGACTAATCCAGTCGGTAGAACTCTTGCTACCAGTTGAATCCACTATTGGAAAAACCGCAAGTTTTCTTACGAAGTCCTTGCAACTTCCACAATGCGAGCTTTGATACGAAGAACTCGTCCAACTTCAAATGTGAAGAGGTATTCTTCAATCAAGCCTTCTGATTACAATCTCTCAGAAACTTCTAGACCGCACCGCACTGGCAAATCGACTAGAGGATTGTAATTGGCTTGGGATCTGAAATTTAAAGCTCAAGAAAACTCTTTGGAAGATTGAAAGCTTTAGATAGAGAGAAGATTGAAAGTGAATGAGTGAGTTGAAATGATCGAAATCCTTCTCTATTTATAGGAATTCCAAAGACTGAATTCGGGCAGAATTCGGGCAGAATTCGGGCAGAACTCGATGAGGAAATCTCGGTCAAATCCGCAACTGCAGGAGGACCAAGTTCCAGAGAATTCAAAAATCAAACGGCCACCAACCGAACTCTGGCCGAGTTCTGTCAGGGTTAGGTTAGGATTTTAAAATCAATTTTTGGGGATTTTTGAAAACCTTTTTGAAGCTTTTGTTTAAAAGAATGTTTTTCAAAACAAAGGATATTTTAAAAGTATTTTGAAAACTTTTGGAATAGCCTATTTGCCAGTACGACTCGGTGTACAACGTATTCCTAGACTCAATAAAATGAAAAATACATTGCTTAAAGGAAATACAGACTCGAGCAGGCAAATATAGCTTCGGTCTTGAACTGTGTAGATAGCTGTTCTTGTTCATGTCCAAGAGTTCGATACATCCTGACTAGCTTCATATATCCAGACAGAGTTTGATCAATTATTAAAATCAGGTTGACCATATGACCAATGGGCCAACAATTGGACCGTAATTAAAAGAGATATAAGAACTAGAGTAACGAAAATGAACATGGATATAAGTCATGAGAAAGGATGTTAACGAGGAAATTGCCCTTAATAGAGAAGCATGGAAGAAAAGGATTCATGTACCCGACACCAACAATTTAGGATAACTCTTATTGGTGATGATAGTATTCTCGTAAGGATGAGGCAGAATGCTTATTCATTTCTAAACTGCATGTCGTTTCCTAATAAAGCATGCTCTTTATAAATCATGTCCATCCAAATATGATGTACAAGTTAGGTTGCATAGAAACGGAACATGGATTCAGATACATAATTTTCACTAAATGTAGGATATAGGTAATGGTCAGGTCATAAAAACTTTTGTCAATTCTTTTATGGAGCATTTTATGCTCCATAGGCGACCATATTTTGACAGGAGAAGGTTTGGATGATTATGATAGGTAGGGACGAATGTTCGGTTTATTCGGTTTCAATCGAACCAAAATAGTCAAAATCGAATAAACCAGAATACAAAAAATCCAAAACCGAACTAAGATTAGCCATAACCGAAATCGAACCGAGAGTCAATTCGGTTTGTTTGGTTGGACTATTTTTATTGTTTAATGGGTAGGTCCAATGTTAGAATAGTGGTTAAATTATATTAAAAATTATAAATTTTAGGTTTGTTGTATTCCAAAGTTGGGCCCAAAATTGGACTAATTGCTAAATTATCAAAGTTGAGCTTTAAAACGCATGCATAGAATTGTTGTTTTCAAAATACATACAAAAATATACACATTTTTAATTATAAAATATATATATAATTGAGGTTATTTAATAATTGCATAAATCTTATTTGGCCTTCAGTTTTGGGCCGAAATTGAAAGACAACCGAAATCGAACAAGAAATTTTAATATTTTCAAAACCGAAACCGAACCGATTTTCTTTTCAAACCGAACAAAATCTCTTATTTGGTTCGGATCTCGGTCCAAAACCGAATAATGCTTACTCCTATTGATAGGATATTGGTATGGTATGGATATGACTATATACATACATGAAAACCTATTTATATACATATTTCATACAGATCATATCCATACTTGTTTGGGGTAGTAACTATGTCTTAAGAAGTTTTAGAAAGGATTCAATGTAAAGAAATGTTACTTTCTCAAACCTTAGATTATTAATTATGTTTTGACACAAACATAACAATGACAAAACACTTTTAACCATGTTTTCTATCCTTTATAGTCTAGAGACAGGTGATCCTTAACCGACACGAGTGTCAAGGAAGTATCGTGATGGATGTGTCTGATACGGTTAAAGTCCTTTAGAAGATTAATCTGTACAATTTAGTGTACAGGTTTAGAAGGATAACTATTTCTCTTTGGAATGTGGTGCTACAAAATAATCGTTTATGTTTGTCATACTACAATGATACACCTGTTAGGTGGATGATATTCTTGTTGTATTTCGGTGACACTGTAATTAGTGGGAGTACTCTGAACTAAATCAGCTTGCGGTAGAGGAAGCTCATGATGGATATGCTGAAGACATGGCTGGCATGGAGGTCCTAGGGATCGCAATGCCAAGACAACTCTTGATAATTGGAAGTTGTTTAATGATACCGGTATTACCGTACGCTTGTTAGAAGCTGGTTACTTGATTATCACTAGAGCAGATATATCCTGTGAAGTACGCTGCACAAACAACTTATCTAAGCTCCTAGAGACCCTCACTAGAAGTTGCTACTTGGATCATCCATTATTTGAATGGCTCTCCTACTCAGGGCATTATTTATAGCTCCCACCACTTTCAGATATCTGGATTCACTGATGTTTGGTTTATTGGATCTCCTACAGATTGTTTGGACGAGGGTAAAATGTACCTTTGTGGGTGATAATCTTGTTGGTTTTTTAATGCATTTGTTGCTTGGAAAGCAACACACGTGTGATTCAAAAGGCATCCACTCTTCTTTTAGTCCCACATGGAAAAGGAGAAAAAGTTCTCCTTTCCATATAAGGCTTTCCCCTCCTTAGTGGGTTAGTGGGTTGTGTAGGGGATGGGCTACATCCCATCCAACCCGCGAGCGGATGCGCGATTTAATGCGCGTTTTTGACGCGTTTATTTGTCGCGCACTTTGCGCGCCGCGGACCGGACCAAGGGTATAAAGGTAATTTTCTATCTCCTTTTAATTATTATTTGATTTAATTTTTTGGTTCGGTTGCCTGGTCTTCCGCAAGAACTGTTACCACGTAATCCCGTTACGGGATTTGTGGATCGCGAAGATAATTCTGGCCACGTACAGAGAGATTTGATTTTAAAATCAAATCAGGTGATCTGTTGGATCAGATACGAAAAATCTTTTCTCTCTCTCTCTCTCTTCCCCGTTCGGAACTTTGTTCGTACAGAAGAGAAAAGTTGCAACCAGAACCCTCCTCCTCCTCCTTCCGTCCAACTCTTTCTCAGGGCAAGGCTGTGATCGATCGAGGGATTCACTAGCGGGTGCACGGTGCTGTGGATCGAAGGATTCGTTGTATCTCGGGGATAGATCGGTGGAACCCGCTGCACAATTGTGGGGACGAAATTCTATTCTAAGAACAGCGTTTGTAACGTGCCTCGAATCCTAAACTCTTAATTCATGTTCTGAATTTTACTTCTGATTGCTTGTGTTAGGAATTCTGTCTAATATTTCCAAAATTCTTAGAATAGAATTTTTTAGGTTCTGTTTACCTTCTGTTTGCTTTATTCCTACGCACGCACTATGAATCCCACAGCAGAGGAATTCTCGACCAATATTCACAACTCTTCCAAACCGGAGAAGTTTGATGGTCAGAATTTTACGCGGTGGCAGCGCAGGATGACCTACTGGTTGACCTGCCTGAAACTGTCAAAGGTTCTTAAAGAACCTGATACCCTGCCTGACCTACACGAACCTGCTAGGACTTTTGAATTAGAATCATACAATGAGACAGACTTTATTTGTCACGGGAAAATACTGAGTTGTCTGTCTGACACGCTTTATGATATCTACTGCACAACTACCACTTCTAGAGAGCTTTGGGAAGCCCTCGATAAGAAATACTCCAATGAAGAAGCAGTTTTGAGGTTTACATTGTAGACAGGTTCCTAGAGTTTAAGATGATTGATGAGAAGTCTGTTGTTGAACAGACTAACACCCTGCAAACTATTATTCACGAGATGTCTCAGAAAGACATGCCACTAGCTGATAAATTTCTTATTGCTGCCTTCATAAATAAATTGCCTCCATCCTGGAAATCCTTTGGCTTAAAACTGAAACACAATAAGGAGCCAATGTCCTTAGATGAGCTGTTTGTCTCTCTCCGCATTGAGGAAGAGAGTAGAAGTAGGGACAAGGAACCTTTGAGTAGTGAATTCGAGGCAAAGTTGCATATTGCCGAGTCCAAGAGAAAGCCTAAGGGTCAACCCTTTCAACAGAGAAATAACCCCCAGAACAGGAATCCTGCAAAGAAACAATTCCTGAAACCAAAACCTGTTATTGGGAAAGACAACAGGCCAAGGCGGGAGTGCTACAACTGTGGTAAGCTTGGGCACTTTGCTAGGCAATGTCGCCACAGGAAGAAGGGTCAGGGATTCTAGAATCCTGATCGCCGAACTCCTACTGCAAACGCTCCTGTTGTTCCTCAGACTCACGTAGTCATAGCCGGGACCGAATCTATCGGTACCGATGATCAGAGGTTGAGGAAGGCGAATCAGTAGCTATGGGAAACTCGAGTGCTGTCAGAGTGCTTGGAAAGGGAAGAGTGAATCTCAAGTTGTCTTCGGGCAAGATCCTCCCTTTGCATAATGTGCAACACGTACCGGACGTGAACAAAAATCTAATTTCTGGATATTTGTTAAATAAACATGGCTACAAACTAGTTTTTGAGTCTGATCGAGTTGTAATCTCCCTAAACGGAAATTTTATTGGGAAAGGCTATGTTTGTGGGGGTCTATTTAAACTTTCTGTTGATATTTCTTGCAACAATTTTACTTCTAGTTTAAATAATATTGATTACAATAATGTTTCTCCTGCAAATGCAATATCTTCCAATATTGATAGCTACAATGTTTGGCATGGTCGTTTGGGACGTGAATTTTAATTCTGTTAAGAGAATGTCTGTTTTACAATTAATTCCCAAGATTGATATGAGCAGGAATGATAAATGTGAGATTTGTACTCAAGCCAAACAGCCTAGAAAGTCCTTTCATTCAGTTGAAAGAAATTCTCAGCTTTTGGAGCTTATCCACAGTGATATCTGTGAATTAAATGGTACTCTCACTCGTAGTGGTAAGCGTTACTTTATTACATTTATAGATGATTATTCCAAATATTGCTATGTTTACTTGCTTAGAACAAAAGATGAGGCTTTTAGTAAGTTTGTGTCTTTTAAGGCTGAAGTTGAAAATCAGCTTGAAAAGAAAATAAAAATTCTTAGGTCTGATCGTGGGGGTGAATACACCTCTGCTGATTTTGATTCTTTTTGTGAAATGCATGGAATAATACATGAAGTGACTGCCCCGTATTCTTCTCAGCAGAATAGGGTAGCAGAAAGAAAAAATAGAACTTTTGTTGATATGATTAATGCTATGCTAGGTAGCTCTGGTTTAGCTGATAATTTGTGGGAGAAAGCCTTACTTTTTGCATGCCATATTCTTAATAAAGTTTCTTTTAAAAAGACTGATAAAACCCCTTATGAATTATGGAAGGGCAAAAAACCATCTTTGAAATATTTCAAAGTGTGGGGGTGTCTTGCAAAAGTCTCTGTCCCCCTACTAAGAAAAGAAAATTTGAACCCAAGACCGTAGACTGTGTATTTTTAGGTTATGCTCAAAACAGTATTTCTTATAGATTTCTTGTTATTAAGAGTGAGGTTAATGGTATTGATGCAAACACAGTTATGGAATCTAGGGATGTTACATTTTTTGAAAATGTCTTTCCTTTAAAAAATAGAACCCCTAGATATTCTATATATGCACAAGTTCCTATTGCAACTTCTAATTCCCAAGAAGAAACCCTAGTAGAACCGAGGAGGAGCAAAAGGACCAGGAGAGAACCGAACCTAGGAGAAGGGTTTTTCACCTACCTTGTTGAAGAGGACCATATATCTTATCAAGGGGCTATGTCTTCTGTAGACTCACTATTTTGGAAAGAAGCCATTAACAATGAAATAGATTCTATTATGTCAAATAGAACCTGGTATTTAGTTAACCTTCCTGTAGGTTGCAAACCAATTGGTTGCAAATGGATCTTCAGGAAGAAGCTAAGACATGATGGGTCTATTGAGAAGTTCAAAGCAAGATTAGTTGCTAAAGGGTTCAAACAAAGGGAAAGAGTAGACTTCTTTGACACATACTCTCCAGTTACTAGAATTGCCACAATTAGAACGTTAATTGCTATTGCATCTGTTCATAAACTGTTTATTCATCAAATAGATGTAAAAACTGCATTTTTGAATGAAGATTTACAGGAAGAGATTTACATGGAACAACCTGAAGGGTTTGTTGTTCCAGGACAAGAACACAAGGTATGTAAATTGATTAAATCTCTTTATGGGCTGAAGCAAGCGCCAAAGCAATGGCATGATAAATTTGATAAGGTAATTCTATCTTATGGTTTTGCTATTAATGATTCTGATAAATGTGTATATAGCAAAACTGTTGGCAGCTCATGCGTAATATTGTGTTTATACGTTGATGATATTCTTATTTTTGGCACTGACATAGATATTGTTTATGATATCAAAAGTTTTCTGTCTCAAAATTTTGATATGAAAGATTTAGGACCTGCTGATGTGATTTTAGAACTTAAATTAGGTCGCACTTCTGAGGGAATTGGTATCTCCCAATCTCATTATATAGAAAAGGTCCTGAAAAAATTTAACCATTTTTATTCTAAACCTGTAAGCACTCCATATGATGCAAGTATCAGGTTGAAGAAGAACAAAGGAGACAGTGTGGCTCAGCTAAAGTATTCTCAGCAAATTGGGTGTTTGAACTATATTGCTAACCGTACCAGACCTGATATTTCCTACGCAGTAGGAAAACTTAGTCGGTACACAAGCAATCTGAATAGTTCACACTGGATTGCCTTAGAAAGGGTAATGAGATACCTTAAGGGCACTTTATCCCATGGATTATTCTATGGAGGATACCCATCTGTATTGGAAGGGTACACTGATGCAAACTAGATCTCAGATACAGATGAGACCAAAGCCACAAGTGGATATGTATTCACATTGGGAGGAGCTGCTGTCGCTTGGAACTCAACCAGGCAGACCTGTATATCTAGATCGACTATGGAGGCAGAGTTCATAGCTCTTGACCTCACCAGTGAGGAAGCAGACTGGCTCAGGAATCTGGTAACAGATATTCCTCTGTAGAGCAAACCAGTTCCTGCTATTCCTGTACACTGTGACAGCCAGGCTGCTATAGCAAAGGCTCAAAGGACAAACTATAATGGAAAATCCAGACATATACGTCTGAGGTACAATCGGGTGAAGCAATTGCGGTCCAGCGGAGTAATTGCAATTGAATTCGTCAGATCAAAGAACAATCTAGCGGATCCTCTAACTAAAGGTCTCTCAAGGAGACTAGTGTTGGAGACGGCAAGAGGAATGGGGTTAAAGCCCTTAGATTGAGTCACCTCAAAGACAACCCAACCTTCGATTGGTAGCACCAAGAAAAGGTTCAATGGGTAACAACAAAATTGATGTGTGACTGAAAAGCACTATATAGATGTAATTGTAATGAACCATTCCTCTACTATATAGTGTTGATCTGCAATAAAATTGAGGTTGATTGTAAAATCTTAATGAATCTATGGCTTGTAAAGCAGGGTATATAAATTGCAGAATACCTAGAAAGATTCACATATTTGGGAGTGAAAGTGGGACCGCTTTCTATGGGAACTCGGGCTGTTCTCTAGAGCTCTCAAGAAATCGAGATAAGCACATGGCCGAAAAGTGCACAACTGTTGATACGATCAAATGCCTGCAATGTGTTTGTGTGTACGTTGAGTCTGTACAAATAACATCCTAAGTTCAAGACTTACGTCACTTTGGATCCGTATAGATGAAATATACAATACTAAGGGGAGGTTCAAGTCCGGAAGACACCTTCCTCTGATACACAATGTAACTGTCCAAATCTTATTCTCTTTCCTATCGTTCTGCCTATCTATATTCTTTTGTTCCTTTTGAATCATGTGGGGGATTGTTGATTTTTTAATGCATTTGTTGCTTGGAAAGCAACACACATGTGTGATTCAAAAGGCATCCACTCTTCTTTTAGTCCCACAT
Organism: Iris pallida; assembly: GCA_029216955.1. Taxonomy (NCBI): domain Eukaryota; kingdom Viridiplantae; phylum Streptophyta; class Magnoliopsida; order Asparagales; family Iridaceae; genus Iris; species Iris pallida. The sequence continues at coordinate 13,677,763 of JANAVB010013598.1, read as the reverse complement.
GGAAAAGGAGAAAAAGTTCTCCTTTCCATATAAGGCTTTCCCCTCCTTAGTGGGTTAGTGGGTTGTGTAGAGGATGGGCTACATCCCATCCAACCCGTGAGCGGGTGCGCGATTTAATGCACGTTTTTGACGCGTTTATTTGTCGCGCACTTAGCACTTTGCACGCTTGCGCGCCGCGGACCGGACCAAAGGTATAAAGGTAATTTTCTATCTCCTTTTAATTATTATTTGATTTAATTTTTGGTTCGGTTGCCTGGTCTTCCGCAAGAATTGTTACCACGTAATTCCGTTACGGGATTTGTGGATCGCGGAGATAATTCTGGCCACGTACAGAGAAATTTGATTTTAAAATCAAATCAGGTGATCTGTTGGATCAGATACGAAAAATCTTTTCTCTCTCTCTCTCTTTCTCGTTCGGAACTCTGTTCGTACAGAAGAGAAAAGTTGCAACCAGAACCCTCCTCCTCCTCCTTCCGTCCAACTCTTTCTCTGGACAAGGCTATGATCGATCGAGGGATTCACTACCGGGTGCACGGTGCTGTGGATCGAAGGATTCGTTGTATCTCGGAGATAGATCGCTGGAATCCGCTGCACAATTGTGGGGGCAAAATTCTATTCTAAGGACAGCGTTTGTAACGTGCCTCGAATCCTAAACTCTTAATTCATGTTCTGAATTTTACTTCTTCTGATTGATACCGGTATTATCGTACGCTTGTTTAGAAGCTGGTTACTTGATTATCACTAGAGCAGATATATCCTGTGAAGTACGCTGCACAAACAACTTATCTAAGCTCCTAGAGACCCTCACTAAAAGTTACTACTTGGATCATCCATTATTTGAATGGCTCTCCTACTCGGCACTATTTATAGCTCCCACCACTTTCAGATGTCTGGTTCACTGATGTTTGGTTTATTGGATCTCCTACAGATTGATGTTGGGACAACGGTATAATGTACCTTTATGGGTGGTAATCTAGTATTATGAAAGAGCAAGAAGTTCCGACCCCACAACATACTTTTTGGGTGGCAATCTAGTATCATGGAAGCGTAAGTAGTCAAATTGAGTGGTTTGAGTATAGGAGCATGGCCTGTACCATGTGTGAACAAGCTATGATGGCTAAGCATCTTATGCAGGAGTTGAGTTCTGAAGTTCCTTTGCCTACCAATATGTTCTGTGATGGTCAAGTTGCTACTTATACTCCACTAACCAGGTAAGTTTTTCAGGACCAAGCACAAATAGATAGATTGCCACCTCATTCATTATAAATTTTAAGTGGTGATATTTCTACTACTTGTAGATTGCCACCTCATTCATTATAAATTTTAAGTGGTGATATTTCTACTACTTGTGTGAGAAAAAGGAGACCTAAATGATGATATATTTACATCCTCGAAGAATATAGCATTTAAAGTAATAAAACGAAGTTAGATATCTCTGGCATGCAATTAACTGTATATTAAAGCTCAGACTAAGGTACACCGAAGAAAAATCAAAAGTTTAGCTTGTCCCTCTGTAGGTGCCAATGGATCAAAGAAACAGAAATATTGAACTTTTGCAAAGTAAAAACACCAAGGTTTTAAGCATCGGCCAAAACAGATACGTCTCAGCAGCTTTGGATCTGAATAGGAGGTAACCGCTGAAACTACCGAAATCGACCGCGTCAAAACCACTAACACGCCCCACCCCACCCCACCCCCGAAAAATGATACTAATGGAAGTTCCGAAACCGAAACCAAACTTGAGACCTGAAAAAAAAAAACATAGCTGTATACTTGTAGAAAGATGAATATGCTGAAGTACATGGAGTTTAGAAAAAATAAAACAACGTATATCAAGCAGAGAGAGATATAACTGAGATTCTGTTAGGTTACATAAACATGCAAATATGAAACCATATTCCACAAGGCCGAGTGTGAAATTGTTAGTACTTGTGAACAGTATAGAATGAAAAAAGAAATGGGAGACCTGATATTTCAAGAGTAGAAGACAAATCTGCTGCATTGTATAGCTTAATACTAAAGAAAGATATATACCTCAGATAAGGCATTAACAACAGATAAACCCACACCATGCAATCCTCCAGAGACACTGTAACCACTGCTTGACCCACCGAACTTCCCTCCTGCATGTAGTACCTATATAAAAAATTTATGCAGTTAGATGTATTTGAATTTTTTAGAAAATCTTTAGCATGTGATAACTTGGTATGATATTTTAACTTCATAACACTTGATAAGCACAGTTAAAAGGCATGTGAAGTCTCTGGATCAGCTAAATGATCCTTTATTTGGTGAGACAATAAGACCATACAATATTAAACATAATATATAGAAGATTATAGGTATAGAATCATTGTTTGCTAATCTCAACATTAATTAGGTTGCACAAGTTGAGGGGTATTACAGAAAGTAATATAGTGAAAATGTTAAAGTTCTCTGAAGTTTATTAGATCCGTTAGTTGCCATGTGAATCAGTGACAGGCACAGAAATTATTTCCAGGGAAGCGAAACTACATTAGCTTAAAATTTAAGGGGGCATTAATTGAATTTATAAAAATAAATAATAATTATATTAAGTATAAACAAATCATAATGTGGGTACTGAGTTGTGAACTTAAAGACCTACTTATAACCTCGTCAATTTACCAATTGGGCCACTATTTGGTTGCTAAATTATAAATAAAATGAAACAAATCATAGGAGACACAAAGGCTATCAAGAAGGAAATCCGAAACTCAGGGGAGCGGCCAACCACCCTCGGTATATGCTGGGTCAGGCCCTGCCATTGTCAATCAAGCACAAACTTCAGCCTAATCGCTTAAATACAGAACTGAGTTTTCTGCAATATAAATCAAATTCCGGTGACAGCAAAAGCAACAAAATCTTCATCCAAATTTTGAAAATAATTAGTTTTTTAATAGCAGTATTTTGGCCTTTTGGCATTCTGTTAGGGCCAACTTGAAAAGGAGATATAATTCAGGGTATTTAAATGAAAATTAGCATATATATACCTGGCCCAAGTGGTCAGTACTTGAAGAAATAAGACCTAGGGAACCAAGTCGGAGGTTTGAATCCCTTGGCAAGATATGCACTCAATTAAAAAGGGAATGAACCGAGATATCAAGATAGTGATCGATTGCGAGTCAACCTGAAAGAGCAGTCTACATGGGCAAAAAATCGTACAAAGGCAGTTGCCCAAGTGGATAGTGTGATAAAGATCGGCCTCATTGGTGGATTGTATGATAGAGATCAACCCGAGTGGTGGATTGACGAGGATGCACCAGACACAAAAATTGAGGATCAGCGTGCACGTAAACGAGCCCCAATCCTAGGCTGTCTAGGCCAGGGATTTGTAAAAAGACCCAGGTAGCTTGCGAGTAGGACCCTGTTTAATCTGGAAATTGTAACACATTTACCTTATACGTACACAATCATCTCCTTCCCTCTCATGAAGCACTACATCTTCAACTCCTCAAATAAAACACACTCATGTAAATGCTAGCAATTCTATGCCAGCAGTAAATGGATTCATTGCAAGGACATGGCTCAACACCACATAAGGAGTTGGATGTGATACACAACCTCAGACAGCCATGTAGAGATGAAGAAATTACTCGATCTGTAAGGTGGCTTTGAAAAATAATCATCTAATGTGCTTATTCAACTGTGAGATCAATTGTACTCGTAACAACTTGAAACATAATCATAGTTTATGATGTACCTTCTCATTCCAGTTTTGGTTCTCTAGATCTATATTTAAGATAAACAAACATAAACTTGTTATATGTTACAAATACATTGAATAAAGACTCCAACAACTGCTGTTTGAATGATCTAATTTCATATTCAATAAATAAGGCCATATATGGAGCTCTACATGGTCTTGGTTATCAGCAGTTAGGTGGTCAAATCTCCGCAAAATGGAGAATAGTTGAATCTTGATTAATCCAAAACTTCATGGTTACATAGAATTGTCAGCCAATAATCATCTAAATTCGTTAATCTAATCCGTATAAGGGCATGTCAACCTTCATAACCTCAATCCCTGGTTCATTATACAACTAAAGTTATAAACATCCCCTGAAATTCACTAAATTTCACCAACAATATTCCTACAACGTCCGTACATCCTTCAATCTTATATAAATTTTACTTCCAATGATTGAGTACATAACTTCTGAGCTTTAACATATCAGTATGCATGTGGAAGGTGCTTCTCCTTGAGACATGTGTATGTTTGGATAAGCGACTGAAGTGATGCATATGGTTCTTCCAGCTAAATCTCGCATTTAATACCACTTCAAAAGCAGAAATTCAGTCTTGAAGTAAGATTAAAGACGAGTGAGAAAATGGCATTCACCAAAAAGAAGTAGACTTACAAGTACCTAATATATGACATGAACCCAGAAAATGAAAATAGTGACTAGATGAAATCAGAAAATAAGTAACCAAGTGCATAGTTGGGCATGTAATGTGTCCAAACAAACATGCTGATGGATCAAAGTTAGCCAACTAACTTGACCAATATAAACAGCCACGCAGTAGCACGCGCACTGATGGTCAAACTTGGTGGATTTACAGGGCAGAGAATCAAAAAGATACAGTACATGTGCAATTTATAATACTAAGTGATAAATGCAGCTATAGTAGAAAGGAAATAAAGATATCTGCAGCACGTTCGCTATTCATGGTTCCATCCCAACATTCAGAAAATTTGTATTCAAATGGAGGAAAATAAACTAAACTGTTCCTAAGAAGTAGGAGGAGTTGGATTGATAGCATCATGTGGGAGATAGCAAGCAAAGGCTAAGATTTACCACATACAGCGCACTAGGTCATATTTTGCTAACAAATGTTTTGAACAGTGGTCATATGACTGGTTTCATATATATACTTGTGGTATCGTCAACTACAAGTAAAATGATAGTCGGTCATAAATATGTCTATAAGTGTAGCACTATTATAAGCAGAACATACTAGTAACGCTTGATTTGGGATTGTTGCTGCTTTTCAGAAAGCCTTGGACCGGTTTCAAAAGTTTCTTGATAAGTTGCTATTACCCAAACAGCCTTGGACGGGTTTCAAGAAAAGGAAGGAGAAAAGAAAAAAAGCAGCCTCCAATAAGCAATCCCAAATCCAGCCAAAAAGGCTGTGGAATTAAAGTATATGCTGATGATATTGAAGACTCTTTATAGTCTAGCACAACTTGGTGAGTGCTCCTTGCTTGCATGGACTTAAAACTGCATAACCAACTGAATGCCTAGGTTTTATGGCATGATCCACTCATGCTCGTAACTAGAACTTGGCTACAACAGGAGTCAGATCCACAGCAGTCACAAAAAATGTCAAATCTTTTATGAAGCTTTCTAATGCGCCATATCCGACCACATTCTGCTCATGATGGTTTTCCTGAAGATATGGGGAGAAATACATATAACGTATTTCTAGCTATATGTGAGTGCAAGGTTGGGTACTAAGAAAAACAACTACAAGGGAGTTCCTTCACAAACTACCAACAAATAACACCATTTCTGCATTGCTAATGCTCATATGATTAGTTTAAAAGTACCAATTGAACAAGTTTACCGTCAAAACAGTCTCCAAGGAGGATTTCTTTGTAGCAGGATGTAAATCTGTAGGAATCTGCATGACAATAAAGGACACTAATCAATTGCAAATTTAATACTAGAAAGAACAAGGATAAGTACTTATTATCAGTAGAGAAAAGCCCTATACGAACTAAACAGTATTGCTTTTAACTATTAATGACAGCCATCTTAACATACATAAAATTGCTAAAAGTATTTTTAACTATCAAACAAATAGCTGATACTAATATCATGTATGTTTCTATTTATCTTTTTTTTTCCACCACCTTCTTACCCTTTGGTATCAATTTTTCATACAAGCCATCCTAGACAATAAAACAAGGTGCTGCTCTGAAACTGTAAATAAGTCATTCAGATAAAAAGTTGCAATTTGTCTAGCACAACAAAGCTACTTCACAAGCTCGTTATTCTTAGGATCTTCAGTTTAGAATATATGACTAAATTACATAAAGATATTGAGAGAAAAGATGAGGGTCTTACCCCTCTTCCATTATCTGTGATGCTGACAGAATTATCCTCATGCAAAACTACAACTACCTTTGAGGCGTAGCCTGCTTGAGCTTCATCAATGGCATTGTCTAATATTTCGTATACCTTTATACAAGAAAAGGACAGTAAAAATAAGCAGAGGAGAGAAAATGGACAAGGCTAAAAGCCTCAATAAGTAGAATTACAGATGAAGGAAAATTTAAGTTACCAAATGATGCAAACCACGGGACCCTGTGCTTCCAATATACATTCCGGGTCTCTTGCGAACCGGATCTAGTCCTTCCAACACCTGAATGAAATTAATGAGCAGAAACCAATTGAGGAACTCAGCATGAGAATAATGAAATAGCACGTTAGTAACAATTAATAACTAGAGAAATATCAAGATGTTAGTTTAAATGCTGATGGTGGTATCATGGTTTAAAGTATCAGCCGATACCGATCCGATACGGCCGATACCGATACGGTTTGGCATGTCCCGATCCGATACCGACCGATGTCCGATACTGACCGATACCGACATTGTGGGTCTTTTTTTCGGTCAATTCGACAAAAAAAATTAAACGAAAAAGACAAATCAACAAGGGTTTAAAGCATAATAAGGTTGTAAAAGCATATAAAATAAGAAACTCAATCTATTGTATGTAAATCAATCGGTAAGAGTGACTACTATTTAATTTAATTTCAAAACTACTAAGAAATAACACTGAAAATACTTAAAATTATGCCTAAATGTACAAAATATGTTTTTTTAAATGTAAATAATTTATTAATAATTATTTTTTTTCCGATACCACAAAATCCGATACTCCGATACGATACCGCCGATACTAATACTCATAGGAATAGTCCGATACCGATACTGTGAACCTTGGGTGGTATAAGCATAAGAATCGAAATAGACATGCTCACAAAGAGAAGCAATAATATCGCATGGATCTCCACAAACCTCCCTGTTAAAGCACCTTAAAGTTGCAACCGTATGTTTAGCCTGGATGAATTTACCTACCATCTTATTTGTTTAAGAAATCTTTTCAGTAACCAAGTGCAATCAAATATCATTTCCTTTCAGTAACCAAGTGAAATCTTTTCAGTAACCAAGTTCCATCTATCTGACATAACATATTGTTGACAGTTAAAAAAAGATAGCTCCCAAAGAAATGGCCAGAAAGGTCACGTGGACCCAACATATCCATCCAAATCCAATATGGGTCAAAATATGGCTAAACTGACCAATTCCGTCGAATAGGAGAACAAATAGCCTAATGAGCCTAAACGGGTAGGAAGACATGCCTCTCCATAGGGTCAGTAGCATGCAGGCAAGTTGTGTGCCAAGCCCAGTCTCTCTACAGTTTCTACTTCTCTCAAGGACCAGCCCCTCCCCTCCGCAAGCCTAGTCTTGCCGAAGGTCCAGTCCCTCCTCGGAGCCGGTCTCGCTGAAGGTCTAGCCCTCCACAAGCCTAGTCTCACCGAAGGTCCAGTCCCTCAGCAGAGCCAGACTTGCCGAAGGTCCAGGTTCCCCCAAGGAGTCTTGCCGAAGGTCCAGGTTCGCCCAAGGTTATTCGGTGCTTCCAAACGCTTACTCCATTAAATCAGGAGCGTTTGCCAGGTCGTTTGACCTACTTATCCCGAACGAGATTCAAAGAGCCCAAGGTTATCCAGTGCTTCCAAACGCTAACTCCATTAAATCAGCAGCGTTTGCCGGTCATTTGGCCTACTTATCCCGAGCGAGATTCAAAGGGTGGTTACCACCTTGATTAATGGTTCATTATATCGATAACTCCCATAGCTATTTGGTCATTACACTCATTACTCCCAAAGTAACGGGAGGAAGGCCAGTAGTCTCAGTTCAACTACGTCAGCCAGCCCCACCGCGCGCTATCAAAGAGGGGATATTACACCCCTTGGAAACTCTATAAATAGCCTCTAGCGGGCTGAATAGAAAGAGAAGGAAGGGAGAGAGAGAGTCTTGAAGAGAGGAGAATTTTGAGAAGAACTCAGTAACTTGAGAGAGAGAGAACCCATATGCGCTCCTTCAAGCAATTCAGCAATTACCTGCTAGCTTTCCAGTTTCCCTAAAAACTTCGACAAGCAAAGAAGGGAAATATAGAACTTTGTTTTCGGATCGTCAACGAAACAAAGTGGTTGAGCGCTAATGAGAATTCCATCGGCACACTTCTTCATAATCTACAAGTTCATTGTAAACTCTCTTAAATGAGAGTATACCTTGTAATTTTTTATACGTTTTAATACAAGTTTTCCATCGATCTCACTTTCATGGAAAACACATGCTTTGAACTTGTCTACTGAACTCTAAATGGTGCCTTCCTAGGAAGCATGGATACTCCAAAATTGGATTTGTCCAAGTGTCGGATACATATCTGAGATTACATGGACACTCCAAGTCTCCAAACACTTTAGAGGACAGCCAAAATTGGCATAATATCCACGTCATTATGTCCATATCTTGTCATGTATGTGTCTTCTCTTAAAAGAAGCAGAAGTAAAGGCCATTAATATGCAAATGATTGAATTATGACAACCTCTATTATTCATCTGCCACCTTCCATCACCCCAAAGTTCAGTTTTAGGTTGGGAAGCAAGGAATGGAGTCTCTTGCATGATTGATCACCCTGAAGATCACGTTTAGATTGGGAAGGAATGGAGACTCTTGCATGATTGAGAAAAGATAGTCTCCGTTAGCAACTATATTACTGTCGGTCCACATAGGACCAAATTTTAAATGAGTCGTCTCAACCATTCGATTAAAACTAATAACTACCAGTTCTCCTAAAAATTAGTCCTACACGTACCTATAGCAATAGAGTTGCAAGTCACTATTCTACCATTTCTCTTTCATTTTCCACCAAATTCCATTGTGAAAATGTGGATTTCATTTGACAAGTCGTTCCATCAGTCGACATGAAATCATGTTTCCAATACGCTGTTTCTAATAAGAATTGCAGCATTTTGCAAACGCCACTCAGAAAACTACCATATTCTTGCAATAATTTTCAAAACTACTGCTTGTAAAAGAAGGCCAAGGAGCAACTCAGCATGAAATTTATAAAATAGCCATCCATACCATTTAATAAATAGCAAAATATCGAGATATTAGTTTAAATGTTGATCACAATATAAGAACTGTGAGTCCAGATAGTCACGGTCACCAAGATGAGCCATATTTATTGCATGGATTTCCACAAAGCTCCCTGTTAAAGTACCATGAAATTGCAACTGTATGTTTAGGCTGGATGAATTTGCCATCTATCTTATTCGCTTAAGAAATATCTTTGAGCAACCGAGCGAAATCAAATATCCTTCGCATTCATCTTTAGCACAATTGGTTACTTTTATCCTGGGAAGATATGTCTAAGAGCAACAACGCCTCAAGGAAGGACATTTTCCAAAAAAAAGAAACTCGTTTTAAGCCCATAGAGATAACACGTTCTAACTTCTAATGAATCTGACATAATACACTATGAACTTTGTCTACTGAACTCTAGATGGTGCCTTCCTAGAAAACATGTGGTGTTTTCTAAGTGCTGGATACATTTCAGACACGATATGAACACGACAAATACTCTAGACACACTCAAATTGGCATATGATGTCCATGTCACTATGTCCAAATCATGGCATGTACTGGTTTGTACAACATATGTGCCTTCCCTTACTAGAAGCAGGATTCAAGGTCATTAATCTCTAAAGTGCTTGAATTATGACAATCTCTATCAATCATCCCCCACGTCATAAAATCACACTGAAGTTCAATATTAGGTTGGGCAGTAAGGAACTGAATCTCTTGCATGATTGAGAAATGATAGTAGCAACTCTACTAGACTAAATTTTAGACGAGTCATCTCAACCATTTGGTTAAAACTAATAACTATCAGATCTTCTAAAATTTAGTGTTAACATGGACCAATAGTAACAGAGTTGCAGATGAAGTCACTAACAGAACAAATCATGCTACCATTTCTCTTTCATTCTTCCCCCAAATTCCATGGGGTAAAGGTGTCTCCTATTGAAGGTAGTAAAACAAAAAAAGAAAAACAAGAATGGAATAAACGACATATCACACTAGGGATTTTTAGTAAAATGGTTTCATTTTTTTAAAATATTCATAAAAACAATAGTTTTAAAAAAACATTACCACCATATTAAGGTTCCTAAAGTAGCGTATTCGAAAACCCAATTTCATTGAAGAAAAAGGCATTGTGGAAATGTGGATTCAATTCGATTGCGACTTTCCTATGACATGAAACCGTGCTTCCAATACTCGTTTCACAAAAACAACTTTGGAAACCAATAATATTTTACAAGAACCATTCTTCTTCTAAAACCCTATTTCCAAACTGAAAAATTCCGCGCACACGGGGCATTGCCATAACTACTAAGCATCTCTATGTGAAACCACTAAATACCCTCTCTTTCATACGACACTGAACCATCCAAACCTCCTAGAATACGTCAAAAAAAACTCGAGTAACAACACTCTCCTTTCCTCGAGCCTTCCGCACTGACCATTCATTCTTCCCGACCTGGCGGTATTGATGAGTGATGCTGTTCGTAGCACAAGGGAAAGGTGTTGATGCAAAAATTATCAAGCCTCACCGGATTCGTTTCCGAGAACTAAAATGATTAGAAGATGTTTTCGAGAACAGAAATAATTCTACAGTGCGGAAGATTTTTGAACTGAAATGATTGAACAGTAGGAAGTTTTTTTTTAAGATTTTAGGGCTAAGTGAGGATTCCCGGACCTGAATCTGATCGGAACCGTAGCCCTGCGAGCCGCCGGGCCTCTCCTGGAAGACTTCGGAAGCCAGAGTCGACGACATGAAAGCCCTCGCTCCTCCGACCCCTCCATTCCTCCTCGAGCTGTAGCCGCCAGAAACCCTACAATTAAACCATTCAAAGAAGTTGTACAAAAAGAAAAGAAAAGAAAAACTAGAATGAAATTGTGAAGAAGAAGGAGGAGGACCTGGTTCTGGAGAAGAGACGAGAGCGGGAGCGGGAGCGGGAAGAGAGGGGGAGAGCGCCGCGATGGAAGCAGAGAAGAGAGGAGGAGGAGGAAGAAGAAGAAGAAGGAGAAGAGGAGGAGAAGAGGCAGTGGACGAGGAAACGGAGGTGGAGAGGATGAGGCAGCGGTGGACGAAGGAGCAGCGCCATTCTAATTTCTTTCCTTCTATCCCTTTCCCTTGTGCTGCTCTAGTGGTGATAGGAAGGGGTGGGTGGTGCCTTTTGTTTGTTTTCCCTCTTAAACCCTAAACCTTTGCTTAAATAAATTTTTTGACAGGTTTTGTGTTAGAAGATAAACTAATATTATGTCCCAACCGTTTGCAGTATTTTATTTACAGTAACTATCACTAACGGTGTGTTTGAGGGAAAGAAAAATATAAGGGAAGGAAATGGAGGAGAAATTATTTTTTTTCTTCACTTGTTTGGATAACCAAAAAGTAGGAAAAAAAAAATTTAAAAATATTATTTTGTTGATTTATGAAGAAATATACAATTACCATTTAGTTCTTGATTTTTTCAAATCATAATTAATACTTACTTTATTGGAGGGTAGTTGGGTAATTTTTCTCACAATCCTCTCAATCCTCTTTATTTTTCTCCCACTTTTGGGAGAAAAATTTTTGAGTGGGGCCCACCTGAATTTTTCTCCCACATTCCTTTTCCTCGTTTTCTCTCCCCCTTTCCAAACACCACTACTTTTAATTTTTCTCCCACTTTTCCCTCAACATTTTTCTTCCTCCCATTTCCACTCTTCCCAAACAATACCTAAGTTTTAGATTTATAACACAGGAAACTCCTACTTTTAAATTAATTATATGGTCCATCCACGTTTTATATTTGTTATATGAGACATCCCTACTTTAAAATTAAAATAAAAAGTTATAACACTAACTACCTCTATTTTTATTTTATTTTCTAAAAGGAGAGATGGCCATCATAATTAGTTTAAAAGTAGGGATACCCCGTGTTATAAATTCAAAACTTCGGGATAGTTTGGGTAAATAATTCTAGTATTTTAAAGATGAGAGCATATTTGCTCTCCCAAAAACTTATATATCAAACATGTTATTTCTCCTATAAAAAAATGCATCCTACTAGTTATTTTAAAAAATTACGCCCACAACCAGTAAGATCAATATTTTTATAGAAAAAGAAACATGTTTGGTACACATGTGTTGGAAATAGCAAATTTGCTACCTTCAAAATCAAACGGTAATACTCTTTAATATTTTTAATAAGTAATTATCTAAACGTCCATGTTAAATTTAATGAATAATTTTAATTACAAACAAAGGTTATGTTATTTTTGGAATAAAAAAAATTACGTTGAAGCATTAACTTGTCATATTATATAGTAGTATAGATAATTATCTTGTACGGTACTTTTCTTTCTCATACAAGTAGAATATATTTAGACTTATCAAATAAAACTTTTGATTTAATTCAAACAACATTATAATTTTGAATAGTTTTAAAAATATATATAAATAATAGATAATTGAATGTTAATTTGTACTTAAATATTTTGAATTATTAAACTTTTGTAGTTAAATATCATGTACTAACTTTATCACAAAATATCCACACTTTTAACTACCATTAAAATTTAGAGCTTTGAGAAGTATTTGAGGAAAAAAAAACTTCGACATTTATTGTAATTACTAAATACAATATATTTCTACCATATACAAGTACTATCAGGTACAATATATTCCTACAATGTACAAGTATTACCTATATGATGGTATATGGTATGTACTAAACACAATATATTTCTATTATATACAAAGTACAAATATTACCATGTACATGATGCTTCCTATGTTAGTGTTCTTTACATGAAATGTTTATTATGATCTCATGCCAACTAAAATCTATGTATTAGTTGTCAAAAAAAAAAAAGTTTAAGCTACAACTAACTATAATCTTTGGATTAGTTGTTGACACCATCTTACTAAAAAATATATGAAAACATACAAAAAAATTTGTCAGAAGAAAACACACACACACACCTCCACAACATTTTGTCCCAAAATCAAATGATGCTACCATTACACCACAAATTTGTTAATTAAAGAAAAGTAATTTTTTTGGAAGATGTAATTGTGTTACAGACTCCCGGCCCCGATATATATATATATATATATATATATATATATATATATATATATATATATATATATATATATATATATATATATATATATATATATATATATATATATATATATATATATATATATATATATATATATATATATATATATATATATATATATATAATATACTTCTATCATTCTAATTTCAAATATGACATTAATTTGTGCATGCATGGAGGGAGGAGTGCATGATGACATTTTATGAGTGCCAATAGTGTTAATACATGGACAAATTTGGAATTTGAATGCTATAAAATTAAAGATGAGTGCATGATGACATTTTAGTAGTACCAATAAATACATCATATATATATATATAAGAATTTTCTCAGAGGCGGAATATTTCACAGAAATCAATTTTATCAAACTTATTTATTTTCAGCCAAATTTCGTTAAAAAATATTTTGTAAAAAAAATAATCTGTAAAAAAAATCACAATTGTCACATTCGTTTCCGAAATTTATATGAATTTTCAGTATTTATAAATTTTCTCGTAAACTAAACTTTATACTGTGTTTCGTACTTTTTGTATCTATTTTACCTTTCTTTTTTGTATTTGGATTTTATTTTCATATTGGAGGTTATCATGGACTTGTAGAATACCCAATGGCATTCCCATATACCCATGCTAGGGCCCGTAATGCCCCGCTCCGCACGGTGCATTATGCTGAGTCGTTGACTCGAAGAGTACCGTTGACCCGATTGCGTATCGATGCGAATCGATACGAAAGTTACGTTGTCCCGAGAAACGTATCGACCCGAGGAACGCATCGAGTAATAACGATGCAAGTGTTAAGTTGTCCCGAGCAACACATCGAACTAAGTCGATGCGAAGAGTTGCCTTGTCCCGAAGAATGCATCGAGTGAATCGATGCGAAGCGCCGCGTTGCCCCAAAGGATGAGTGCGTTGAATCGGCTCGAAGATTCTAAGAAATCGAATCGACCAAGGCACAAGTCCGAATCGATGAAGTATTGATTTTAGTTGGTTTCGTGTGCAGGTTATACTTTGACGCGAAAATATTAGAGGTCGATCTTCGGCAATATTTAGTAAGGGGTCCGCGGAACCAAATCGACGCCTTGCGACGGGTTGAGACTAGGGCACGCTAAGGCAAATCGGACGTATAATTCAACAAGCACGAAGTGCTCGAATGGCTAAGTCAGGAGAGTGGCCGTGCAACAAAGTTAGGGAATCGAGCCGCATCGGCTCGGCGAAACGGCAAAGGCATATCGACTCAAGGTGGGAGGATTGACTTCTTTTTACTCCTTCATTCGATAAGTCAAATATATCATTGTATGCTAAAAGTTAACCTATCGACGCCACGGGCGTGGTCCGATCGGAAGTAAATCATAACGCGTGTCGAACACTAAGTTAGTACAATTGAAATAAAACGTGCATCAAATGCACAAGTCGCTACGGAACATTAGATATCGCTAAGGCGAGCGCCTCGGTGCGCAAGCCGCAATAACATGGGATAACTGTACTCGGCGAGTGCCTTAGTGCACGAACCATACCGTGCCTTCGCGCACGAGTTAGAACGGCTAGAACATTGAAAGACAATAGGCGAGCGCCCTAGCGCGCAAGCTACGGACATTGAATGCTAAGTCATAGAACATCGGAATACGGTCGGAACGTGCCTACGTGCACGGGATAATAAAAGATGGCTTCGTTGCAAAAGAATACAGTTGTGGCATGAATGTGGCAGAACTGTCGGATATGACATAATGCCTCGAAAGGTGTTCGAGACCTTCGGGTCGTTCGGTTGACGAGCATTGAGTTGAGGCATGATGCCATTGAAACATTGAAACGAAGAATGAAACGTAAGAACATAGAAAGTTAACGGAGAAATGCGAGATGGTAATGCGGCATGGTGCCCTTCGAAATGTTCGCGGCCTACGGGCGTTCGTTGAGGACATTCGGGCGTTGTGCCAATTGAAATAGCGATAAGCGAACTTGCTTGGTTGTATGAAATATAAGATTCGTTGCATGGCCAAATGGTCAAATGGTCAAATGGACTTAAAGATATAAAAGCCCGTGCATGGGTTTCCCTCGAACGTGACGCGCCAGGGCGCTGGGACCGTTCGGCCTAGGAGGGATTCGTTTGAGCATTGTTGGCGCCACTTCGACCGGACAGGGTAGCGACCTTATGGTGAATGTGTTAAGCAACTTGCTGCGATTATTTTGATGGACTCTGATGTTGGTTAGCAACCGCACGGAGTTAACATCGTCTTATGTTTCGAATATAAGTCTATTCTAGCTTGACAAGCTAGTGACCTTCATATAGTTAAGGGCGATGGGTTTGGAAGTGCAAGGTATGCGTATATCGGTATGCGTATATCCTGCATGGATGGATCCGAATAGAGGGCACTTATAACATGACAGGGAAAACAGATAGGCGTATTCACCTTGCGTCGGTTGCAAGGGCGGGTGCGTCGATAAGCTAAGTTGCGCCACGAATCAAACACGAGAATGCTTGCTTGCCTATTCAATTCGATAACATGCTTGCTATGATAATAGGCTTTACGCTTTCAAAGATGCCATGAAATTGACCCTAAGGAGAACATAGCAAGATCATAAGCTAAGATGCATGATTCAACATAAATATTACAATGTCGGTTTGGAAAGAAGATCTTTGCTTCAGTACATGCGAGGACGAACGTACTGATCTCCCACCAGCTTCATGCAGGGTGTAGGGAATGGATTGCTCGCGACGAAGCGTTGCTTGAACGTGTTGAGGCTTGGAATGCCGAAGCGCATTGAAGCGTGCGACCGCATTGACGCTCAGACTATGCAACTGGATTGATGCGGCCGAGATATAGAAGGCATGATGTATGGAACGGTGAAATCCTTTGTGGGCAAGAGAGAACCTGAGTGTTGTAGCCAATCTGGCAAATTTTATTTGGGCTATCGAAAGCCTTTGTAATCTGATTTCGAATATCAATAAAGAGATTTGTTTCGTATACTCTGTTTTCCTTTCGTTGTGAATATCAACTTAAAAGATAACCATTTGAGAACTTGTCATCTTGCCTTGCACGAGCGCAAATTCAGGCTCGTGCGACATCACGCCCCCTGCGAGGACGATGATTCGGGTGATTCCGGGTCGGGGCGTGACAAATTGGTATCAGAGCTCTAGGCTCAATTTCCTCTGGACGCTTGCTTCATTTCAATTCCAAAACGTTGCCCACCACCAATCGAAATCACTCTTGACTCTACTCGATGCCGCACTGGATGTTCCATACAATAAGTCTAATACAAACCATATAATTTTGTCGCGTATTGTTTGGAAATTACATGGTGTTCGTTGGAAAAGTCGGGAAAGGTTTGTTGCTGCAAGTGTAACAAGTTGCGAGATGTGAATTCAAGGATTTGTTGCCGCGGATGCAACACGTCGTGAATTGTAATTCGGTCGTAGAATGTTGCTGCAGCAATTGCCATGCGTTGATTGTAAATGATGCGTTGAAAAGAAAATGAAAGTTGATATGGAATGTGTCGAACGGATTCACATATCGATTTCGAATGTGCGTTGCGATGAAAAGCGATAAGTCAATATCGAATGTGTTAAACGGATTTGAGCATTGACTTTGAATGTCGAAAATAAATCGATGCACGAGGTGCAGTAAATATCGAAAATAAATCGTTGCACGATGTACAATGCGTATTGAAAGTAAAATATTGCACGTGGTGCAACGCATGTCGAAAGTAAAATTATTGCACGTGGTACAATGCATATCAAAGTAATCGCTGCACGAAGTGCAACGGATATCGAGAATGAATTTTTGCACAAGATGCAACGAAAAAAAACGAAAGTCATAAATCGAGAAACGAAATCGGTTCGGTTGCGCGCCGAGCTGTGTTGGCAAATGAATGCATTGGCCGAGTTGCGTCGGATTTTGATTAATCAGAGTTACGGTTGTGATCAAGCACGATCACTGCGGAAATCGTGAGTCGGAAGAGATCGTTGGTTTGTAAAGAGTACGTTGCGACGGAAATGACTTGATTTCCGGGTGGTATATGGCATACCACCGGTTTGATGAATGACTCGATTCAGAGTGGTATATGCAATACCACTTATGCGATGAATTGCATCGACGTATGGTGAGAATTGCGGAAGGTTTGTCCGCAACGGACGGGATAGCACCGAGACTCGATTGAGAATTTGTACGACGGCATGTTGATGCAAGTGTTCTTCGACGATCGGTTAGAAGGTAAGGCGGGGCTTGTATCATGGAATGATACGTTGAATGAAAATTTATGTGTCGGTCGAATGACGGGAATTAGCGAAACGATTATGTCTTGAGGCAACGATCGGATCGACGGGATAGAAAACTCGAAACGTTGGAATCGAACCGCACGACTTGCGAGTTCGATGAAAATGTTGGGCGATACAAATTATAATCGAATCGTACGACTTACGATCCCGATTGAAATGTTAGGCGAGGCGAATCGAATCACATAACTTGCAATTTCGATAGAAATGTTGGGCGAGACGAAATGTAATCGGATCGCACGATGTGCGACTTCGGTAAGAAAGTTGGTTGACGCGAGTAATCGTGCCTAAGAAATAGTTGGTTACGTTACGGCCAAACTCATTTGAGTACGACTGAAAACACGCAAAACTTAGAGGGCGAGATCGTATGACTTGAGGGTTCGATGTTGGATAATCGGTAACTCAGTTACGCGATCAAAGTATAGCGGGATGCGGCGAATCAGAGAATGAGTCGATGCGTATGGAAAAGTTTGTTGCGAACTTGGATGTATGCGATGCGAGCTAAGTTGACGTTGAGACGGATTCAAAGTTGACCCTTACGTTATCGAAATGGATACGGCGTATCGAGATCGATACGTAAGAAAACGTAAACGATGTGAGAATACAAAATAGAGTGTGCCTCGCGCTATGAAATTTTGTAAGTAACGATACGAGAATGAATGAACTTGGTTGATCGTAAAATTTTGTGATTTATCAGGGCGAGACTATAAGTCATCGACGATTACTCGATGCGTATAGCATCTCGTGTGTCGACCCGCGAATAAGATAGACTCGAACTCGATGCGAGTAGATGCATCGCGAATAGCAGAATCATTGACGGTAGTGCATGACTTGCCTCGGAGGATAGTTGTGCATCAGTTGCGCCGATAGAAATGGTTATGTGCGGATTGGATAGTCGCATAGAAATGGTTATGTCGGAACGTGATTTGGCTCCGAAATAAGATATAGCATGGTTCGTAGTACACTGTCCTTCGGTGATGATCCACAATTATCGAGCGTAGCTTCGGGGCAGCTGACCCTAGAAGACTTGACCGCCGAATCAAATTGAATGCTACAGACCGTAAGATGACCCATGCGATATCGCATATGGGATTGCATCGATAACAAATTAACGCAATGCATGTTGACAATAAGTCTAGGCGATTGCGAGGATCGTGCTATGCACGAGAGAGAACAATAAGGAACTGACTTACGAGTCATGTCATTAGATTCAGATTCACCTTGCAATTGAGCTTGCGTGAATCGAACTCATATTCGATGTTGCGAGACGGATAAGTTGGGAATTTGGCTAGTGAATTCCTACTCGTTAGGAAATCGAATGTAAGATGCGTCATAAGGACATTCGTGCTAAGGCGATCGTTGCCTTGAACATTGTCGACTCGAAGTAAATTTGTGTCGGATAGATTGTGGCCTTTGTGCAATGTCAATTTAAACTTGCGTCGGAAGGATTTGAGCACGGTGGCTATATAAGTAACCTAGCGGACATAGTCCTGAATGTTGATGCTTTTGCAAGTCAATAAGAGAGAATAATGTCGAGATAGGATGCGAAGTGAAAACATCAGAAATCGTTAGATAATGACGCCGAACGCACGGCGTTGCGGAGACTCGTTGTGATCGGATGCGTGACGGCTTGACGCGACGCGTAGAACTGATAGTCCCGATGAAACATACAAAGTGAGAAATGCGATTTTTGAATCGCATCATGTGCCTTGACTTTTGTTGGCGGATCGCGTATGTATCAATATGCATGTGCGCTAGAATTGCGAGAACAAGTAATAGAGCCAAGTCCGATCGAGAATACGAGATAGTAAGTGATTGAGAATGAGAAGTTACATGTTAGCGTTGTTCCGATATCTTACAACTAAGCTTGGCTGAAATGCGTATATTGGTGGGACGCCTAAAATATGTGTATGATTCCAAACTAAGTTGTACGATCCAAACGATAGTGAGACGAGATCGTGGAACGATCTAATGAAACCCTTGGAAATTTAGTATTGGTTTCGGTTCGGGACGAACCTTGTTTTGAGTGGTATATTCTGTAATGCCCCACTCCGCACGGTGCATTATGCTGAGTCGTTGACTCGAAGAGTACCGTTGACCCAATTGCGTATCGATGCGAATCGATACGAAAGTTATGTTGTCCCGAGAAACGTATCGACCCGAGGAACGCATCGAGTAATAACGATGCAAGTGTTAAGTTGTCCCGAGCAACACATCGAACTAAGTCGATACGAAGAGTTGCCTTGTCCCGAAGAATACATCGAGTGAATCGATGCGAAGCGCCGCGTTGCCCCGAAGGAAGAGTGCGTTGAATCGGCTCGAAGATTCTAAGAAATCGAATCGACCAAGGCACAAGTCCGAATCGATGAAGTATTGATTTTAGTTGGTTTCGTGTGCAGGTTATACTTTGACGCGAAAATATTAGAGGTCGATCTTCGGCAATATTTAGTAAGGGGTCCACGGAACCAAATCGATGCCTTGCGACGGGTTGAGACTAGGGCACGCTAAGGCAAATCGAACGTATAATTCAACAAGCACGAAGTGCTCGAATGGCTAAGTTAGGAGAGTGGCCGTGCAACAAAGTTAGGGAATCGAGCCGCATCGGCTCGGCGAAACGGCAAAGGCATATCGACTCAAGGTGGGAGGATTGACTTCTTTTTACTCCTTCATTCGATAAGTCAAATATATCATTGTATGCTAAAAGTTAACCTATCGACGCCACGGACGTGGTCCGATCGGAAGTAAATCATAACGCGTGTCGAACACTAAGTTAGTACAATTGAAATGAAACGTGCATCAAATGCACAAGTCGCTACGGAACATTGGATATCGCTAAGGCGAGCGCCTCGGTGCGCAAGCCGCAATAACATGGGATAACTGTACTCGGCGAGTGCCTTAGTGCACGAACCATACCGTGCCTTCGCGCACGAGTTAGAACGGCTAGAACATTGAAAGACAATAGGCGAGCGCCCTAGCGCGCAAGCTACGGACATTGAATGCTAAGTCATAGAACATCGGAATACGGTCGGAACGTGCCTACGTGCACGGGATAATAAAAGATGGCTTCGTTGCGAAAGAATACAGTTGTGGCATGAATGTGGCAGAACTGTCGGATATGACATAATGCCTCGAAAGGTGTTCGAGACCTTCGGGTCGTTCGGTTGACGAGCATTGAGTTGAGGCATGATGCCATTGAAACATTGAAACGAAGAATGAAACGTAAGAACATAGAAAGTTAACGGAGAAATGCGAGATGGTAATGCGGCATGGTGCCCTTCGAAATGTTCGCGGCCTACGGGCGTTCGTTGAGGACATTCGGGCGTTGTGCCAATTGAAATAGCGATAAGCGAACTTGCTTGGTTGTATGAAATATAAGATTCGTTGCATGGCCAAATGGTCAAATGGTCAAATGGACTTAAAGATATAAAAGCCCGTGCATGGGTTTCCCTCGAACGCGACGCGCCAGGGCGCTGGGACCGTTCGGCCTAGGAGGGATTCGTTTGAGCATTGTTGGCGCCACTTCGACCGGACAGGGTAGCGACCTAATGGTGAATGTGTTAAGCAACTTGCTGCGATTATTTCGATGGCCTCTGATGTTGGTTAGCAACCGCACGGAGTTAACATCGTCTTATGTTTCGAATATAAGTCTATTCTAGCTTGACAAGCTAGTGACCTTCATATAGTTAAGGGCGATGGGTTTGGAAGTGCAAGGTATGCGTATATCGGTATGCGTATATCCTGCATGGATGGATCCGAATAGAGGGCACTTATAACATGACAGGGAAAACAGATAGGCGTATTCACCTTGCGTCGGTTGCAAGGGCGGGTGCGTCGATAAGCTAAGTTGCGCCACGAATCAAACACGAGAATGCTTGCTTGCCTATTCAATTCGATAACATGCTTGCTATGATAATAGGCTTTACGCTTTCAAAGATGCCATGAAATTGACCCTAAGGAGAACATAGCAAGATCATAAGCTAAGATGCATGATTCAACATAAATATTATAATGTCGGTTTGGAAAGAAGATCTTTGCTTCAGTACATGCGAGGACGAACGTACTGATCCCCCACCAGCTTCATGCAGGGTGCAGGGAATGGATTGCTCGCGGCGAAGCGTTGCTTGAACGTGTTGAGGCTTGGAATGCCGAAGCGCATTGAAGCGTGCGACCGCATTGACGCTCGGACTATGCAACTGGATTGATGCGGCCGAGATATAGAAGGCATGATGTATGGAACGGTGAAATCCTTTGTGGGCAAGAGAGAACCTGAGTGTTGTAGCCAATCTGGCAAATTCCGTTTGGGCTATCGAAAGCCTTTGTAATCTGATTTCGAATATCAATAAAGAGATTTGTTTCGTATACTCTGTTTTCCTTTCGTTGTGAATATCAACTTAAAAGATAACCATTTGAGAACTTGTCATCTTGCCTTGCACGAGCGCAAATCCAGGCTCGTGCGGCATCACGCCCCCTGCGAGGACGATGATTCGGGTGATTCCGGGTCGGGGCGTGACACCGTGCGTAGAACAGAACCTTTGTTTTTTTTTCTAAATATTGGAATATGGCAGTCAGCCCGACTGTTAGTAACTCAGCCATTGGTTATTAACCAAGTCTTTCTTTCGTCTATTGGACACTTGGTTTTGTTTCAACGGTTGAGATCTCTTG
The DNA here is from genome assembly GCA_029216955.1 of Iris pallida. Taxonomy (NCBI): domain Eukaryota; kingdom Viridiplantae; phylum Streptophyta; class Magnoliopsida; order Asparagales; family Iridaceae; genus Iris; species Iris pallida. The sequence continues at coordinate 13,655,557 of JANAVB010013598.1, read as the reverse complement.
AGGAGGGACTTGGATCGCTAACGTCGTGTCACGATTCGCACCCGGTTGTTCAGGCACGAGTACGTGGAAGCACGTCCAACCTATGTTGCAGAATCGGTGGTAGTAAGCTGTCTAATCCTCAAGTATATCCAAATCCAACAATTTAATGTAAATCATGTTAACAAGATCTAGCTCAATCACAAATACTAGCAGGTAGATATGAAATTGAAAGATAAATCCACAGAGTACAAATCTGATAGTCAAGTACAGTCATCCTTAGAAATAGTACAACTCAACAAATGTTATGGTAATGAAAATCTAATCAACATAAAGTAAAACTAAGCTAAGCTAAGTTAAGCTTCCTCTAGTGGCACGTCGGCTATGTCATCTCATATCTCCTTAGCTAAGCCATGATCTACCTCAGGTGTGCCATAGTAAGTAGTACACCAGTTCTCTAAATCCTCGCCTAAAATGTTGTTATCCAGTCAGGATGTGTAAACCCCCTAAATTTTTACTTCGTTTTTTTAAATAATAAATTATTAATTTGTACTTCGTATTATACGTCGCATGCGAATTTGTATTTTCGTATTTGCTCAGCGAGTGCGAATATGCACGAGGTGCATATTTTTAGAAAACATTTTTATAAAGAAATATAGCTTTCAAATAATAGGTGATAAATATTTTTTATTAATTTATTTTATTGTTAAAATTGCACAAAGCATCACATTGTAAAATTTCCAAAAAAAACTTTATTTTTCTTATAGAAAGTCTATTAGTTAACAGTAATTTAGAAAGTAAGTTTTCTACATACTATTCTAGATTTATAAGAGATACATGAATTTAATTCATATATATATATATATATATATATATATATATATATATATATATTGATTTTCAAAATTAATTATTATTATATTTTATTATTATGAAAAAGATATTTAAAAATCTTGTTTGATTTACCATTTGTATTAATTTTGATAATTTAAATCTTGAAGAGATCTTATTTAAATAGCTTTTGAATTAAAGTTAGGTTTAGCTAGATTTGATTGAATAAATTTTAATCCATTTGGATTTAAACATGACATTATCTAGTGGGGAGTTTAAACAATCCCAATCCTTATCAAAATAGGACTTCCACCTCCTATATAAGGATAACCCCCTTGTTCTCTTTTCTCCATAATTTCACCATCCAGCTCCTCCACAAATAGTTTCCACCAAACCAATCTCCACAATTCGTGCAACGTGCTGTGCATTGTGTCTGTGACGCAAAATCTTATTCAAGTTCTTTACAGTCATCCATCTCGTGTTGGGACACACCCCCGACACAACCCATCCAACCACCCTTGCCATCATCCCCGCCACAACCGACACCATGCCAGCTGTCACACCCCGCTCCTTAGGAGCGATCGTCCTCGCTAAGGCGCGATGCCGCACGAGCCTAGATTGTGCTCGTGCAAGGTGTTGGCACATTTTATTTTGAGTAATTAACAGCATCTTCGTAGTTTAGTCTTCTGTTCTTCAGATTCTCAGAAGATGCACTACATGGAGTTATTCACTTCAAGAGCTTCCTCCTTCGTCCTTGAAGACCGTAGCAGTTACCGGCGTTCCCTACATATAGTCGGCGTCTTCCTGCTTAGAGTCTTCGTGTCTGTACTGGTCTAGGTATTTCTGTAAAACACTAAAGGATGGATGATAACTTAAAGCACAAATCGAAAATCAAGTAATTCAGAGCGGCATACCGGCGGTATGCTCCGGCATACCGGCGGTATACCGTTCTTATGTCCAGAAAAGTTTCTGTGACAAAAAGCGGCATACCGACGGCATGCTACGGCATACCGGCGGTATACCGTTTTCGTGTCCAGAAAAGTTTCTGTGACAATAAGCGGCATACCGACGGCATGCTTCGGCATACCGGCGGCATACCGCTTTCTGTGTCCAGAAAGTTGCTGTCTCGAAATGTCGGCATACCGACGGCATGCTGCGGCATACCGGCGGCATGCCGTTTCCTAGCAACACAATAGATGCTGTGATTTATTGTCGGCATACCGACGGTACGCTACGACATACCGGCGGCATGCCGTTTCTTATAGCTCTAAAACTTTCTGTGACTTTAGTCGGCATACCGACGGTATGCTCCGGCATACCGGCGGTATACCGAATTTCGAATAATCTGCTTTTCGATTTGGTCTGACATGCATTAATGGCCACATTTAATGCTCTTGAACGGTCATAAATATGACCGTTACTATTTAGCCGGCATACCGGCGGTATGCCGGTCTGCGTACACTCAGAAGCATTAAATGCCACCCACTCTTGGTTTTCTTATAAAAGGAAGCTCTCTTTCTCTTGAGCTTTCTCACCAACTCTTCCATAAATTTTCCAACAACCAAGAGCTCCACTATTAATACTCTCTCAAAGCTTTTCATTGTCATCCTCTCCCAAAGTGCTAGAGTATTAAAGAGTTGTACATTTCGATCTTCACGTGTTAGAAGATCAGCAAGTTCTCATTCTCTTTTGTTTGAAGTTGGCGAGCCTTCGTAAGAAAACTCGTGTATAGAAGTTGGCGAGTCTTCGGATCCAAACTCGTGTTGAAGTTGGCGAGTTCTTCGGATCCAAACTCGTGTGTACTATTTGCATAATAGTGGATTAAAGCCGGAGAGAGTTCCGGGACTGGATTGCCTCAAAAGAGGATACCAGGATACATCCTTGCGTTTGCGTTTGATCTTTCTACTATTTACTCTTTATTGCATCATTTGTTATAGTTTATTTTTAATTTCTCTATTCACCCCCCCCTCTAGGGTTCTACAATTGGTATCAGAGCTTTGTTCTCTTGATTTGGATTTACACCCTTGAGTGATCCATGGCCTCTAACCCTAGCATCAACACGTTTCACAATGAGGGACACTCCACAAATAGGCCTCCCCTATTTGATGGTACCAACTATAACTATTGGAAGATTAGGATGGGCATTTATCTCAAGTCCATAGATTTCGATTTATGGGATTGCGTGATAAATGGCATCCCTACTCCTTCCAGAGCTATAGAGGATATTGCTTCTGACACCCTTCGGGAAACACTCACTGAAAACATCAAGAAGCTTGCTTGTCGAGATGCCAAGGCAATGAACGCTCTTTACTGTGCTCTCGACAGTAGTGAATTCAATCGAATCTCTACTTGCAAGACTTCTAATAAAATTTGGAAGTTGCTTGAAGTCACACACGAGGGGACTTCACAAGTGAAGGAATCTAAGATCAGTAGACTCACGCAAGAATATGAGTCTTTTAAAATGAAGCATGATGAATCTATTGCTAGCATGTTTACTCGCTTTGGTGATATTATTAACCCTCTCTCTTCTCTTGGAAAGGAATATCCCGCTCATGAAAAGATAAGGAAGATTCTTAGAGGTTTGACGAAAGCTTGGAGTCCTAAAGCTACCGCAATCATTGAGGGGAACGATCTTACCGTCATGAACCTAGAGACCCTCATGGGTAAGTTGATGACTCACGAGCTTGACATGAAGGATCAAGAGGAATCCTCCATTCAAGAGAAGGAGAAGGAGAAGACCAAAAAAAAGGAGAAGACTCTTGCACTCAAAGCTTCAAGGTCCTACTCCAAGGATTGCTCCGACGACAATGAGTCGGACGACGATGAAGAAATAGCTCTCACAGCTAAGCACTTCAGGAAGTTCTTAAAGTTCAACAAGGCCAACCGCTCTAGACGGGACAATGAAGAAGACCCGGCATGCTATCAATGCAGAAGACCCGGACACATCAAGAGGGATTGTCCGATGGTACGAAAAGACTCAAGCAAGTACGAGAAGCCAAGCAAGGGAAGCTCGTCCTCCAGAAAGTTCGCCAACACTAGCATTTGGTGTGAAAGCGATGCAAGCGACTCCGACAATGACAAGGAGTGCAAACACAATGCCAACGTTTGTCTCATGGCAACCGATGAGGTACTTGATGATTTTTCCTTAAACACTCTTACCTATGATGATTTGGAGAAAGCCATTCTTGAGTTACATGAAGAACACAAAGGTGTTCGGAATAAATACAAGAAATCTCTTAAGGAGGTCGAGGCTCTTCAACTTGAAGTAGAGAGGCTCTCAAGCATCATTAGTGATGTGAAGGAAAAATCTCCTATTTCCGACACGGATGAAGTGGAGTCTTTGAGACTAAAACTTCAAGAATCTCTTGACACCATCAAGAAAAAGGATGATGAGATTCAATCCATGAGAAGCTCTTATGAATTTGCCATGCACAAATGTCAAGATGCTAATAGAAGAGAATATTCCACTTCTATTAAGTATAATGATCTTCTTACACGGAGTAAGAATTTTAGTAATAAGAATTCCACTCACATGCATGCTCCTAGACACCCCCACACTCATCACAATGCTAGGCATAACCATTACATGAACACTACACACAACTCCTCTTCTAACACTAGAAAAGGACCTTTTGTTAAAAAGAAAACTCCTCATCATGCATTTTTCTATCATCATAACACTCATGGTAGAACATCTCACACTAGAGACTCACATATGCACAACACTCACACTTCTTCTTTTAGATCTTCTTTAATGTGCAATTATTGTGGTTTGCTTGGTCATACTTCTAATTTTTGTTATACAAGAAAACAAGTTGACATGAGAGTTCTTAAATGGGTTCCTAAGACTAACACTCAAGGACCCATAAGATTATGGGTACCAAAATGTTCATCTTCAACTTATGTTGTAGGTGACGAATCCTTCTCATGCTAGAAGCAAGTGGATTCTCGATAGCGGTTGTTCACGGCACATGACCGGTGATGCTTCACTTTTTACAACGCTATCGATGAAGAAGGAAGGACATGTCTCCTTCGGTAACAATCTAAAAGGTTATATTATTGGAAATGGTAATATCGGTTCTCCTCCTTATCCTTGTATTAATAATGTATGTCTTGTTACTAATCTTAAGCATAACCTCCTTAGTATTAGCCATCTCACCGATAATGGCTATGATATCAAGTTTGTTAAACTCAAATGCTACATTACCGATAGCTCCAATGGAACTATTGTGTATGAAGGCATTAGAGAAAACAATATTTATGTTCTTTATCTTGTTGAAGGTACTAACAATGACAGGTGCCTAGTTGCAAAGAACGATGAGAGTTGGCTTTGGCACATGAGGCTTGGACACGCTAACATGGATACCATCTCTCGCCTCGCCTCCAAAAAGCTTGTACGAGGACTTCCTAGTATCCCTTTCAAGAGGGAATGGTATGTGAAGAATGCGAGAAAAGTAAGTTGACCAAGTCATCTTTCAAATCCATCAACTCTGTGAGTACCACTAGACCCCTTCAACTTATTCATATGGATCTTTTCGGGCCTAGTAGAGTAGCTAGCCTTGGAGGCAAACTTTATGCCTTTGTTTTAGTTGATGATTTTTCGAGATTTACTTGGGTTATTTTTCTTGCTTGCAAAAGTGATACTTTTCGTGAATTTGTTGCTTTTTGTAAACGTGTTCAAAATGAGAAAGGTTTTTCTATTAACAAAATTAGGAGTGATCATGGAGGTGAATTTGATAATGTTGATTTTAAAAGATTTTGTGAAAAGAATGGTTTTGGACATGACTTTGCTTGTCCCCGTACTCCTCAACAAAATGGTGTTGTGGAGAGAAAGAATAGAACCCTTGGTGATATGGCCCGGGTCATGTTAAACCAATATAAGCTCCCTCAATATTTTTGGGCGGAAGCCGTTAATACGGCATGTCATGTTATTAATAGGGTCTTAATTAGACCTATTACTAAGAAGACCCCTTATGAGCTTTGGTTTAACAAAATTCCTTCTATTGAATATTTCAAGGTTTTTGGTTGTAATTGTTTTATTTTGAATACCAAGGATAACCTAGGCAAGTTTGAAGAAAAAGCCTATGAAGGAATATTCCTTGGATACTCTACTCATAGCAAAGGTTTTCGTGTTTTTAATAAAAGAAGTCTTGTTGTCGAAGAGTCAATCAATGTCTCTTTTAATGAACTCAACTCTTCTACATTCTCCTCCTCCGAGGATATTGATGACATCTCGTTTGGATTGGAGAACTCCTCTATTGAGGATCGTCCTTCTTCATCTCACAATGAAGTTGTGACCCCATCAAAAGAGTCTCCTCCTCTCGAGCCTCCTCCAAAGGATCTCCCAAGAGAATGGAGATTTGTCACCAATCACCCTAAGGAGCTCATCATTGGGGATCCTTCCTCAAGTGTTAGCACAAGATCCGCCACTCGTGATCTTTGTGCCAATGTGGCTTTCATCTCTCAAATAGAGCCTAAAAATGTTAATGATGCTTTTCTTGACGAATTTTGGATGATAGCTATGCAAGAGGAGCTTAATCAATTTGAGCGAAGCAAGGTTTGGGAACTTGTTCCAAAATCTAGCAATCATCCCATTATTGGAACTAAATGGGTGTTTCGCAACAAGCTAAATGAAGATGGGTTAGTGACTCGTAACAAAGCCCGATTGGTTGCTCAAGGCTATAACCAAGAGGAAGGCATTGACTACGACGAAACCTATGCTCCGGTTGCACGTCTTGAATCCATTCGTATGCTTTGTGCCTTTGCTTGTTTTAATGACTTTAAGCTATTTCAAATGGATGTTAAGAGTGCTTTTCTTAATGGTATTATTAAGGAGGAAGTTTATGTTAAACAACCTTCCGGTTTTGAAGATTTTCAATTTCCTAACCACGTTTTCAAACTCCATAAAGCCCTTTATGGCCTCAAACAAGCTCCACGTGCTTGGTATGAGCGTCTTAGCTCTTTTCTTGTTTCTCACAATTTTTCAAAGGGAAAAGTTGACACCACACTTTTTATTAAATCCCATGATGGGACTCTCTTATTGGTTCAAATTTATGTTGATGATATCATTTTTGGTTCTACTAACAACACACTTTGTGTAGAATTTGCCAAAGTTATGCAGGAAGAGTTTGAAATGAGTATGATGGGTGAACTCTCCTTCTTTTTGGGGCTCCAAATCAAACAAGGACCTAAAAGAACCTTCATCAATCAAGCAAAATATACAAGGGATCTCCTCAAGCGTTTCGACCTTGAATCATCCAAATCAATGAGGACCCCTATGGCTACAACGACCAAGCTTGACAATGATGAAGATGGCACATCGGTCGACATTCGTAAGTATAGAGGTATGATCGGTAGCTTACTTTATTTAACTGCTAGCCGTTCGGATATCATGTTTAGTGTTTGTTTGTGTGCACGATATCAAGCCAATCCAAAGGAATCACATTTGAGTGCCGTCAAGCGCATTTTTCGTTATCTCAAAGGCACCATTAACATGGGTCTTTGGTATCCGAAATCCTCATCCTTTGAGCTTCACGGCTTTTCGGATGCAGATTTTGTCGGATGCAAGATTGACCGAAAAAGCACTAGTGGCACATGTCAATTCCTCGGGAAGTCCTTGGTATCGTGGTTTAGTAAGAAGCAAAACTTTGTCGCTCTCTCAACCACTGAGGCAGAGTATATTGCGGCTGGTTGTTGTTGTGCACAAATTCTTTGGATGTCACAAACACTTTTAGATTATGGTATTTCTCATTCTTGCACCCCTATTAAATGTGATAACACTAGCTCTATCAATCTCACGAAAAATCCGATTTGTCACTCACGCACGAAGCACATTGAAATTAGACACCATTTTCTTCGTGACCATCAACAAAAAGGAGATATCCATCTTGAATTTATTGATACTACCTATCAATTAGCCGACATCTTCACTAAGCCCCTCCCGGAAGATCGCTTCTCTTTCCTTTGCCGTGAATTGGGCATTTTATCCTTTGATCCATAGTCTCTTTTGTCCGGCACACCGACGGTATACTACGGTATACTGGCGGCATGCCGTTTTTCGAAGCAGAATTAGGTTCTGTCTCGTTTTTCGGCATACCGTCGGTATACGTCGGCATACCGCCGGCATGCCGTTTTTCGAAACAGAATTATGTTCTGTTTCGTTTTTCGGCATACCGTCGGTATACGTCGGCATTCCGTCGGCATGCCGGATGACGGCGGAAATAATTCCTGAACTAAGTTGCGGGCCCACTATTTTATCTCTCCTTCTTTTTTTCCTTCCATCCTTTCTTTAATCCATCAAATCCCTCATTAATTATCCATCTCCTCAACTCCCCTCCTATTAATTACCCTTCTTATCACCTTTCCTCTTTTCTCTCCTCTTTTTACTCCACACATCAATTCACCCCATCACCCTTTCAACTACCCCATCACCCTTCCTCTTTAACCGTTCCCTCCTCCCCAACCTTTTCAAACTCAACTCTTCATATTCCCCCTCTTCTTTAAAAACCCTCATTCTTCCTTCTCCTCTCTACTACTTCTTCCTCTCACTCACACCAAAGCCCTAAATCCTTTTTCATGGCCAACCCTAAGCGCCCCCGATCCTCTTCCTCCTCTTTCAACCCTTTCGTCCCTGTGGCGCTACCCTCCGGCTATGACCAACGCGTCTTCTCCAACGCTTTGGCCGCTGAGCTTTGGTTCCAGCATTACGTCAACTAGAACGTGTTCAAAGGACAGGCTATCAACTGGAACCTCTTTCCCGGTCACGTCCCGTTGTTTGAGGATGCCGGTCTCTCCTCCCTTCTTCGGCGCCAAATTCCTGTCTATTCTGCCGCTGTCCGCCTTTTCTACTGCAACATGCGAGCGGATGACGATGACCCTACCGCCATCCAATCCATGGTCAATGACCGCCACTTCCGTCTCACATCCAAGGAAGTGGGGGCCATCTTGGGCGTCCCGGACAGAGGGGATGCGTTACCTCTTTTGGGTGCTCTCATCTCATCGGCGGCGTCTCCTTTCGACGATTTCTGCCGTATCATCTGTAAGGGTCCCAACCCTCCTGCCATCCCGGCCCTCTCGGCCCAGCTGGAGCCGTTCTACTACGAGCTCCATCGTATCGTGTGCCACACTCTGTTCCCAAAGGGTGGGAACTATGACGCAATCACCGGTGATGCTCTTGTCCTCATGTATCATCTCTATGCCCGGAAGCGTTTTTCCTTCCCAAAGACTCTGCTTCTGCAATTTCGGCGTTCCTTGCCTTCGGGGAAGCAGAACCTCTACTATGGTTCCTTCATCACTTTGATTATGGAGGCCAAACAGGTTGACTTGTCTCTCTGCTCCTCGGATGGGGTCCCCTCTTTTCTTGCTGTCTCCCGTAGCCTTGCTGGCGCCTCTTCTTCCCGTACTTCCTCTTCCCAAGAGCAACCGGGTTCCACTCCTGCTGCCCCTGCATCTACCCCTCCCTCCACGGGCCGCTATATGCCACTTACTCGGCACCACTTTGATCTGAGGATGGCCCAGGCGGAGGAGCAGATGCGGACCCACACTCGTGGACTTGGCACCCTCATCCAGTCTCGCTTCCACGATCAGGGCTACTTCATCCAGCGCACTCTGCAAGACCGGGACGCCTTTCTGGATCTTAATCTTCAGGATCCCATGTTCACGGCCCCGCGTTTCTCTGACCCCAATGCCTATGGGTTTATGTACCCGGACGGCATTGATCCTTTTGGCGTCCTCCAGCAGGCTCAGGATGATGATGGTGATGATGGTCCTGCAGAGGATTAGGGATGGTTTTCCTTTGGTGATGGTTACGGTGTTTTAGTGGTTCTAGTTTTTATGTGTGTTTTCTGTTTGTTGTCTTTAGTGGTCCTTCGGGGACCGGTTTATGGTTGTTTTCAGTATTTGCTGTCCTTCGGGGACGTTATCTATGGTTGTCTTTGTTGTCCGACTCTCATGATGAAGAGTCTTTTATCTTATTGTTTTGTATGGGTCAAGCATGTATTATCGTTCTTACTTCAATATATTCCTGCATGCTTTTATCTATACTCTCGTTTTTTCTTTTAATGCACTGTCTCCTTTAGTTATCCCCATCTTTGACTAAGTGACAAAGGGGGAGAAATCATATTGAGGGGGAGCTGTCTACCTACGGGGGAGCTACTCCCTGAAGATGCTCTCTCTCTATTTTGTCAATTATCAAAATGGGGGAGTTTGTTGGCACATTTTATTTTGAGTAATTAACAGCATCTTCGTAGTTTAGTCTTCTGTTCTTCAGATTCTCAGAAGATGCACTACATGGAGTTATTCACTTCAAGAGCTTCCTCCTTCGTCCTTGAAGACCGTAGCAATTACCGGCGTTCCCTACATATAGTCGGCGTCTTCCTGCTTAGAGTCTTCGTGTCTGTACTGGTCTAGGTATTTCTGTAAAACACTAAAGGATGGATGATAACTTAAAGCACAAATCGAAAATCAAGTAATTCAGAGCGGCATACCAGCGGTATGCTCCGGCATACCGGCGGTATACCGTTCTTATGTCCAGAAAAGTTTCTGTGACAAAAAGCGGCATACCGACGGCATGCTACGGCATACCGGCGGTATACCGTTTTCGTGTCCAGAAAAGTTTCTGTGACAATAAGCGGCGTACCGACGGCATGCTTCGGCATACCGGCGGCATACCGCTTTCTGTGTCCAGAAAGTTGTTGTCTCGAAATGTCGGCATACCGACGGCATGCTGCGGCATACCGGCGGCATGCTGTTTCCTAGCAACACAATAGATGCTGTGATTTATTGTCGGCATACCGACGGTACGCTACGACATACCGGCGGCATGCCGTTTCTTATAGCTCTAAAACTTTCTGTGACTTTAGTCGGCATACCGACGGTATGCTCCGGCATACCGGCGGTATACCGAATTTCGAATAATCTGCTTTTCGATTTGGTCTGACATGCATTAATGGCCGCATTTAATGCTCTTGAACGGTCATAAATATGACCGTTACTATTTGGCCGGCATACCGGCGGTATGCCGCGGCATACCGACGGCATGCCGGTTTGCGTACACTCAGAAGCATTAAATGCCACCCACTCTTGGTTTTCTTATAAAAGGAAGCTCTCTCTCTCTTGAGCTTTCTCACCAACTCTTCCATAAATTTTCCAACAACCAAGAGCTCCACCATTAATACTCTCTCAAAGCTTTTCATTGTCATCCTCTCCCAAAGTGCTAGAGTATTAAAGAGTTGTACATTTCGATCTTCACGTGTTAGAAGATCAGCAAGTTCTCATTCTCTTTTGTTTGAAGTTGGCGAGCCTTCGTAAGAAAACTCGTGTGTAGAAGTTGGCGAGTCTTCGGATCCAAACTCGTGTTGAAGTTGGCGAGTTCTTCGGATCCAAACTCGTGTGTACTATTTGCATAATAGTGGATTAAAGCCGGAGAGAGTTCCGGGACTGGATTGCCTCAAAAGAGGATACCAGGATACATCCTTGCGTTTGCGTTTGATCTTTCTACTATTTACTCTTTATTGCATCATTTGTTATAGTTTATTTTTAATTTCCCTATTCACCCCCCCTCTAGGGTTCTACACAAGGCAGTTTCATAATGACTGATTACAGCGGCTGTGACGGGGTCATCGCACAAAAGTCCTAAGCAGAAATATTGAAACATGTAGCAAAAATTTAGAAGCAACACACGAGTTATTCAAAAGTTCTCTTTATTGATATTGAACGATAAGATTACAATGGGGCGTAAGGCCTTGATTACAAGTCTCTCAAGCTCACTTTTCTCTCATTTTACAAGTCACTATGCTCTCTCCCATCTCTCGATACAATGCTTGAGCCAGCGGAAGCTTCGGAAGGCAATGTCCATACATCATGTCCCATACAAATCTTGACTCCATGCGACCGCACGCCTCCAAACGCCAAGGAACTCCGTGCCTCGACGCATCCAAGCGGGCTCCGTGCCACGAGCTTCTACCTGTGCCTGCACATGAAAACTGTGTGGGTGTCAGTACTCAACTGTACTGGTGGAGTGAGCCCCTCGCCCATCCATACAGAACCGACACGTTCATTTACTTTGTGCAGCTTAAATCCCTTTCAATTGTCTTTCTAGTCTTGCCTTAGAGCATCTCCAACCCTATTGTGACTTTAGAAAAAAGTTGTTGCCACATAGGAATGACAAAATTTTATTCAAAAGTTCTTCTCCAATGTAATTGTCAAGTCAATTGTGAAGCTTATGTGGCAAAAATTAAAGAAGACATTGTGAAGTTGATTGTCTTGTTCTAGACAATGCACTTGACAATGTTTTCTCTTCCATGTCATCAATTATGAATAAAAAATATTAGAAAAAAGAAAGAAGATGAGTAGTTGTCTTAAAAGTTGTCTTGGAAGTTGGAAAAAATAATTTTTATTGTCTCCTCATTACTTTTGCATTGGAGGGAGCTTTTCTATCTCATTGTCTTTTGAGATATAATTTTGCCACATAAACAAGACATTGTCTTGTGGCTCATGCCATATAGGAGCCACCTAAGACTCACAACACTTAACAAGACAATAGGGTTGGAGATGCTCTTAGGATCAATTTTAAGACAACGACGCCTTGGCCTATACTCGGCAACGCAAAGACGGGGTAGTGCTATACTCTATTCGTGACTTTAATACATATTCGAGACAGTGCCTCGCCGAGTAGCAACTTATGTGTAACGCCACAGAACCAGAATACTGGAGAGCGGGGGCGTACATAGCCAGCTACGTATATTGAAGTGCAACCCTGTCACGCCCCAGAACCAGAATACTGGAGAGCGGGGGCAGACATAGCCAGCTACGTATATGAAATGGAATCCATCTCACTATACGGTCACGGCTGTCTAGATACATGAGGGTTTAACTACAAGCCAGCAGTCTCCTAAGGTCATGAACAAGCCTATTGTCTCAATCACAAGCAAGCAATAGTAATTACAAGATGTCAGAGCACCAAATATATAATAGCAAGGCGTCCCATATATTACATATTGGATGATCATGAAGCTAGTCGTACAAAATGCCAGGACTAGCAAGAGTTTAGTCATACATGATCAACCCTAGGATCTGTCAATCATGTTACAGCCCGTAGGCAGACAGTAAATAAAGATGCAATCGAGCTAACACGTGCTCGCCGGCTAAACGCCTCAAAAGAATAATTTTTACAAATAAGTAGGAGGACAAAAAGAAACCCACTCGTTGCCAGGGTTCCGTCTAGTGGTCACCATATGGCTGGAAGATCGGTGGATCCTCTGGAGCTGCTCCGATATCTGGCCACACAAAACCAGCTGGGTCAGACCCCAGAAAGAGCAAGTGCCACAAAGGAGGCTTCACTTAGAACTAAAACCAGCATATAGTAAGGAACATTAAAGTTAAATTATCAGAAATAACAACAATAATTGAGTACGAGGAAACCATTCAAGTAGCCAGACTACAACCCTTAAACCAAACAAGGACCGGGGTTGCAATCCTTCACCTGAATGGAAATCCGTCTCAAATACTATGGATAAGGTAATAAGACAATAAACGAAGAGAAGACACAGAACTGCTCTGGGAGCCAGGTTACAACCCTTAAACCAAACAAGGACCGGGGTTGTAACCCTTCGCCTGAACAGAACTGGACTCCTGATCTTTATTGTTAAGGCCATTATAGATAATCATGTTGCTGAAGTAAGATAGAACATGACAAGCATGGCACGGGGTACAAATAAGACAATAACCGAAGGGAAGACACAGAACTGCTCCGGGAGCCAGGTTACAACCCTTAAACCAAACAAGGACCGGGGTTGTAACCCTTCGCCTGAACAGAACTGGTCCCCCGATCGTTATTGTTAAGACAAGCATCAATAATCGTGTATTGTCACGATCTTGCACAGGATCAGGATAAGGCTAAGCTGGAATAACTTCATCCAATCAATCACGGCCAATCAAATGTACGGCTTGATACTTTAACTAGCTAGGGTTATCACAGGCCTAGTTACTAGCAAGATGCAATGAGATTATTTCAACAGCCACAAGCCCTGTAGACCATCCAAGTTATCAAGGTCGAATGTCCATTTATGGAGGATGCACCACATGACTGTGTGCAGGAAGTGTGCCCTACTCGTCGGTAGGCTACAAGTCCACTTAATGCGCCCAGATAACGGGATTGCCTGTAGCTGGGAATCTCTTTATGTCTACTGAATTATTCTAGTTTATTACTCTTAGTTAATTACAGTAGGTATCCCTGACCGTGGTACTCAGGGATCCCATCCTAGACATGATGTAAGATAATACTGGTTTATTGTGCAAACGCAATCATCCACGGTGTCCAGGTTAGTCATTCTTGTCAGGTCATGTCACGTTAGCCGTCGTAACATCAATTTGAGATAATCATGTCAGGTATGCTTGTCCTGCCATGCCGTGTTCAATTATTATTAACAAACCTATTAAATAAATTCATGATTATCAAGTTCATGATAAAAGGCGTAAGGATATAAAATAGGCATAAAATATCTAATAAAATATCAATATACAGGGCTATAGAAGAGCCAAGCTTAAGGAAGATAAAACCAAAGTGACATGCTGACATAAGACCAAGTCAGCCAAGGCCATACGCTCAGTGCAAAAGTCATACGCTCAGGTCAGGCTACGCTCAGGTAAGCCTACGCTCAGGTAAGCCTACGCTCACAAAGGACAGCGTATGAGGTCCATACGACCCCTTGTCACACAAGTGAGCATATACAAGACATACGCTCCAAAAAGGCAGCGTATGAACTTCATACGACTCCTTGTCACACAAGCGAGCGTATGCGAGTCATACGCCTCCAAAAGGCAGCGTATGGACTCCATACGACTCATGGCTATCCAAGTGAGCGTATGCAAGTCATACGCTCCAAAAAGGCAGCGTATGGACTCCATACGACTCCTTGTCAAGCAAGCGAGCGTATGCGAGTCATACGCTTCCAAAAGGCAGCGTATGGGGTCTACTGTGCTGCGCTAAAGAGCGCGCATAGCTCAGTGACGCAAGCTAAAAAGCTCGCGCACTGCTCACTGTCTTCTCCAATCAGCAGGAACTCCATGGTTGAACCCTAAGCTTCCAAAGTCCATAACTTGGTCAAAATAAGTCCAAATCCAAAAAGGTCAAAATTGGGTAGAAGGAAATTCTCTACCACATGGAACCATCAAAACTTGAAAACAAGGGAATTTAATAGATCAAAACCATGAAAATCCGAAAATGACTAAATTCTAGATCTACAAAAATCTAAGCTTCAAAATAGAAAATGACAAGTTCTAATGTGGATTAGAAAGTTGCAAAGAAGAGGTTAGAACAATAAAAATGGTGGGTTTCTTCATGAAGCAAGATTGTACTTGCCTAGGCTAGGGTTTTCTTGGTTGGTGGTGGAGAGTAATGAAGAAGAAAGGAAATAATGAGGAGAGAGAATGGGAAGAGGTTAATAAATGGGGTTGGTTGTGGTAGGTAGGGGGTTCACCCTTGGTTCATGATGAACCAAGGCTAATCAAGCCTAGCCGAACCAACCCAAGCCAACCCAAACCAAGATGAACCATGGCCAATACGAGATAAAATACGTACACGTATTCTTAAATACGTAATACGAACAACAGGCACTACAACTCTACCCACCTTAAAAGAATTCCGTCTTCGGAATTTAATTAAGATGTTAGAGAGACTAGAACAAGTTATACTAATTACATGCAAACTATAACTAGGCAAGCAATCACTCATTCAAGCAAGGAATCGAAGACATGAGGCATAAGGAAGACATTATACCTCATGAGTCAAACAAGTCGGGATACCGCGATCGGATATCTTCCTCACGCTTCCACGTTGACTCCCCCAAAGAGTGATGACCCAAAGCAACTCGGACTAACTTGATAGTCTTGTTCTTGAGGATCTTCTCTCTCTGGTCTAATATAGACACGGGCCTCTCCTCATACGAAAGGTTGGTACCAACAACCAATTCTGAATGATCCAGGATGTGGCTCGGGTCCGGGATATACCGTCGTAATTGGGATACATGGAACACGTCATGCACCTCGCTTAGCGACGGCGGAAGAGCGAGATAATAGGATACATCTCCTACTCGCTCTAGGATATCGAACGGTCCTATATACCTAGGACTAAGCTTTCCCCGTACGCCGAAACGAATGACGCCACGGTTGGGCGAAATCCTCAGGAATATATGATCGTCGACCGAAAACTCGAGAGGGCGCCGATGAGAATCGGCCCAATGACGCTGGCGATCTTGGGCAACTCGAAGATGATCTCTGACCCTTCTGACCACTTCAATGGTCTGAGCAATCAATTCTGGACCAAGCATCTGTCTTTCTCCAACATCATCCCAGGATAGCGGGGATCTGCACTTCCTGCCATACAGCACCTCGAACGGGGCCATCTGGATACTGGCCTGGAAACTATTGTTGTACGAGAATTCCACCAGGTGCAAGTGATCTTTCCATGAACCACCGAAGTCAAGTGTGCAAGACCGCAACATGTCTTCAAGAGTCTGGATCGTGCGCTCTGACTGACCATCTGTCTGCGGATGATATGCTGAACTGAACTGGAGATGAGTCCCTAAACTCGCCTGCAGGCTACGCCAAAAGTGCGATGTAAATCTGGAATCTCGGTCCGAGGTGATGCTAACTGGCACACCGTACAATCTGACAATCTGTCTAAGATACATCGTCGCTAGCTGAGCCGTCGACTGACCAACTCTGAATGGAAGAAAGTAAGCCACTTTCGTGAGCCGGTCAACTATAACCCAAATAGCATCTCTACCAGCTGGGGATCTAGGTATTCCAGTCACGAAATCCATGGTCACATGCTCCCACTTCCACTCTGGAATCGGTAAGGGCTGAAGCAGTCCTGCCGGTCTCTGATGTTCAGCTTTAACTTGTTGGCAAACCAAACACCGAGAGACAAACCGAGCTATCTTCCGCTTCATGCCATTCCACCAGAAATGCTGCCGGATATCACGGTACATCTTCGTACTGCCCGGATGGATGGAATACTGCGAACTATGAGCTTCTGCCATGACCTCCTGCCGGATATCTCCGCTGGGTACACAAAGACGCTTACCATGTCGAAGTGTACCATCCTCATGAACGCATAACTCTGGTCTTCATCCCACCTCACACTCTGCTCTGAGTCGCTGAAGCTTGGAATCTGCCGACTGCACCATCCGGATCCTCTCGACTATAGTGGACTGAACTTGCATACTGGCCATCAAGGCCACACTGGAAGGGAGAACAACTTCAATATCCATTTTCTGAAGATCTGCTAACAGCTCTGGTTGCGCTGTTAGAAAATAAGCTCCCGTTCTCCTGCTCAATACATCCGCAACAACATTGGCCTTTCTAGGATGATACTGCAGGTTGACATCATAATCCACAAGTAGCTCCAGCCATCTCCTCTGACGCATGTTAAGATCCTTCTGGGTGAAAACATACTTCAGGCTCTTGTGGTCGGTGAAAATCTCCACCCTGTCTCCATACAAGTAGTGCCTCCACAACTTAAGTGCAAACACCACTGCTTCCAGCTCTAAGTCATGGGTTGGGTAATTCCTCTCATGATCACGAAGTTGTCGTAACGCATAAGCTATTACCTTCCCATGCTGCATCAAAACACATCCTAAACCTCTGCCTGAAGCATCACAGTATACTGAGAATCCTCCGGTCCCATCTGGAAGCGTGAGAATAGGAGCCGTCATTAAGCCTCGCTTCAACTTCTCAAAAGATTCCTGGCACTCTGCTGTCCAAGCAAACTGTGCATCCTTGCGGGTCAATTGGGTCAGCGGCGCCGAGATCCGAGCGAAGTCCAAAACAAATCGCCGGTAGTAGCCGGCCAATCCAAGAAAACTACGAACCTCTGCAACTGTGCTGGGCACCGGCCATGACTCAATGGCCACGATCTTCTGGGGATCCACTTTTACTCCTCTTCTGGTGATGATATGACCCAAGTACGAAATGCGATCGAGCCAGAACTCGCATTTACTGAACTTGGCATATAACTGGTGCTCCCTGAGCATCTGAAGAACAACCCTGAGATGCTGCTCATGCTCCGCCTCATTCTTGCTGTAGACCAGAATGTCGTCTAGGAATACGATCACAAACTGATCCAAGTAAGGCATGAAAATACGATTCATGAGGTCCATGAATACTGCCGGTGCATTGGTTGCTCCAAATGGCATAACAAGGAACTTCCAATGCCCGTATCTCGATCTGAAAGCTGTCTTCGGGATGTCCTGCTCTCTGACTCTGATCTGATGATATCCTGAGCGCAAGTCAATCTTCGAAAATACAGCTGCCCCTTTAAGTTGATCAAATAAGTCATCTATCCTCGGGAGAGGGTATCTGTTCTTGATTGTCACTGAGTTCAAGATGCGATAATCTACACATAATCTGGACGTACCATCCTTCTTTTTTACAAGAAGCATCGGGGCTCCCCAAGGCGATCCACTAGCACGAATGAATCCCTTGGTTCTAAGCTCTTCAATCATCTTGTACAAGATCTCCAACTCTGATGGCGCCATCCTGTAGACTCTCTCTGACACCGGGGCTGTCCCGGGAATCAAGTCTATGGTGAACTCAATCTCCCGCTCTGGCGGCATACCTCGAAGCTCTTCTGAAAAAACATCTGGGAACTCATCAACTATCCTGGGCAATTGAACTGCTGCTACTGCCATCCGCAATACTGGAGGAGAAGGCTCAACCTCGTCTCGAGAGAAAGAAAACTCCGGCTCTCCTGGAATGCTAAAAACAATCCTGCCAATGTGGCAGTCTATCCTAGCTTACTGGTCCCTCAACCAATCCATCCCTAAGACTACATCATAATCGGCCATCGGGAATTCTATCAATCTAGCAGGAAACTCTCTACTGCTAACTACGATTCGACACGAGGAAAATACTCTATCGACTCCCACAAGTCCGTTACCAGTGAGTATATTAAGCCTTACTGATAATGACTCAGGCTCCAATCCTACCCGTGTCGCGAATCGTGCAGACATAAATGAATGCGATGCACCAGAATCAAATAAAGCTGAAGCTGGAAAGGAGTTAACGAGAATAGTACCTGCCACTACCTCACCTGGTGTTACTCCTTCTTCTCCCATGGTCAAGGCCAGCACTTGACCATGTCCTCTAGGGGCAGGTCCCCTCTGCTGAAAATTCCTCTGCCTGCTCTGGATCAGGGCTTGGGCCTGAGCATACTGCTGCGGTCTCTGCTGCTGGAATGCCTGGGCCTGCGTCAGCAATGGCCTCGGGAGCGGGTACTGCAACTGCTGCTGCTGCTGGACTGGCGCTGGTCCTCTAACTGAAGGACCATAGAAAGCTGATGAACTCCCCCTGTTCGGGCAGTTCCCAACCCTGTGGTCCGGGGCACCACAAACCAAGCACAATCCCTGTGCTCTGCGACACTCTGACACCACATGCCTTGGCTTCCCGCAGTGTGAACATCCCACTGCGGAAGACTGTTTCTGCTTCTGTTGCTGAGGGTGCGTCGGGGTAGAATGCTGAACCGACGTCACCGAGGCCTCCCGTCTCGGAGTTCCAATAGTTAAACCTCTAGCTGCCGGGCTGGAGCGGATGATTGGTGCATCTGACTGTGGGACCACTTCCTACCTCCGGTCCTATCCACGATCCGCTGGGAGGTGTACTCATGCCTCCTAGCCGCCCTCAATACTGCATCGAACGTCTGGTGTTCGAACTGCTCAACTGCTAGTAAAATCTCCAAATGCAGCCCCTGCTGGAACCGCTGGGCCCTATCAAACTCGGTTGCCACTAAGGTGGGGGTAAACCTACTGAGTCTAGAAAACTCAGATGCATAACCATCGACTGTTCTGCCTCCTTGCTTCAGGTTGGTAAACCTCGTCTGCAAGTCATACCGAGCCACAGCATCAAAATACTTCGTCTGGAATCTCTCTCTGAACACTGCCAAGCAATAGGTGCCACTAATCCCTCGGCCTGCGCCGCCCACCAACTGCGGGCAAGATCTAACAACTGCAGGCGCACTACGGCCACCTTCTCGTTTTCTGGAGTCCTGGCTGCTTCTTGAATCACTTCGGTATCCTGAAGCCAAGCATCCGCGGCGATCGCATCTTCGCTGCCGTCGAAGAATGGAGGGTTCAGGCGTTTGAAGCTGTTGGCCGCGCTGTTACCCTGATGACCACTCCGGGTCAAAGTATCCGTCGCTGCCTGGTGCAAGGCATCTCCACGCCGGTCTTAGAAAGCTATCAAGGTCCTGACGAGTCCTACCAAAGTGCCGTCATCATGTTCTACTGGTTGAACAGGCTGGACTTGTGGCTCTCCGCCAGAAGGCACGACTCTAGAGGCTACTCCGGAATACTGGGCTTGATCTCCAGGTTGCTGCTGGTCCGCGGAAGGTGCTCCGCCTTGCTGGTCAGTAGGACCACGAACAATGTCGCTGAAGAAGACGACATAGGGAACAATAAGGAAGGACCAGGACAGATCAACGATACAAGCATATGATCAGGACAAGAATCCAGGGATTCAGAAGATACGAGCAGAGATCAAAGACGAATACTGATTGAGACATCTATTCGGTAAACCCTCACATATCTTGATTTACAAGACCTGCATGGGCCACCACTTAAACCATGTCACGCCCCAGAACCAGAATACTGGAGAGCGGGGGCAGACATAGCCAGCTACGTATATGAAATGGAATCCATCTCACTATACGGTCACGGCTGTCTAGATACATGAGGGTTTAACTACAAGCCAGCAGTCTCCTAAGGTCATGAACAAGCCTATTGTCTTAATCACAAGCAAGCAATAGTAATTACAAGATGTCAGAGCACCAAATATATAATAGCAAGGCGTCCCATACATTACATATTGGATGATCATGAAGCTAGTCGTACAAAATGCCAGGATTAGCAAGAGTTTAGTCATACATGATCAACCCTAGGATCTGTCAATCATGTTACAGCCCGTAGGCAGACAGTAAATAAAGATACAATCAAGCTAACACGTGCTCGCCGGCTAAACGCCTCAAAAGAATAATTTTTACAAATAAGTGGGAGGACAAAAAGAAACCCACTCGTTGCCAGGGTTCCGTCTAGTGGTCACCATATGGCTGGAAGATCGGTGGATCCTCTGGAGCTGCTCCGATATCTGGCCACACAAAACCAGCTGGGTCAGACCCCAGAAAGAGCAAGTGCCACAAAGGAGGCTTCACTTAGAACTAAAACCAGCATATAGTAAGGAACATTAAAGTTAAATTATCAAAAATAACAACAATAATTGAGTACGAGGAAACCATTCAAGTAGCCAGACTACAATCCTTAAACCAAACAAGGACCGGGGTTGTAATCCTTCACCTGAATGAAAATCCGTCTCAAATACTATGGATAAGGTAATAAGACAATAAACGAAGAGAAGACACAGAACTGCTCCGGGAGCCAGGTTACAACCCTTAAACCAAACAAGGACCGGGGTTGTAACCCTTCGCCTGAACAGAACCGGACTCCTGATCTTTATTGTTAAGGCCATTATAGATAATCATGTTGCTGAAGTAAGATAGAACATGACAAGCATGGCACGGGGTACAAATAAGACAATAACCGAAGGGAAGACACAGAACTGCTCCGGGAGCCAGGTTACAACCCTTAAACCAAACAAGGACCGGGGTTGTAACCCTTCGCCTGAACAGAACTGGTCCCCCGATCGTTATTGTTAAGGCAAGCATCAATAATCGTGTATTGTCACGATCTTGCACAGGATCAGGATAAGACTGAGCTAGAATAACTTCATCCAATCAATCACGGCCAATCAAAAGTACGGCTTGATACTTTAACTAGCTAGGGTTATCACAGGCCTAGTTACTAGCAAGATGCAATGAGATTATTTCAACAGCCACAAGCCCTGCAGACCATCCAAGTTATCCAGGTCGAATGTCCATTTATGAAGGATGCACCACATGACTGTGTGCTGGAAGTGTGCCCTACTCGTCGGTAGGCTACAAATCCACTTAATGCGCCCAGATAACGGGATTGCCTGTAGCTGGGAATCTCTTCATGTCTACTGAATTATTCTAGTTTATTACTCTTAGTTAATTACAGTAGGTATCCCTGACCGTGGTACTCAGGGATCCCATCCTAGACATGATGCAAGATAATACTGGTTTATTGTGCAAACGCAATCATCTACAGTGTTCAGGTTAGTCATTATTGTCAGGTTATGTCACGTTAGCCGTCGCAACAGCAATTCGAGATAATCATGTCAGGTATGCTTGTCCTGCCATGCCGTGTTCAATTATTATTAACAAACCTATTAAATAAATTCATGATTACAAGTTTATGACAAAAGACGTAAGGATATAAAATGGGCGTAAAATATCTAATAAAATATCAATATACTGGGCTATAGAAGAGCCAAGCTTAAGGAAGATAAAACCAAAGTGACATGCTGACATAAGACCAAGTCAGCCAAGGCCATACGCTCAGTGCAAAAGTCATACGCTCAGGTCAGGCTACGCTCAGGTAAGCCTACGCTCACAAAGGGCAGCGTATGAGGTCCATACGACCCCTTGTCACACAAGTGAGCGTATACAAGACATACGCTCCAAAAAGGCAGCGTATGAACTTCATACGACTTCTTGTCACACAAGCGAGCGTATGTGAGTCATACGCCTCCAAAAGGCAGCGTATGGACTCCATACGACTCATGGCTATCCAAGTGAGCGTATGCAAGTCATACACTCCAAAAAGGCAGCGTATGGACTCCATACGACTCCTTGTCAAGCAAGCGAGCGTATGCGAGTCATACGCTTCCAAAAGGCAGCGTATGGGGTTTACTGCGCTGCGCTAAAGAGCGCGCACAGCTCAGTGACGCAAGCTAAAAAGCTCGCGCACTGCTCACTGTCTTCTCCAATCAGCAGGAACTCCATGGTTGAATCCTAAGCTTCCAAAGTCCATAACTTGGTCAAAACAAGTCCAAATCCAACTTTCCAAAGGTCAAAATTGGGTAGAAGGAAATTCTCTACCACATGGAACCATCAAAACTTGAAAACAAGAGAATTTAATAGATCAAAACCATAAAAATCCGAAAATGACTAAATTCTAGATCTACAAAAATCTAAGCTTCAAAATAGAAAATGACAAGTTCTAATATGGATTAAAAAGTTGCAAAGAAGAGGTCAGAACAATAAAAATGGTGGGTTTCTTCATGAAGCAAGATTGCACTTGCCTAGGCTAGGGTTTTCTTGGTTGGTGGTGGAGAGTAATGAAGAAGAAAGGAAATAATGAGGAGAGAGAATGGGAAGAGGTTAATAAATGGGGTTGGTTGTGGTAGGTAGGGGGTTCACCCTTGGTTCATGATGAACCAAGGCTAATCAAGCCTAGCCGAACCAACCCAAGCCAACCTAAACCAAGATGAACCATGGCCAATACGAGATAAAATACGTACACGTATTCTTAAATACGTAATACGAACAACAGGCATTACAAACCTACCTCGCTATACGGTCACGGCGATTTATTATTATCCTTATTATTATTATTATTAGTATTATTATATCATATACTTATTATTATTATTATTATTATCATTATTACTATTATTATTATTATTTGTTTCTATTGTTGATTTATTATTATTATTATTATTTTTATTATCATTACTATTATTGTAAATTTACTATTACTAGTTTTATTACTACTATTATAAACAGTATGTATATTCCATGTATTTTGGATATTAAATAATTGTAGGTATAAATTATTAGAAGTCTTATTTTAACATCATTTTTTTTTATGATATTCGATCTAAATTTTTTCGTAATATTTTATCTAAATTTTAGTTGCCTAAAATAAAAATTCTTAATATTTTCCAAACATTTTATTTATATATTTTCACTGATAAAATACGGTTTCCTACATAGAAATTTTATTTTACAAACTTGGAGTTTTTGCCAAAAACAAAAATTTCTTGATTACAAGTACTTTTCCATAATTATTTTGACTCATAAAAACTAGTTTTCAAGTATTACAAATACCTTCAAATTATATATATATTATTCTTCCAAATTCCTTCGATCTTTCTCCAGCCCGTGACTAAGCCCTTCGTTCCTAATCTCTTGGCAAATTCTAAACTATATTATATCAAGCCTAACTAATTTGACCCTTCTGGACCCAATGGAACTGTCCGTGCCACCACCCGAGATTACCTTGTATAGTTGTTGCACCGAAGTCGCAGTTCGTGCCACCTTGAGCATTGCAGTACACCAAGCGCTCTACCAGGCAAGACACCTTGCCATTTGCTGTTTATTTATTTTAGCTCATATTTCATGCATTATTTTTTTATGCAAAATAAACTGTGATACATGGCATAAACTGTTAGAACTTACTGTTCATTTATATTTTCTGCTATGTATTGTTTTTCTCACATTAAACCTAGATTTAAGGGACCACCTTGTGTGTTGTATTCATTGGCCTTGACACGTTGCACCATGAAGTTGTGTGTGTCGCATGTAAAACACGGAAGTACGTGATTGGCTGGCCACCAGTACGTACAAGCCGTGCGATAGGAATAACCGCTAATAGAATTGCATGATAGATGACTTAGCGATTATAGAGGTTAATGTTGTGGATACAACATAGTAGGCATTGGGCGGGGAGGACAATTCCTTAGCGTATGGGCTTCGATGCACTTCCCTTGTGACCCGGACTCTCCGCTGGAGATACGGGGTTGATGACCCATGATTACTGACGGCCACTGACGATTCTGCGGAACGTCATGCTCTTACTGATGGGGCCTCTGGTCCCCAAGAGGGGACTATGCCGATCCTATTCAGCCAGGGCCCATACGTAGGAAGAATTGTTCTTAACTACATTTCACTTAGAACGGTAGGCTACCTTTATCCGTTAGGTACGAATACTTTTGGTTTGGGTACTTGTATCTGACCGTGACTTGGAACAATAACTTGTCGCGGATTAGTTCGTCACATCTTGTCCTTGTTTGGTTGTAGGTGTGACTTACTACTTCGATGAGAAGGTATTGAACCTTGTTGGGGTTCGGATACCATATTGGATTCATAGCATGGAACGATACGTCGTCGTGAATTAGTTTACCATCTTCTGTCCTTGTTTGGTTGGGGAGATGGTACGCTCGTTCAATAAGTGTGTATTGGACCATGTTATAAGTTTAATTGACTTATTTATTTGAGCAATATTTATTCAGTTTATATGGCATGATATTATGTGTCTTGTTACGTCCCTCTGAGGACCTGGTTATCTCTCCAAGTGTGTGCTTTTGTCTTTCGCAGGTGTTCTAGCTCTAACCGTGATTGTCGCTATTTCTTCGAGGATGATTGCACTTGGATCGTCTTCGCTTCGCTCGCCACTCATTTTATTTTCCATGTATTTTATTTCCTTATTTTGTTGGTAGTGGATTCGTCTCCGCCCAACATACTGTATCAAGACAATTCATTCTCGTTATATGATATCTTTTATTCATTTATTTTGTGCGGATGAGATTAGTTATGGTTATACTGCATTTTACAGCTTACGTATATTTATTATACGGCTGGCATGTCTACGTTCCTAGTCCTACGTATTTTGGGACTGGAGAGTTACAGGTGGGCACCATCTGGCTGGAAGACAGGTGGATCATCTAGTGCTGCTCCGATATCTGGCCACACAAAACCAGTTGGGTCAGACCCCAGAAACAGCAAGTGCCACAAAGGAGGCTTCACTTAGGAACTAAAACCAGCATATCACAATAGAATATTAAAGATAATAAATAAAGAACTGATAATAATAGAGATAACAACAGTAAACTGAGTACGAGAAAACCATTCAAATAGCCAGGTCACAACCCTTAAACCAAATAAGGACCAGGTTTGCAGTCCTTCACCTGAATAGAAACCCGTCTCAAATACTATTGGTACGGTGAAGACAATAAACGAAAAGAGGACACATAACTGCTCCGGGAGCCAGAATACAACTGTCACGACCCGCACTCGCTTTTCGGATGCGAGCTCGTGAGCAAGCCAGCTACGTATCGAACGGACTCCAGCCCGACTCGAATACGTAAACGTTGTCAAGGCTATGGTATACTGCCCAAATCATGGCAAAATAAATCTATATCTTAATCCACAATAAGAATATGAAACATGAATGAACACTGTGGGTCGTGGTCTGCAGCCCACTAGCATATATGTCCGATAAGACTCTAAAGGAAATAACAAGAGTCTAAACTGAATCAAGAAACATGATATCTCATGATAAGAAATGTAAAGCACGAAAGGATAACAAACGTTATAATGATACCTGAATCCCACAAGAATCGCAAATCCTCCGCCATCCAGAACTACTAGCTAACTACATGCAATCGCTAAATCTGAGGAGATCATCAGGTCCTCAGAGGACATAGCAAGATACATAATATACATGCCTATCTAACAGTTTTATCATGCACAAGGAAATAAATAAAAAAACTGGAACACGACAAATGACTACGAACACGAACACACGAATACGAACAAGAACACGAATACGAACACGAACACGAATACTAGAACAATTACGCGTAAATGAACTGCCGGATGAACGAATACACGAGATCAATGAAAGAACCAAACCCTCGTCCCGAGTGTGGACTCTCTGGTTTGAACTAAGCACTAACCTTCGTCCCGAGTGTGGACTCTCTGGTTAGCTCACGGCAAGACACCATCGTCCCATATGTGGACTCTCTGGTGTAATTGGTCAACCCTCGTCCCGAGTGTGGACTCTCTGGTGCCAATAATCACGACAAACACCCTCGTCCCGAGCGTGGACTCTCTGGGGCACCAAACAACCCTCGTCCCGAGTGTGGACTCTCTGGTTGTGTACAACGATAATCAAGGCTATGGCAGTTCACTACACGCACTCGTTCTATGACACGACTCAAGCAAGGTACTGACGAGAAACTCCAAATGTGAAACACAAGGCCAAAACATGAACATGGCTATAAACAATAAAAATAACTCTACAAAATATAACACGAAAAGTAAATGTCCATAAACAATCAAAGACTAAAAACTGAAAAAAAATGCATGTAAATAAAATTGTAGAGGGAGGCAAGGTATACTTGCCTGGGGGTTGCACGGAGAACCAACAATGTATCGCCAATCACCTCGAATTGTCGGTTACTTGTTGGCTCGAGAATAAGAAATTTGTATGATCCCTAGTAGCCGTCCACTCTAGGGGAGTCACCCGAATGATTAGGTTTAGCTGTCGGTATAGCTAACCATAGAGACTTGACCGAATAATAGGGTGACCATTGGCGACCGTAGGATAACCTTTTGGTATTGAACGAGAGATAGTGATGAGTATGACCTAAGAATGATATGTTATAAGTATATGCTTCAATATGAACCTTAGAGATATTTGACCCTTGAGGATTGTGTGTCGGCCTATAACGGGAACTAGAATCGTGGGATGAGACTTGAGTTGTATGTATCGAGTAGTGAATTATTCCATGAGATGGAATTGACTACTCATGACGGGAATGTTGGATCGGTATCTATAGTCGGGTAGCTGGTTTAACCTTGACTGTTGCATAGAATTATACCCTGACTCGGATAATCGATAGTAGGTGACGTCGGATTGTATCTTTTAGAAAAGATGAATTGCCTCGGTGAGAAATATTATTGGATTTGGGAAGAATATGATTGCATGTTGTGAACTCTTGATATGATTGGCTCTAAGTTAGACCCTTGACCGAATATTAGAAATATTATGCTTGGATAGAGAGCTTACCCGAGTTGTCCCTGATGTTAAGTGTTGTGGCCTGGAAGATAGTGATTGTGACAATTGAATAAAGTAATAAGTCAATTGAAAGGATGCTAAGTCGGATTTGGAAAAGAGAGTTATATCGTGGCTTGTCGAATCGCACTAACATGGAAGTTGGCTGAAGTACATATGTTTTGGGGATGCCTAAAATATGTGTATGAATCCAGCCGAAGTGATAGATTGCGACTGAGATAACATTATGGGAAGAGTTTATCGCACTAGCACGGACTTCGGCTTAAATGCATATGTTTTGGGGACGCTTAAAATATATGTATGGATCCAAACAAAATGATATGTTGCAGCCAAGATAGAAATGTAAGGAAAATGTTGGTGAATCAATGAGAAGTTATAAGTAATTGAAAAAGAGAAAGATAGATCGAATCGTTGATGGATTAAAGTAGTACAGTTGGATAGCTATTTTGAGATGACCGAGTGTGCTGAAATGAATATTGAATTGAAGCTGAATGAGTAACTCGTTGTGACTAAGTGAATATGGTAAATGAGTTATTTCCTTAAGTTTTAAGGACGAAACTTTTTCTAAGTGGTATATTATGTAATGCCCCGCTCTACATGAGGCATTTGGTTGGCTTGTTGGATGCTATCAGAATGTTGGACCATGACTTATGTTGGAGATCAAGAGAATTGAGACTGATGCAGTCTCTTAGCCAGCCGGATGGAATGGGTGTTGGAATATAGCTCGCTGGTGGAGCTATGTCTGGTAGAAATATATGCGATCGAAATAAGAAGACCCTTTTATGCAAATGAGTGGAACAATCCTTCCTCCTCCCTACTCCTTCATGCTTAATAAAAATGAATACTGAAGTGCTGAGAATATGTCCCTTTTGTCCTATACCTTGAATGCTGGATAATTGTGATGCCTTAGCTGCTAAATCGATAGAGATTCTTATGTTGCATAATATTGAAATGAACGACACATGAATATGGAATTGCTGAACGAATCACACTTGAATTGCTAATATGACTTGATGCCTGTAAATGAATTAATAATGCCCCTTATGCTTAATGCTGCCGGAACAAGTAAAACACTTGATTAATGAGATGCCTTGTGAAGGATAGAATAGACATTGTACTGGCTATGAGAATTTAACGAAATGCTTGAATCATGTATAATCTGTATAACTGTTGCAAAAATATGAAATGTTGCCTATCCCTTATAAGCAATGAAAGAATGAATAAATGTCCCTACAAAATGAATGAATGTTATATTCCTTGCCGAAAGGAACGATATGAGAAACGTTGCAATGAAGGAATGAATGAGAAATGATAAAGCATGGATCATTGAGATCACCAAATAAAATGATGGTAATGATTAAATGAACAAGTCATTGAATATGACTTAATGATGCACTGTTGCCTTTACTTTCTTTAATATATTTTACCATGCGATTATGTTCACAATCGGATCGGATACGCATTCGCATGGTCATGGACAACTTGTATACAATGTTTGAGTTTTAATTTCTTCGAACGGTACCGGGGCGCCGGGACCGATTCAGCCTAGAAGGAAATAATGATGAGTGATGTGGGAGCACAGATAAGGCGGGGTGGCATAGAGGCTCGCCACCTACTATGCTGACCGCATTATCTTAAAATGAAATGAAAAGAGTCCATATGGTTTAACAACACTAGTGACCATGTAGTCAGGATGCACGCTAATGAATATTTTTGTGCAGGCAGAGTAAGTATATCTGCTAACCTGTATTTGATACGGGTATGAGAAGTCGGCTATTGGTAAGAAATCACATAATTGTGATATTATATATTTTGGTTCAACTTGCCGGCTTAACATGCTAAACAAAGAAATGTTGTGTTGTTGCCTTTAAATGAGAAACTCTATAACATGCTCAACATGTTAAATAAGATTTGCTAATGTATTGCTTTTTAGAATATTGCCATAACCTGTTGAACGATAACACCAAGTATGCTAAATGATGTCTTCCAGGAATATTTCCATGTTATGCTTAACATGTTAACTCAATGTCGCTTAGATGATGCCTTACACAAAGACATACTATATCATGCTATATAAACTGATGTTAGGTCCCAACTAGAAAGATCACTCAAATGAATGTTTGCTAAAATCGATCACTATATGTTGGTTTAGACGAGTGGGTTAGATTCTGCTCGCCAGTACATAGATGATGTACTGACCCACGTTTGTGGGCATGTGTTCGTGCTTGGAAAGTTCTGTACACGAGGATTGGATTGATTGGTCCCGCGGCATTGAAGATATGTTGGACATGCAGAAGCACTCCTTGTACAAGATGATGTCTACTATTTATAAAGGACATAATGTATGGAACATTGTAAACAGTTGTACCAGTGAGTTGTAAGCAAGTCGGTATATCAAGTTGTAATCCAATGTATCAAAGTATCAAATGTAAGCTTTATGGCATTGTTCAGTTGGCTTTAAATGTAAAGTGAGATGTATTGAAGCATTGTACTTCAATACAAGTCTTGTACTCTTCTTCAATTATCAATAAAAAGAATAAAGTTTATATATCTCTCTGTGACTGTAGAAGTATGGAAATTCACAACCAGAAGGCCCATGCGTCAGACAATCTATACGTCAGATCTCGGACAAAACAACAAAAGCAGCAAATATAGACATGGAAAAGAACTTTTTATTTCATACATAAAAGTCTATTACATGTCTAGAGGAGGCTGTACAAAGGAAAATTTCTACAAAGGAAAGATCCTAAGTCTATGGCCAGCAGTCACCATGCGCCTCCAGTCAGGCGCAGCAGTCACCATGCGCCTCCCGTCAGGCGCATCAGCCATTATGCGCCTCCAGTCAGGCGCAGCAATCACCATGCGCCTTCAACCGGGCGCATCCCACCATGCGCCCTCAGCAAGGCGCATTCCTTCAGCAGCTCAGTTATGTGCATCCCCAGTTATGTGCATCCCTTCAGCAGCCCAGTTATGTGCCGCTCTTCCAGCCAGGCTCACATGATAAGTGCTTCGACTAATGAAGCATTTAACCCTCTGGCTGGAACCGAGGAAGAGAAGAGCACCGTAAATCTGTGGCCAGGGAAGGCTTCAAAAGAGCCTCCAAAGACCAAGGAAGACCGTAATCGAAATACGGCTAAAGGAGCAGCTTTCAACACAACCAGAGTGGGCAACACCCACTTTGAAGGAAGGAAGAGCCTAGCACCGCCATTCCGATCTACGGCTCTTCCGGAACAACGGAGACGAGGCCCGAGCATCCCTATCTTTGGATGCAACAACACCTTCCGCCTGCCTCGGAAGCCCTCGACTCCGTCTTTTGGATATAACAGTCACCTTCAAGTGCAACAACGACGACATGGCGTCTCATCTTCACCCTCGGGAGCACTTCGTCAACAGAATGCACTCGAGTACCCAAGTTCATGATTGGAAGTACGTGAGAGAACGAGAAGCAAACCCTCTCTCCATGCCACTATTTATAGGTCGGGCAGATCAAATCTACGCGCCAAGTGGATGGCTCTCCGAATTCTGAGCAATGAACTTGCATTTAATGGATGAACCGGACGCCTCGAATTCAGCCAAACGGCTATTTAAAGCACTCGAGGAACGAAACAGCCGCACGCGCCCTTCGACTTCAGGCGCATCACACAGATGCGCCCTTCAAAACTAAGCGCATCACAGAGGATGCGCCCCCATGCGTCCCCATACCCAGTGGAACGCCAATCGACGTGCCCCCTCAGCTGTCCATCGAATGTCACAAACATTAAATGCTGAACTGACAGAGTTGGCAGCACATCTCCCAAAGTCTGAAAAGTCGACAGCTTTTTCAGAAGATGAAGCATCGGCAACGTCAGCATCATCATGACTTTACCCCGACGGCTACTGCCACGTGGCCACTCAACCACCCGCATGCGCCTCTGCAGCCATGCGTCCAAATCTGCATGCGTCTCAAAAGCCATACGCCCCAGACTGCTCTCTGATCCCTAAAGACAGAAGGAAAGTCTCCATCTGAAACTCTGCATGCGCCTCAAAAGCCATGCGCCCCAGACTGCTCTATGATCCCAAAAGACAGAAGGAAAGTCGCCTGCATGCGCCTCAAAAGCCATGCACCCAGAATGGTTCGTGACTCCTAAAGGTTACGAGCCAAAATCTCCTCATGCGCCCAATCCTAGGCGCATCCTACCAGATCATTTTCCACCAAATCTGAGATCTCCGAGCCATGGGTCGATGACACATGTCCTTTGACTCAACTCATCCAAGATCTCAGCAACAGAAAGATCTTCTCCTCTGCTACGTGTCGGCTCACAACAGCAGTATGAAGAAGTCAACCCCTCGATCAGGACGCATCACCCATATGCCTCCATCAGCAATCAATATGTGGCGTCCCCACGCACCGGCGTATCCTACATATGCGCACATGAGCAGCCAACCTGCCCAGCTATAAATAGAGGAATTATTTCCTTTTTCCACACACACACATACGAACGAACATACCACCAGAGAGGCAGATACAGACACTCAACGTCTTCCTCCTCTCAATAAGCTCCAGCACCCAGAGCAATCCAAACCTTCAGAGAACCGATAACCATCGTCAGCTCGTCAACGGAGTCAACGCATTACCACTCGCTCCATCGGCACAAGGGACCCAGATTAAACAAAAGTGTACTTCTAGGGCTACATCTAAGTCCTATATTGTAATACTGTTCTGTTTGTATTGAAATTTACAATCAAAGAATTTTAATGGCAAACAAGCTGGCGACTCTGCTGGGACCTCTTTCTCCTCCACCGAGAAAGTTGTGTCGCAAGCCGACGACGTGAAGGTGGGCTCCTCCCACAAGACGTTGGTCATACATCTCAATCAACAGGCGTATGAGGAGTTCATATCTGAAGGCAGTACGAGTCCTTCGAAGCGGCTGCCGAAGTCGAAGAAGACCCGCCGAGTCTGGGTGCGCAAGGTCGACGCCTCGGGCACCACCACCAAGGGGATGCGCCAATCCAGCCTTCACTTCCTGCTGACGTCCTCAGCAACCAAGATGCGCCCGCTGGTGCAGCGCATCTCTCGGGGAAACGTGCGGCTAACCATATTCCCCAGCCATCTCCCTCTCAGGCGAGGAAGATGCGTCGACGGAGCAGGGGCGCAGCCAATGCCCCACGCATCGTCTCTGATGCACCACAGAAGATCTCTGTATTTGACAGACTCACTCGCTGTAGTGGCGAGGAGAATTTGGATTCTGAGTACTACGCGCCCCAGCGGCCTGGTACGAAGAAGTCCAAGGCAGCACGGGCCATGCGTCCCAAACATGCTATGCCAGCAACAAGCCAGAAGCATGCGCTCACAATCATGCGCGCTGCTGATGGTAAGTTGTACAAGGTCGACTCGAGTGCTGCGGCACCGAGAACGAGCCGACCTTCAAAACCCTTGTCTCACTTGGGCGCATCTACTGCGTGCACAACCAAGTCAAACAAGACGAACAAATGTTGTGGTTCCCCCACTACTGATCGGGATGCCTGTTTGGTATCCGATCAGGGGGCGCAGCACTCACCTGACCACCCAGCGTTTGGCCTTGCCATGCGTTTGAAGGGGGTGCGAAGGTAGCACTCTCCTCCAACGACCTGCGTAACGTGATCACTCACAAGTGCCGGTCAGGAAAGTCGACCAACAAGCATGATACGCCTCTTACGGGGAATACTTGTGCGGTGGTCACCATCAACTGCTGTTGCAAGGCGGCAGTACCACCAAGGCAGTCAGTCTTTCAGCGGCTGCAATCATCGACACCCCTCCGACATCGCCTTGGGAGGGAGGTGTCGACAGAAGAGGAGCCAAGGGTTGCTTCATGCAACGTGATCTCCAACTCCTCGTCAGTCCGAAAGACGACCGATAATTCCTCGTCCTCATCCAAAAGCCAGCCGAGGAAAACCAAGGCAGCTGTCTCGTCCTCCGGAGTGTTCGAAGGCACTCGCTCGAGGAAGAAGTTCTTGGAGGAAGCTGGGGGCAGTCAGACCCTTGTTTCCGGAGACGAAGATGTCCAAAGCACAGCTGCGGCAAATCTTCATCCTCGAGGCGAAGTCTGCCTCCCAGAAGTCTCTCAAAATGAGGATGTCCCCCAGAACACAGCTGGGGGTAGTTCCGGAGACGAAGAGGCCCTTCAAGACGGAGCTGAGGGTAATCAGACCCTTGCAGATGCGCCCGTCGAGAATGAGCTCCAGAATGTGGCTGGGGGTGGCCAAGATAAAGCTCCAGGAGAGGCGACTCCCCTACATGAGAGTGAGGCCGAGAGCGAAGCCTCAACCAATCCATCCACTCTCGGCCGTGTCATGACAGTATACATGGCTGGGGATGATTCCGAGTCTGATGCGCCGCCGCAGGACATCGTCCAGCGCATAGACACACTAGAAGGAGGACTCAAAACCCTCTCTGCTTCCATGCAAACACTGACTTAGGCGGTGTTTGAAATACGGTCGGCCTTGACCCGAACACCTTCGACCGGTCCCGACCCAGGGGCCAATGGGGAGTCGAGTGTGCCCCTTCAACGGGTACCCTCAGATACAGACCGCCGAGAAGTACCCCGGACGTCTGAGCCCTCAAACGTCCAACTCCAGGTGGTACCACCTTCCCCAACTCCCAGCTCCACGGAGGATGTGGTCGAAATGATCAAGGACTTACGGGAGCGCTTTGAGTCCAAGAACAGGCAAGAGGAGCGCCAGAAGATGGGCATCCCCCAACCCTATCCCCTCGAGTGGAACAAGGTGGTTTATCCTCCAAAGTATAAACCACAAACGCTGACGCCATATGACGGGAAGGACTCTCCGCGTCGCTACCTGACATACTTCCAGTCCTAAACGGGACATCTTCCGAAGGAGGACGCGCTCCTCACTAGCATATTTGTCGGAGCATTAAAGGGAGTGGCGTATGACTGGTACTGCAGCCTCTCCGACAATTCCATATCATCCTTCGACGATTTGACGCACCTCTTCCTCGACCGCTTCTACGACGGCGGGAAGGACATGACGATGGCATCACTCATAGAGATACGCCAGAAGGAGAAGGAAACGGTTCGGGTGTTCATCGAACGCTTCCGACAGGCCTGCTTCAGACTACCTCCAGGCATGCCGGAACATGCGCTCCTCTCCTCTTGTAGCATGAACATGCTGTCTGCAGTCAAACTCTGGCTCAACTCTACTCCTCCACCCGACTGGAGCTCCCTGATCATCGAAGCAGAAGCCGCAGAAAAGAAGGCGGCCAATGCACGTCTTCTGGGGGTCAGCTTCCCTGCCTTTGATGACAAGGGGAAAAGGTCTGCGGCCAACAACCCCGGACGTGAGACAAAGGGGAAGCAGGCGTTGACTGTTAATGCCTCGAAAGGAGCATATGCGCCTACTCAGAAACCTCCACTTGCACCAAGGCCCAAGGAGGTTTATTCGTTCAACGACGAAGACACCTTGCAACTTTTTGAAATACTGAAGCAGGGTGACAAGATCAAGCTACCGGACCCAAAGTGGCCCGATAAAGTTGGGAAAGTGGACAACCAGAGGTACTGTCACTACCATCGGTTTGTCGAACACCCGACCAAGGACTGTTATGTCCTCAAAAATTACATCTAGCGCATGATCAATACGGATGTAATCTCCGTCGACTACGAAAAGAAGACGGTGTCAGCCAATGTGGTGTCACTCCAGTTCGGCACCTTGCCGCCGACTACCACACAAGATGGCGTCGTCCCCATCCCTAAGGCGACAATGGAGGTGGTTAACTTACCACCTACCCGTGACAATGTGAGTGGACTAATCCCACTCACCACATCTCGAGGAGAGGTCCTATGGGTCCACCCCGACCTCGTCTCCGAGATGACTCAACCAGAGGTACGTCCTACCTCCAAATCCAAAGGCAGGAAGATCAAGTCTTGCCGCATGGTCTATTCTTCAACAAAAGAGGCACTTCATGTGCAGACGCGTTCACAACAGAACGTCCAACCCGACGAAGCTGCCGCCGAAGTAGTGCCTCCTTGCACCGTCCCCGCTGTCCAGGAAGAGGGCCCATCTAAGCCCTCAGCACCCAATAAGCAGAAGCAGGTGGAGGCTCGTTTCGACAGGCCTCTACGAAAGGAGAATGCTTCGGGGCTAGCCAAGTCCCACAACTTCGACATACTGGCACAACTGGCCAGTACTCCTGCCCGCCTATCTTTGTTCGAGCTCCTGCGTCTTTCCAAAGACTCCCGAGAAGCTCTCTGTGAAGCTCTAAAGGATGCCGAATCCTTTCTCAGTCAGGTCAAGCAGCCTGAAGACCCCCCAACTACTTGTGCGCACTGTCATTGTGCGGATGAAGTTATCCCAAACGTAACTTTCACCTAACAAGACATGCTGCTCAAGCACCACCAACATAACAGGGTATGTCGGTTCAGTCAAGGTGAACCAGATTCAGATCGATCCGGGGTCTTCTCTCAGCATCATTCCGAAGGCACTGTTATCAACACTGGGGATCCCAATGTACCGGCTGGCGCCCTCCAACACGACCATCAGCGGCTTCAACGCTAGCAAAAGCGAGCCACTGGTCAAAATTCGACTGAAGTGTCACATCGGTAACCTCAAAACTGAGGTGGCCTGCTATGTTGTGGATGCCGAGGTTAACTACAACATCCTGCTCGGTCGACCATGGCTACACGAGTACATGGTGGTGCCATCCACGCTCTACCAATGCATGAAATATGTATCCACCAACGGCGTTATCAGGACGGAGTTCGCAGATATCGATCCTTTCAAAGGGATTGAAGCCTACTTCACCGATTTCGACTTGTACAAATCACTTGACGAGGAGGAAGCCAATGATGCTGATGACGAGGCAGAGACGGCAGCTGGGCCGGACATGGAGCCTGAGATGACTCCCGATGCCCCTTTGAAGATCCAACTCAAGGGCAAACCGCCCCAGAAGGTGCCTCCAATGAGTATCAAGCTACCAGGAAAAGCACCAACTCCTGAAGCTCCCCTGAAGATACGCCTCAAAGGGAAGCCGCCTCAAACATTGGCTCTCCTGGTGGTAAAATTATAGGGGAAGGCACCAATCACTGGAGGCGCAGCTGAGGCACCACTGAAGGTGCGTCTCAAGGGCAAGCCGCCGCAGTCATCCAAGATACCAGGGAGGGCTCACGTAACCCTCTCGGACCCCAAAATCAAAGCTGTGGTGGACTCACCTGATCCAACCCTAGTACTTACAGATGAGGAGCTTGGCGAATATATCTCTGCTGATGTAGATGCGCCCTCCTTAGACAATGTAATCCCACGGGATAAAATCTCGTATTTCATCAATAATAGAGTGTCTTTTAATTATTCTTGTCTTCCACATTGGAATGCCATGTATACATTAGATAACGCTCTACGGTCGTTACAAACACAAGTAACGACCGTCCATCATGTAAATCGAGTAGTCCCGTCTCAAGGAGTCTGTTACATAGTCCCTCCACGAAGTCGAGACGAAGGATCCATCATCTTCGGCAAGGTCGAGCGTCATCAGGACCTCCCGCCATCAAGCCAGAACCAGATGCCGGCAGAATGCAACTCTATCGGTACACGGATAAGGCAAAGTATCTTATCCAAAAGATGGATTACGACCTAAAGAGCGACAAAGGCCTGAACTACGGCAAAGGTCGGTGTCTCCCTCTCCGGCTTCCAACACCTAAAGGAAAGCCGCAAGACTACTACAGCAAAACTCGACGAGGGGTAGGCTATGTCACGCCGCCATCAACTCCAGAGAGTTCAGACGCAGAAGACGTAGAACATTTCCACTCGTCCGAAGCATCGACTTGGGATTCCGATACCAGTATCGGATCAGTCTTCAGGAAAGTGCTGTCAGCTAATATGACATCAGCACAGCCTCAAAAGATGAAGGCGAAGACCAAGCGCCGGAACCCTTCGAAGAAGAACCCTGGGCTCAACACCTGGGACAACAATGGGAGTCTCGTTTCGAATTACGTGAACCTCCCACCGAGGATGAAGTCGAACAGATCGACCTTGGAGACGGGTCTTCTTCCAAACCCATCTTCATCAGCAAAAGCCTAGAAGGAGAAGACCGAGAGTCTTTAATCCAACTGGCTAAGGAGTATATCGACGTCTTCGCCTGGAGCTACGAAGATATGCCGGGACTTGATCCCCAGATTGCGATACATAGGTTGAATATCTTGCCTGATACCAAGCCTATCAAGCAACAACAGCGACGCTTCCGTCCGGACATCATGAATACCATCGATCAGGAGGTAGACAAACTCTTGACTAGCGGCTTCATCCGTGAAGAGCAACACCCAGATTGGGTAGCCAACGTCGTACATGTCACCAAAAAGAATGGGAAGATACGAGTCTGTATCGACTTCAGAGACCTCAACTCTGCTTGCCCGAATGATGAATTCCCACTTCCAATCACTGACGTGATGATCGACAACATGTGTGGCTTCGAACGCATGTCTTTTATGGACGGGTATTCAGGCTACAATCAAATCAAGATGTTCTCCGATGACGCAAAACATACATCATTCAGGACTCCAAAGGGCATTTTTTGCTACACAGTGATGCCCTTCGGCTTGAAGAACGCCGGTGCGACATACCAACGCGCTATGAGCACCATCTTCCGTCAACATCTTCACAAGACAGTCGAATGCTATGTTGACGACATCGCAGTCAAGAGCCGCTTTAAAGGAGATCACCTACAGGACCTGAAGACAGTCTTCGATCTTATGCGGGCACATCAACTCAAGATGAACCCCGCTAAATCCTTCCTGGGGGTTTCTAGCGAAAAATTCTTGGGCTTTGTCATCACGACGAAAGGCATTCATGTTGATCCCGAGAAAACCAAAGCCATCCTCAACATGGACCCTCCGAAGAATCTTCGAGAACTTCGAGGCCTACAGGGACGTCTGGCGTACATCTGGAGGTTCATAGCAAATCTTTCCGGTAAATGTCAACCCTTTACTCAGCTCATGAAGAAGGGAGTCTCTTACGTCTGGACAGAGGAGTGCCAAAAGGCTTTCGACGACATCAAGGCTTACTTGACAAGCCCGCCAGTCCTGGTAGCACCTGTCACCGGCAAACTATTTCTCCTCTACGTCCGTGCTATGGATCATTCCCTGGGCGCTCTGCTGGCTCAAAACAGCGATAC
Organism: Iris pallida; assembly: GCA_029216955.1. Classification (NCBI taxonomy): domain Eukaryota; kingdom Viridiplantae; phylum Streptophyta; class Magnoliopsida; order Asparagales; family Iridaceae; genus Iris; species Iris pallida. The sequence goes on along the minus strand of JANAVB010013598.1, from coordinate 13,616,845 downwards.
AGGCTACGAGCAAGCGATCTACTACCTCAGTCGAACACTCATCGGGGCTGAACACCGGTACAATCCCGTTGAAAAGGAGTGCCTGGCCTTGGTGTTTGCCATCCAGAAGACTCGCCATTATGTCTTGGGCCAGACAATTCATGTCATCTCCCGAGTCAATCCACTCAGAGTCCTCATGACGAAGCCAGGGTCATTAAACTCCCAGCTAGCTACATGGGCGATCCTGCTAACACCATACAACATGGTATTTGTGCCACAAAAAGCCGTTAAGGGTCAGGCCCTGGCCGACTTTTTAGCTGCACACCCCATTCCGGAGTCCTCAAGACTCTATGAAGACATCCCGGATGAGGTCCAAGAATCAAATGTCACCGAAGGAAGCTCCGTTTGGCGAATGTTTTTCGATGGCGCTTCAAGAACAGGTCCCAAAGGCCAGATCGTCGCAGGAGTGGGGGTAGTCTTAGTCTCCCCCGATCAGCTGGTCATCCAGCATGCTTACTCTCTTTCGAAGCTGTGCTCCAACAATGTTACCGAGTACAACGCGCTCATTATGGGACTCCAGTTGGCACAACAGCTGGGGGTGGATCATCTAGAAGCCTACGGCGACTCGAAACTCGTCGTAAACCAGATCCGAGGGCAATACGAGGTTCGCCATGAAGATCTGATCCCTTACCATGAAGTTGCATTGAACATCGTTTCAACCTTCACCGGGTTCTTCATCGAACACGTACCTCGTCTACAAAACCTAGAGGCTGATGCTCTGGCTGGCCTCGCGGCCTCATTAGCAGCACCCCTTGGGACTCAACATTACGTCATGATAGTTGGCCGAGACTTGGTTTGTCCTAAAAACAACCTATGCTTACGAGTGGACCACGCCATGCCGACAGGTACTGGTGTTAATGTCTGGGACTGGAGATTCCCGTTCATCGACTTCGCTGTCTACGGAATTCTCCCAGAGGACCCGAAAGAAGCTGTCTCGGTCAGGAGGCGCTCTCTTCGATTCTACTACGATACGGCTACTAAAATGCTGTACCGACGCTCCTACGATGGACTTCTCCTTCGATGTTTGTCTAACGAAGAAGCAGCTGAAGCCCTTCGAGAAGCTCATGATGGAACCTGCGGGGCCCATCAGCCTGGTCCTAAGTTGCAAGATCGACTGCGACGCATGGGCTATTACTGGCCAACCATGGCCGCCGACGCTGTTGAATATGCTAAGAAATGCCATGCGTGCCAGTTTCACGCAGACTTCATTCATACACCGTCCGAACCACTATATCCTACAGTCGCCTCCTGGCCCTTCGAAGCTTGGGGAATGGACATTGTGGGACCGATCACCCCTCCTTTATCGAGAGGACACCGCTTCATCCTAGCAATCATTCTCCAAATGGGCAGAAGCAGTTCCTCTGGCAGAAGTAAAAAGCTCCAGGGTGATCAGCTTCATCAAGCACCACGTCATCTACCGTTTCGGGGTACCCCGGAGGATCATCCACGATAATGGTCCTCAGTTCATCAGCCATGTCTTCAGCCGATTCTGTGACAAGAATCGCATTCAAAACGTGGCATCAACCGCCTACAATCCGGCAGCAAACGGATTGGCCGAGGCATTCAACAAAACTATCGTTAGGCTGCTCAAAAAAGTCGTGTCATCCAACAAACGCGACTGGAACGAAAAGCTTGGCGAATGTCTTTGGGCCTACCGTATAACGGTACGAACTCCAACAGGCAACACACCATTCTCCCTGGTCTACGGGAGTGAAGCGGTACTGTCTCTCGAGATCCAGATACCCTCACTCCGTGTAGCAATCATGAACAAACTCACATAAGAGGACAATCAACGTCGTCGTCTGCGGGAGCTGGAGGCACTTGACGAAAAGTGTCTCCTAGCTCAACAACGTATCGAACTCTACCAAGCCCGTATATCACATGCTTTCAACAAGAAGGTCAAACAGAGAACTTTTCAAGTTGGCGACCTGGTTCTGGCAGTCAGAAGGCCGATGGTATTAACTCACAAGATACCAGGAAAGTTCGAGCCCAAGTGGGAAGGACCTTTCATCATTGAGACGGTATACTCAAACGGTGCTTACCGCCTCGCCAAACCCAATGGGGACTTGTTCATGATGCCCATCAACGACAAGTTCCTGAAGAAGTACTACTCTTGACATCTTTCAGATATGTGCTTCTACAAGGGGATCTATGGACCCAATCATCAGGATTCACAGACAATTCCCTTCCAACAAAACCATACGCTTCCGGAACCCAGCTGTTCCGTAGCATCCTCCAGTAGAAAGACAACCACGTCCACATCACCTCTGAGTTGTCCCTCTACACCCAGCAAAGCAGAATCTTACACTTCGTAAGCCTACGCTATCCTTCATGTTTACCACGTCCACATTACCTCTGAGTAAACATCTCGTACAAACGACCCTTGCGTTGTCGTACATTGATCGCAGAACTTCCACGTCTACATCACCTCTGAGTTGTTCAGCGTATCCCCCAGGATCACTCCTACCATGTCCATAATACCTCTGAGTAGGAAGATTCTATCATTTGAACCCCAATGATTGCCACGTCCATATTACCTCTGAGCAAACATGTTGGTTCCTTCAAACTTATTATCTGTACCTAAAAGCCAAGGTGCGCAAAAGATAATAGGTCCACACAAATCATCAAGTTCATGAACAAAAATGAACACATCACAAAAAAGTTGCGTACTTCTTTATTTTCAAAAAAAAAGAGAGTACAGAACTACACTATCCCCCAGCAAGAGTTGCAAAAACATAAAAAGGAGACGCTACAGTCCCTAAACATCTCCAGGGTTGGTTGAGAGTTCTCTAACTCGACGTCTCAAGTCGGCTGCATGAGTCTCCACAGTCGCTAGGACTCGACGCTCAGCTTCTTGACGCATCAATTCAACGGCCTCAGCGGAAGTATCATTCTCATGCTTCTCATCAAGCTGTTGTCGCTGCCGAGCCAGGGCAAGAGCCCGGTGAGTGAAGGTTGCTTTCTCCTTCTTGAAAGCTACGTGTTCAGCCTGGACACGTTCGGCATCTAGCTGGAGTCGGGCCCGTTGGTCCTCAAGACTGCGCATCTGGGCGTTGATCTCCGCGATATTAGCGTCCAACGCAGCTCGCGTTTCCATTGTCTCCTTCATGGACTGAGACAACTGCCCCACCGCAGCCTCAGTCTCAGCCACCTCGTGCTCCCAGATGCTCACAGTAGCCTGGTAGGAAGACTCAATCTCAGCGATCAACTTCTCCTTCTCCGCATCTATCAAGACGGAAAGGTCATTTCGCTGGATGCGCTGAAGTTCCGTGAGCCGCTGGTCCAGCTCAATCACCGAAGCCTCCAGGATCTCGGCCATATGGTCGTGGCCTTGGTGAACGCGGATCAGCTCGATATAAGGCATTGCCAGAGTTCTTGCCGTCGCAAAACTTCCGTTGGCATCCATCACCGCAGATACACCCCTCTGCAGTATTTTATACACCCCCTCGACGATGAATTTCACATATTCATCTGCGTCCGCCAGCACCTGCGACGTCATAGCAGGAGTTGGAGGGGCTGCTGTAGTTAGCGGACCGGAAGAAGATCCGCCAACCTCAACCTGCGAGACTGGAATCTCGGTATCAATAGGCTCTTCATCAACATGGGCCGGACTGCTAGCCCGAGGAGCCGAAGGAACAGAGGAAGCCGGCACAGGCGTCGAGATAGTACCCCAAGTAGGAGGGGCAACAGAGGGTTCCACGCCCTTACCCTTCTCAAGTTCGGAGGAACCACCGACATCAATGGCCACCTCTTCTGCCCCCAACGTCCTATCAGCGGTCAGTATCTCCCCTGGCAGAACGGGGAGATCAACACTCATCTCCTGGCCCGCCCCGGAAGACAGGACTGGCAGATGAGTCTCATCCTTCTCAAGTCCCTCTGCAGGGACAGGATCTGTCGCTACCGCCTGATCGGTAGCCACCTCAACTTCCACGGGTGAGGCTGGGGTAGGACTCGACAATGATACAGCCGATCTCCCCTCATCATGACAATGAGGGGAATCAACCCTCTCCTCTGTTCCGACCATATCTGTTGCCCCCGCAACAGACTCTTGCAATGCTGGAGGGACGTCATCGGAAGGCGACGAAATCCACCCCACATCATCACCAGGGAGCCTCGTGTCTGCTGGACCCTCGGCATCCAAGGCCCCAGCCGCGGCCTTTATCATCTCGGAAGCTGCTGCATCCTCAGCTTCCCTCTTGACATAATCCAGGGACGCTGGAATCTCCACGACAACAGCGTCCTCTGGATTCTCCTTCATAGGAGATATCATAGTCGGCGGGATGCGCACTTCAGACGAACCTGCCATCTCCTTTGGCCTGCTCCCACCAGATTTTGGAGTACGAGGCTTTCTTTTTAGCAGCTCCTGTACAAAAGGGGAAGCATTGATTACATAAAATGTTGAGCCCAAACCAGACTATGTGGGGGGATCCTTACCTCTGCAGGTGCTGAATCCGATGACATTGTCGGTGACGATGCCTTCTTTAGCTTCTTTGACGCAGGTGATCCAGCCCCTGCATCTGCACGTCGTCTCGGTTGATCAACCGAAGGTGCAGCTTGACCTACCCCCGGTGGACGGTGTGGTCGAGCCTTAGCCGATACATGCCCAGTTACCGCTAACGGGGTGCCTGCAACGAGACTCGTCTCCCTATCATATCCGAAAGGCGCGGCAGCCATAACACAGTAAACTTGGCGGCTGAGTAAAGAATGGGCGGCCGCGGATCCTGGGCAGGCAGCGTAAAGCGAGCTCCGGTACATCCGGCATTATAGTAATGCCAAGCTCGTGCGCCATTCAGCAAACTTCCAGCATACCCCAGGGTGATACTGGGATTGTCTAACATCAGCTACGTATAACCGAATTGACGTACAAAGCGGCTCGGCAAATACGGTTCCAGGAAGCACTGATTCCTGTTCCGGTACACCAGGTGGGATGGCCGAATACTTTGCAGCCAGCAGAATCCCCATGGAGGCAGAGCGGTGGCATCTTCACCTAAATCCCTTAAGTCTTCGTTGGCCTCAAAACCCAAGAAGATCGGACCAACTTTGGTGATCTCCCATCCCTGAAGATGGGATAACACCCTTCTGCAAACAGGGACGCCAGTATGCGACCAACTCCTCTGGTGGAAACGGCGGAGGAATGCATCTCCGGTCCTGTAGTCTTCTTCTGAACCCGGACTCATTACGTTGGGATGGTGTAAAATTAACCACCCCATCAAATAGTGAAACAGCAGTTCAGTACGCGGGAAGTTATCCTTTCGACCTCGATCATGAATCACATTTCCCGCGAACTCGCGTAAACCTCGCAGTAAATTACATACCATTACGGGGAGCAGAGCCAGGCGCCGGCCAAAAACCAACTTCAAAGCTGGCAGGATCAAGTGCCGGGTCACTCTCTCTACAGAGCCAGATCCGCCCGGGAAGACATAATCCCGAAGCCAAACCATGAGATACGCGACCAATACTGCTTTTGACGACATTCGATGAGCAAGATGCCAGAAACAGCTGTAGGAGCGTTCATCAGACTGCTGGTCCTCGTTTTTTCGGGGATTATTCTCATCTAACCTGCTCATCTCAGATAGCACTTCGCTACGAGAGAGCGCCGGCGGAGTAGATAACTGGGAAGGATCCCCCTTGTCTTGCCGAAAGACGTAATCTCTCCAAGCAGTCACATGAGGCTGCAATCCGCCCTTGTCCCTCTTCTGTATATAGTAATGGTGACTAGTCACTTCCTTAAAGACGGCCGTCATCTCCTCAGCCTTGTCCCCCAGGACTTGAAATTCTTCGTTGGTCGGAAAATACTCTTCATAGGGTTCCGATCCCCAAGGGAGCTTTGATACCTCATACATCTCATGAAGTGCGAGCCCTAACTCTCCCACCGGAGTAAAAAAGGTCCCAGTATAGATATCAAACATCTCCAAAAGGGCGAGGAACATATGCCTGTTAATGTCAACACCTGCCTGGGTGGCACGAATCGCGGCAGTCAGCCCAATTTCTCGGAGCTCAGTCTGGAACCGCGACAAAACCCAGAGTGTCAGTTTATCCCATTTTGAAACGTAATGACACCAACCCTCTACCCGAAACTCCCCTTTCGGGTATGAGCGTTCCATCAACAGCATGCGATGTGCAAAAGTTAAGGCACTATAAGCAAATGTATCAAGGGGAACATCACTGTAAATGCTTCCAGGACGTAGCGTCCGCCAGGTGAAAGAAGACCCAGACCGCACCGCGGTCAAAGTATCTCTCTGATCGGAGGCAGAATCAATTTTGATAATGCCAGTCACCGCTCCCCCCTGAGAGGGGGTAAGATCCCAAGACATCATCCTCTTCGAAGCGAGACGACAGAAGGCCATCAAAGGCCATTGGCGTTCAAGTTGCTTAACGGTCATATGCACTCCTTTTGCTGTGAAAAACCAGTCTTCTTTGACCTTCAACACTGTTGCTTCAGTAGAAGTGAGGCGGTCCCCGAATAGGAACTCAGGCTTCAAGAAGGTCACTTTGTTAGATGTGGCAGATTTCAAAACTCCACGCTCCATCATCCGTTTGAGGAACCCATACTGTTGTTCCCGGATTTGAGTCATTCTCTCGGGATGCTGATCCATCATAAGAATATCTTGAGCAGGGTTTATCACTTCCTCGTCATAATCTACTCCCGTCTGGCAGAGGGCAGTGTCCAAGAGCACTTCACTCAAGAGTGGGATAGGCATCGACACTAGCAAAGATTCGAAAAATTGTTAGAAATAACAAAAGAATCTGAGTCTTATCAAGAGCGCATAGCACGTCCGAGAGCTTCGGCGCATCATCAGGGTCTAAACCCAGGCGCATCAGCAGCAGAGCTTCGGCGCATCATCAGGGTTTAAACCCATGCGCATCGGCTGGCAAAAAACTGCGGCACATCATCAAAGACTCGAGGTCTATGTGCGTTGGTGTACGAAAAATGAGACTCACCAACCACCTCCGGCCGAACTTCGATAGGACGACGAGGAACATCGGCCGCTGCAGCTGTCACAGGTTCTTTTCCTTTTTCTTTGCCGGCACCGCCGCGAGGAGTCTTGGGAGCCATTTCTTTGAAAGAAGAAAAAGTTATGGTTTTTGAAGAAGAACTCTAAAGAAAGCAAGAAGCAAGAAGAAGAAGAACTCTCTCACTCCATCTCTTGCCTATTTATAGGGCTTGGTCGCACGCGTGACCCGATGATGTGTGATCTCAGCCGTCGCCGCGGGTTCTGTGAAGAGATAACAGCAAACAAAACCAAAAGATCATCATTAATCTTTTCGGTTATCGAGGCATCATCATATACATTAACTGAGAGGAGCATGCGCCCGAACAGACATGCGCCCCAACAGACATGTGCCCTGACCTCCATACTTCTTATTCAAAGTATTCTAAAACTTATCCAAAAGTTTTGAAAACTTTGAAGGGGGTCTTGTAGAAGCATGGAAATTCACAACCAGAAGGCCCATACGTCAGACAATCTATACGTCAGAGCTCGGACAAAACAACAAAAGCAGCAAATATAGACATGGAAAGAGAACTTTTTATTTCACACATAAAAGTTTATTACATGTCTAGAGGAGGCTGTACAAAGGAAAACTTCTACAAAGGAAAGATCCTAAGTCTACGGCCAGCAGTCACCATGTGCCTCCAGTCAGGCGCAGCAGTCACCATGTGCCTCCCGTCAGGCGCAGCAGCCATCATGCGCCTCCAGTCAGGCGCAGTAATCACCATGCGCCTTCAACCGGGCGCATCCTACCATGCGCCCTCAGTAAGACGTATTCTTTCAGCAGCTCAGTTATGTGCATCCCCAGTTATGTGCATCTCTTCAGCAGCCCAGTTATGTGCCGCTCTTCCAGCCAGGCCCACCTGATAAGTGCTTCGACTAATGAAGCATTTAACCTTCTGGCTGGAACCGAGGAAGAGAAGAGCACCGCAAATCTGTGGCCAGGGGAGGCTTCGAAAGAGCCTCCAAAGACCAAGGAAGACCGTAATCGAAATACGGCTAAAGGAGCAGCTTTCAACACAACCAGAGTGGATAACACCCACTTTGAAGGAAGGAAGAGCCTAGCACCGCCATTCCGATCTACGGCTCTTCCGGAACAACAGAGACGAGGCCCGAGCATCCCTATCTTTGGATGCAACATGCACCTTTCGCCTGCCTCGGAAGCCCTCGACTCCGTCTTTTGGATGTAACAGTCACCTTCAAGTGCAGCAACGACGACATGGCATCTCATCTTCACCCTCGGGAGCACTTCGTCAACAGAATGCACTCGAATACCCAAGTTCATGATTGGAAGTACGTAAGAGAAAGAGAAGCAAACCCTCTCTCCATGCCATTATTTATAGGCCGGGCAGATCAAACCCACGCGCCAAGTGGATGGCTCTCCAAATTCTGAGCAATGAACTTGCATTTAATGGATGAACCGGACGCCTCGAATTCAGCCAAACGGCTATTTAAAGCACTCGAGGAACGAAACAGCCGCACGCGCCCTTCGACTTCAGGCGCATCACACAGATGCTCCCTTCAGAACCAAGCACATCACAGAGGATGCGCCTCCATGCGTTCCCATACCCAGTGGAACGCCAATCTACGCGCCCCCTCAGCTGTCCATCGAATGTCACAAACATTAAATGCTGAACTGACAGAGTTGGCAGCACATCTCCCAAAGTCTGAACAGTCGACAGCTTTTCAGAAGACGAAGCATTGGCAACGTCAGCATCATCATGACTTTACCCCGACGGCTACTGCCACGTGGCCACTCAACCACCCGCATGCGCCTCTGCAGCCATGCGTCCAAATCTGCATGCGCCTCAAAAGCCATGCGCCCCAGACTGCTCTCTGATCCCTAAAGACAGAAGGAAAGTCTCCATCTGAAACTCTGCATGCGCCTCAAAAGCCAAGCGCCCCAGACTGCTCTCTGATCCCAAAAGACAGAAAGAAAGTCGCCTGCATGCGCCTCAAAAGCCATGCGCCCAGAATAGTTCGTGACTCCTAAAGGTTACGAGCCAAAATCTCCTCATGCGCCCAATCCTAGGCGCATCCTACCAGATCATTTCCCACCAAATCCGAGATCTCCGAGCCATGGGTCGATGACACATGTCCTTTGACTCAACTCATCTAAGATCTCAGCAACAGAAAGATCTTCTCCTCTGCTACGTGCCGGCTCACAACAGCAGTATGAAGAAGTCAACCCCTCGATCAGGGCATCATCCATACGCCTCCATCAGCAATCAACACGTGGCGTCCCCACGCACCGACGCATCCTACATATGCGTGCATGAGCAGCCAACCTGTCCAGCTATAAATAGAGGAATCATTTCCTTCTTCCACACACACACATACGAACGAACATACCACCAGAGAGGCAGATACAGACACTCAACGTCTTCCTCCTCTCAACAAGCTCCAGCACCCAGAGCAATCCAAACCTTCAGAGAACTAACCGTCGTCAGCTCGTCAACGGAGTCAACGCATTACCACTCGCTCCATCGGCACAAGGGACCCAGATTAAACAAAAGTGTACTTCTAGGGCTACATCTAAGTCCTATATTGTAACACTGTTCTGTTTGTATTGAAATTTACAATCATAGAATTTTAATGGCAAACAGTGACTGCAAGTTATCTTCTCATTTTTGCTGTTACAAATCAAATGATGTGTTCCCGTTCGATAAGAAAGAATGTCATCGTTAACTTCAATTTGTCTGCTTCTGTCGCTATGATGTGTTCCTATTTGGAGAAAACTAATTATGTACCATCTTTGTCTTGTACAAGTGCAATACCATACTTGTACGACATAACGCCCTAGCGAGGACGATCGATTCCAAGAGATAAATATGTGAATAAATGACTCTATGAATCGGGGCGTGACAGAGAGGATGAGGAGGGTAGCTGTGGGGAGGAGGGTGTCCGTACCGGGGAGGAGGAGGGTGCGACCACCGAGGTAGGGAGGTGAGGGATGGGAGGGGGTGAATAGGGAAGAGGGAGAGGGTATTTTGGGTTTTTTATTTTATTTATTTATTTTTAAATAGTCACTAACGGTCAAATTTGACGATTTGTAGACGGTAGGGGCATTTTGATCGAGTCATATTTTGTAGGAGGGTTTAATTGCTTTAAGTTTTCTAACGAGTCTTATTTTGCTAACGAGGCAAATGTAAGGAGGATTTTGTTGCACTTTACCCTATGTTCAGGACGTTAGAAGGATTTTGGAAATTTTATTTTCTTAACTACGTCCGAGGAGATTAGACATGTCAGTTAGGCCGGGCTGGCCCATCTCGACACTGACACGTGTCCCGTCTAAAAAATGGCCTATGTAGTCCGAATAATTTTGGGCCCGCACGACCTGACAATACTAAATGTTAACATGATTTTGCCCATGTTTCAATTACAAGAAACCTAATGAATTACATTAGCTGGCACTCAGTACCTACTATGACTGGTAGTTACTCATCAACTAAAGCACATAGCTTCATTACTATGACTGTGTTTGGTAGGAAGAATGGAAAAGTGGAAGGAAGAAAAAAATTTCAAAAAGAGACACTTTTCATCCATATGGAAAGGAAAGTCTATTTCATTTGTGTTTGGTATGATGGAAGGAAAATGAAAGTGATACACTTTTCTTTATTTGGTATAGAAAGAAAGATGTGAGGAAGGAAAATAAAAATATAGACTTTACCAATTATATCATCAACTAACAATATTTATTACCATTTGACTTTATTGAACTATTTTAAGTTAATATAATTCTTACATGGTATAATTGTAAATTAAGATGAGCATTCATTTTTTCTTCCACTTTTCCTCCCACATTTGGATGGATTGATTTTTCTAGGTTATGATAAAAAAACTAATCCCTTCATTTTTCTTTCATCAACTTTTTTTCTATACCAAACAAGAGAAATTGTATCATTCATTCCCCTTTTCCCTTCTCCGTTTTCCTTCCTTTCACTTTTCTCTCGTAACAAGAGCTTGAAAATGTCATTCTGAACAAGAGCTTGATATTTCCTTGAATGGATTCACGAAAAGGACTAAATAATATGGTGCGACTATCCGCACCCCACCACCTTCTAAGCACACGTACCCCATAAAAATTAAAACAAAATAAAATTCCTATTCTACCCCTCCCCCCCTGCTCCCGATCCCCCTCCCGACCCCCCTCCTCATCTTCCTCCGCTGACCCTCCTCCTCTTCCTCCTCCCTCCTCCTCCTCCCTCCGACCCTCCTCCTCCTTCGACCCTGACACCGACCCCGACCCCTCCTCCTCCTCCGACCCTCTTCCTACTCCTCCTCCGACCCTCCTCCTCCCGACCCCGAAGGAGGAGAGAAGGAGGAGGAGGAGGGGTCAGGAGAGGGGAGGAGGAGGAGGAGGAGGAGGGTCGGCAGGAGGAGGACGAGGAGGGATCGGGAGGGGAGCAGGGGAGGGGTAGAACATGAATTTTATTTTATTTTTAATTTTTGTGGGATGTGCTTAAAAGGTGGTGGGGTGCGGATAGCCGCACCCTAAATAATGAGTCATTATAACATAATACATACAAGGTTATTAAAGAAAAGAACAATATATAAGAATTTTTCTTAGTAAATTTGTTTTGAGGTGCAGGCCGCCATATATTTCTATGTGATGTTAGGTACGACAACTATACGTGTAAACATATTCTTATGCAAGGTCTAAGTCTGACATGTCTGAAACCTACCGTGTCGTATGTCACGTATCAGACTGGGCTCAGATTTTCACCCTTATGTCCAGTCCGACCCGATTCGCTATAGTACATGGGTTTGAGAGGTCGGGCCCGACCTACCCAAATTCGGGACGGGTCGGACGTGTAAACATATTCTTGTGCAAGGTTTAAGTCCAGCCCGGTCTGAAACCTACCGTACCGTGGGTCACGTGTCGGACTGGTCTTATATTTTCACCCTTAGGCCCAGCCCAGCCCAATCCGCTATAATACATGGGCCTGAGAGGTCTGGCCCGGCCCACCCAAATTCGGGCAGGGTTGGTCCGAACCGGCCCACTTGATACATACACGAAAGTTTGAATTTTTTTTTATATTTAATGGAAGATATACATATGGCTCATTTTGAGCCGTTTCAAAGCCGTATTATAATAGTGTAGTTTTTACAAGTGGCCAAGTATTTGGAATCAACTATCTATGTTTGTGTCAAATTTCTGATAAATTATTATGAGTATGATAAACTATTTTATAAATTTAAACGACCAATTAATAGATAATATTTTTGCCTTTTTGGTTATTATATAGTTTGGGTCTATGCAAAAAAAAATCTATAAATAATTTGTACAAAAATGTTATAAAACATTTATAGGTAATTATGGAAGAACTAATATCGTTTCAATCAAATATTCCGAAGTAGACCCATAGCTTGTAACAGTCCAAGTTTTGGAGTCAAGCCATACGACACACACCCGATATAAGGGGGGCGTTTAGTTCAAGTTTTAAGGGTTGTGAATGAATTTTGAATTTCTTACCTCTGTTTGGTACATTTAGGATTGTGAATCAGGAGGGAATACGAGGAACTTCATAATCCTATTGATTGAGAAAGCTATTTTCCTTCTTCCGTTGGGAATATTTTTTGCTTTCCTAAGAATGTTATGGTTATTTTTTGGACAGTAATACTCTTACTTTACTTTCAAAATTCAAACTTCTACCCAAACATACGAATTTAGGTAATAGCATCATCATGAAATTAATGAGAAAGTATTTATGGAAAACTAAAAAAACTAAAATTTCTATGCATGTGTGAACCGAACATTGGAAATGAAAAAAATTGATTTTTTTAAACTACATATTTTCAACTTAACCAAATATGGATATAAAAATGTTGAATTCTTTTGAAAAGAAATATGAAATGGATTCCCGAAAAATAGAAAAACTTCATCCAAACCAGCCATTTCTTGGTCTTTTTTTTTTGCAAATGTTAAAGGCCACCCCCTTTTTACTAAGGGCCACCAACTTAATTTTTTTTAAAAATTACAAGTTTGCCATTTTGAAAACACTAAGGGCCACTCCGCTTCTGTCAATCGAGAACTGCAGGACTTGCCTGCAGTCCAAAGTGAACACAGGACTGCAGTAATTGCCTGCAGTCCTAGATTTTTTTTTAAAATTTTAAACTTACAGTGACTGCAGGACTTGACTGCAGTCCAAAGTGAAGACAGGACTGCAGGCAAGCCCTGCAGTCACTGTAGATTGTTGCGGAAGGTGGTGGAAGGTGGAGGGTGCTGCGGAGGGGTGCGGGAGGATAAGGAGGAGGGTGCTGCGGAGGGGGCGGCGTTGGCGGAGGGTGCTGCGGAGGGGGGCTGCGGAGGGGGCTGCGGGAGGAGGAGGAGGAGGCGGCGGAGGAGTTCGAGGAGGGAGGAGTTCGAGAGGAGCTCGAGGAGAGGAAGAGAGAGACCAGCCATGGTTGCCCTTAGTAAACTTGTAAACTTTAGATTGCTCTTAGTAAAAAAAAATACAAAGACATAGTTGCCCTTAGGGTCTGCTTGGTAACGGTGTTTTCATCTGTTTTGGGGTATTTTTGATCCGACTGTTTATGAAAATTCCTGCTTGTTAATTTTTTTGAGGCACTGGTTTTGGTCGGCTCAAAAACCCCCCAAAACTGGTGTAATGTATTTTTGGGTGGCTTTGTAAACACTCCAAATTGGCGGATTTTGAGCGGCTCTATTTTTTATTCCATTTATATCCTCACAAAAATATATAATTATAACTACCGATACCCTTCCCTATCTAATTTATTCGTGTAAAAAACTTTCAGAACCGCTCGTTAGTGAATTACCAAGCATGGATTGGACTGGTTTAAAAGCCGCTACTTAAAAACCATCCAAAACCGGACCCCTCGTAACCGCTCATAACCGGTACTCTAAAAACACCTCATAACCGCTACCCCTATAATTGCCAAGCAGACCCTTAGTAAAAAGAGGGTGACCTTTAACATTTATCTTTTTTTTTTTTCCAGCACATGAACCGGGTTGACCGATCCGACCTTCGGAACCAAACCGGCTTGTGTATCCAGTCCGGAAGAACACGGGAAAAGAGAGAGAGAGAGAGAGAGAGAGCACTTTTCTATTTTCATCTTCTTCGTCTTCCTCTCTTCATGGCTCAGATCCCCAATCTCGACAATTCTCCCATCAATCTCTCCTCTCTCAGGTGCTACAATCCTCTTCTTCTCCGGTCAATTTCCTAAATTTTGACATATTTTTCATTATTTTTGATCGTATTTTTGTCTTTTTTGTTACTCGACCAGGGAGCAATCGCAGAGGGAACTCCTCAATCTTCTAAAAAACGTGAATTTTGCCCAATTTTTTTCCCTTCTTCTCGTTTTTTTTATGTGTTCTTTGAACTAATTTTTGAAGGAAATTGTGTAGGTTCGGGGGAAGAAATGCATGGTCATCGATCCGAAGCTCGGGGGATCGCTCTCGCTGCTGATCCAGACTTCACTGCTCAAGGCACGTAACCCTTGGCCGCCTTCTCGATTTGGGGTTTCTACAGGATTTGGCGACACAAATATGACACGGCATGATACTTACTTACGGCGGAACTTTCCATCTCCCTTTGTGTAGTTTCCCTCAAATGGAACATCCCATCTCCCTTTATTCATATACAATTCTAAGTCCGAAATTTGTAGAAACAAGAGCATTGGTGGTTAACGCGATCGACACATAATAGATTGGTATCGGTTGGCATGGTCGAATTCGCGCTTTGATAGATTTGAGGCCGAGATGAGAAATATGGCCATTACCAAGGAGACTGTTATTCCCGAAATAGATCTTTTGATGGAAAATGGAAATCTCGAACTCTTATTTTCAGAGATAAAAATTCGTTCTCCAAGAGAGAGATGAATACTCATTCTCAACCGAAGTTGATGCAACGAGATGAATGATCGCTCTCAGCCGAAGTTGATGCAACGATATGAATAATCGCTCTCAACTGGAGTTGATGCAACGACTTTGCGGGGTGATAAAGATCACCGTTGCTCAAAGCAAGATTCGTCCGATTGCGATCTGCTCCCAGGAACCAGCAAGTTCGAAAGAACTTCTGGAACGCTCGCTGTCACCTCCTTTACGAACTCGAAGAACTCCTTATGGACTTCATGGCGGCGACAACACTTCTCTCTTCGTCTCTTTATTTTGGCGTAAGTCCTTAATGAAGGCACGAAGAGAGTATTTATAAAAGGGTCGAAACCCTAATCCTATTCATGGCCGTAACTGATTGCGAAAATATAGGAGCGAATAATGGAAATTTGAATAATGAAATTCAAATCCCACAAATCGGATCTGATCAATTAACTCAATCTTTCCATAATCGCTCAAATCTTTCAATCAGCCGCATCATACGCCACCTGCGTCCCATAGTCCCCGAGTCCGAGTCGGGCTTAGCTCCATAAGGGATTTATCCACGAGCATGACAAAAAGCATTAATGCTTTTTGTTGGTTTAGCATGCTATCCACTAGAAAAATGCCCCACATGGCACCCATATGCCTCTCCACACTTCATGTGATCTCTCAACACAAGCAAAGCTTTATATAGTGATACCATCCATTTGGTTTTCCAATGTGGGACTTTCTAGTTTCTAAAGCAAAACACCAACAAGCAAAAACACCAACAGAGACTTCTTTCAGTGCATTTACTAAACTTCAGCTGTCTACTGTGTTTTCTAGTATACTGTCGTGGGCAAGAAATCTCTCTTTGATTAGTGGTTTGAAAGAGACATAAGGGTGGGTGTGCAAGTGGGTAAACCAACTTCCCTTTCGGACGCATTTGGACTCGCCCATCTTTAGGAGACCCATCATTCAAGTGATTTAAATTCAAAATCCAACTCGACATCCTTACCGATCAAAAGACAATTGTTAGCGAAGAAGATACCTGAACGCATATCAAATTAGGTCTGTGCTACAAGAAGGCAATGAAAGATGGGAGTTAGGTCATCGCTGCAAAAGATTGTTCCTACTTGAAGCAATAGGGCACGGGGAGGAGGGCGATGAAGACAATCATGAAGATGCGTGCTCCTTTTTTTGGAGTATCACCTTGAGGACAAGGTGGTCTTTTAGGGGGGAGGTGGAATGTTATGGGTTAACTTTAACTAATTACCTTTGTTTTTGAATACGTGCCATTCCATCATGTTAGTGGGTAGTTACGACTAGTGGGCTGTTAACCAGGAAGTGTTCCCAATGTTTTGGAGACACGAGTTCGTGTTATGTATTTAATAGAGAGTGTTGGTTGTAAAAGGAGGAAAATATCAATTGTATCTTGCTTGAAGAGGTTTAGAATTGTATCTTGCTTTTATCCTGAGGTTGCCATGCTAAAGCCATTGTTTCGGACTGTTCCCATTGTTTTGGAGTGTCTATGCTTCCCTGCCCAGGGCAATCGACTTAATATGCCTTTATCCTATGGTTGCCATGTTACGACTTGAAATGGATTAGGGAACTTTTAAAGACGAGAGAGATAGAAGTGATAGATGCAATGAAGACAAGGGACATTACCTTCAAGATGCTCACATAAGTTTTCTGTTCAAAATAGCATGCACAACTTTGAGCATGAGTTACGCCACATACAAATACCTTCAAAGACTAGTAACAAAGTACTGAATAGGACAACAATATCTATGTGACGCGGTCTCTAAAGATGCAAAATCGATAGCAAAACCTTCTCATGACCACCAATGATCCCTTTGTAAACTTTGACCCACATTTTGATTGGGTACAGGCCAGACCAGATTAACCTCTTAAGGGAAATTCATAGTAGTCGACGAAACATTTGGAACAAATAATCAATGTTCTAAACTGATATATAGAAGTCAAATTACGACTCATAGTAGCGGTGACTTCTTATACAGGGAGTCGAGGCTTTTAACCTAGGAAGTGAGACTTCAACAGGGAAATCTATTGGTATTCTTGTAAAGTTTTCATGTGCTTATTACCTAGGCTTGTTGCATTAGTTGATCTAGCTGGTTTATTGATCTCCTGCTTGGACTCCACGAGTAAGAAAAGTGCAAAGTGTGTACTACGGCTACCCATAACTATTCTAACTAGGAAACCTATTTGTATTGGATCTGGAGGATGCACTAAAAAACAAAGTGATGCTTCGTGTGACCCAGATTTGACCACTATGGTATTCCTACTCGCTCAGTATCTGCAGGGTTAGTGTTCAGTTTGTGATATATGCTTTTGAGTTCAAGATATATTACTCTTTGGGATTGAGTAATAATGGTTTGGTTTAATTATATTTCTCTGCAGTGACCACACCACCAAGGTCATTCTAAAACAACTTTTAAGACCATCTTGTCTATACATGCTTAGGTCCAGTGCTGTATGGTTGACAAGGTGTGGAGTAATGCTGGTGAGAATTGATTTTGACTCCATGGAACCTTTTCTAGATGCCGTTTCATTCTTGTTCCTCATGTACTATATATGAAGGGGCTAATGCAGCATAAAGTGGATTAGAAACCTTGAATTAAAATAACCATCTTGAAGGGGCTTGGGTCTGTTTGTCGTAAATTTAATTGCCCATACATCAACGAATTAATGCCACATACACTTAAGAGTCACTTGTTAGGCTTTATACATTAAGAGAGGGTGTGTTAAGAGAGGGTGCACGCATTAAGTCGGATAACTCTATCCATAGCTACTATAGCAAAACCAAGAAAGGAAATAAAGAAAAGAGTCAAAAGACTGATGTCACTGAAGTACAGTTCTTGTTACCTCAAAGTTAAACTACTCTAAAAGGAAATGGTCTTTTCTCATATACTTGAGAGTGATATTCTATCAACTATTCATCATGATGATGAGGTAAAAAAGGATGTAATTATGCAATTAAAGCAGGATTTTTTATGCTGGGGAGTGCTTTTGTATGTTCAATGATCATATTGTATCTTAAAGTTGAAAGGAGAGTTCTCTAAGATAGCTATAAGATAAAGGATTCTGTGTGAAAATGTTGGGGGGTAAAGTAAGTTGTAACAAGACCTCAAGAAATGAGCTTTAGCTGAAATGAGAATGACTAGTGGTAGACACTATACTAGAAGACACAATTTTGTGGGAAGTGGTGTTGTCAATTAAGGATAAAATCTTTTAAGATGGTTTTGATATGTAAAATGGAGACAAATGGATGCCTCTTAAAGGATCTGCTATAACAATTAACAAGTGTTAGGCCTGAGCTTGGATTGATGCTACGAAAAAGGATATAACTTTGCTGATATTAGAGATGACTTGGCCCTTAACAGTGCTGCATAAAGATTCAAGTAGCTTACCACAGAATGTGGCTGCCTCCAAAGATTTCGGAAGAAGGGTTTGTTTTGTTGTTGTGTTACTTGGTATTTCAATGTTATGTAGACCCCCTTACCATTTCTAAGGATATTTCCCCTACTTATAATCTAAATCTAACAGTGTAGGACACCTAAAAACTTAAAATAATAGCGGTTGTTGTGTTACTTGGTATTTCAATGTTATGTAGACCACCTTACCATTTCTAAGGATATTTCCCTACTTATAATCTAAATCTAACAGTGTAGGACACCTAAAAACTTAAAATAATAGCGGTTTCCAAGAATCAACCTCACCATTTTGATCAAGATGCATAAGCAGGATCACCATGTTTGGAGTTTGGGAGTCTTAGATTGCTCATTTACATTTATAAGTTATTGGCTCTGTTTGCTGACTAAAGAGGCAGTAGGGACTCTGATTCTTACTTGGAAGTTGAAATCATATGAGAGCACCTGCTACCTTGTTTATGATTCACTCTTACCGGTGTTATCATCAATTCAGTCCTTCAATAACTCTACTGATTCCCATATTTGCTTTATGGGCTATGGTAGGTGGCGAAGATATATGGGCTTGAAGGTCATACACCTGGATATCAAAACAAAGAACAAACATATATAGTTGCACATGCACATTAAGTTGGCTTTTTTTTGGGATAGTCTAAGAAACTATTACACCATTTTGAGAATAATCATGTTCATCCACGTCAATATCACTGGGAGTTGAACTATAACTGCGGAAGTAGATTCCCCCCTCTTTTGCTTAACTGTGAATCTGTGACCAGCCCTTCCCATCGTCTAAGACAATTACCTTGGAAGTTCATCAACCTGTCTCCATCGACCTTGTGTAGTTGTCCACCTCTAGGGCCTTCTAGTTGACTTCATAAATATTCTGTTTTCAATACTCTGGTGAGCGGTCAGTGAAGTTAAGAACTTAAGAGACAAGTTACGTCATGATCTGGTTCCTTGATAGCGTAAGATGTCTCCACATTGCAGTAGAAGCAGAACTCCCACATAGGGCTGTGCATATCCTCACAGCCATTTCATTATGTTATGCATGGGAAATATTAACCTCCCTCCTGCTGCCACAGTGGTCTCACAGCCTCCCTTAACCTTAATTTGCCACCTCCCAATATGATCCTTTGCTGCAGAATGTGCCTGAACGTCCTGCCAATGACGTCTCTTTAGTTTGAAGTTTGTTTCCATGTTCTCATTTGATGTATACTTTTTTCCCCAACCAAGTGGTGTTTATAATTTTATTGCCGTTAACTTTGATATAATACATGCATTGGTCTTCATGGACGATCATTAATGTATTATTATGCATGTTAGCATACTCTTTGCCTACTAAGGGGCGTATTCTTTTGTGACATGCCATTTCTTTGGTTTTCACTTACTCCTTGTGCAGCTCTCCTATGTCCTAAATAACTTGATCATATTTTTCCTTGGTCGCTTAAATTTTTTTCCACCCAACTGGCAAGCTTTATGCTCCTATTAACTTGATGGGATATTAATATGCCAGAGTTCCTGTTGATGTTTCCACTTAGGGAACATATACATTTCTTCTAAAATCTTTTGAAAGGCTAGCACTGCATTTTTATCTCCTGATAAAAATGATACTGACTGCTGAAGTTCTAGCTAAGTTACTGGTAAGTTCAACTCTATGTGCCAAAATCATGTTCTCTACCGAGCCGGAACAACATTTCCCTTGTGGTTCATGTTACTTCCTTTGTAGCTTACTTTGTCCACTAATACAACCCGACGATGTCATGGTGTTGGCGTTCTCAGTATTTACATTAACATCAAAGATGGAACACCATTCCTATACTTAACTGATTTTACTTACTAAAACCTTGTCCACCAGATTCCTATGATACTTGGCATTCTTATGCCTGAGTAGTCATTACACATGTAATTGCAGTCGTGTGAGAAATATATCAGTTTTTATAGATGATATTTTCCTAGAGAAGTTGCCAGAAAAAGTATTCCCATCTCACATCTATTTTTTAAACAAAATTCCTTCTGTTTACATATTTCAGTTATCATATTTAACTTATTCCATAATGCTCATTACATCTCAATTTTTTATTATTTTATGTTGCCTTGCACATGCTGCAGTTATTACGTCATGCTTATGACTATCACATTGTTCTTGTCTTGAACAGGAAAATGGTGTGGAATTACGCCATCTATCTGCAGAGCCTATCCAGACAGAAAGCACTAAAGTGCTGTATCTTGTCCGTTCTCGACTTAACTTAATGAAATTTATTTCATCTCATATTCAGAACGACATTTCAAAAGGTCTTCAGAAGGAGTACTTTGTTTATTTTGTCCCACGCCGTACAGTTGTCTGTGAGAAGGTAGAATTCTTTTTTGACTGCTGATATGTTTGGATGATTTAATACCGTTATAAAACATGTCTCTTAAGTAACATACATGTATTTCTTGATGGCGGAGGTAGGTGTATATGTTTGGTGATTTATTACCAGTTACAAAAATGTCTTTAAAAAGTGTATGTGAGTATATATATATATATATATATATATATATATATATATATATATATATATTGCAACAGGTTATTCTATTACATCCTACGCCCCTGAAATTGGGGTCATATTGCATCTTTTGTTATCTCTGCGACTTAATATCAGTTTTCGTTCTCTATGCATAGAGCCTCGTTTTTTGTTTTGTTTTCGCATCTGTCATATCCTTTAAGTCAACCCACTACTTGGGTTGATCTATACTATTCCACAACTTGGGCTGATCTCACCACACAATCCACTCAGTCTAACCGCTATTCCCATGATTCATTGCCAGGGCAGACCACTACGGGTTTGTTTCTTAATCACTCGCTACCTGGATGTCTCTGTTCATCTCCCATTTATAATTAAGCGCACAATACACCTAGGAGATTGGAACCTCTGATCGATTTCCCGGTCAACTTTTGATGTTGGTGCTATCTTATGTAGTGTACATTTTTTGCATGAGCAGATCTTCGAGGAAGAAAAGGTTCATCATTTGCTAACTCTGGGGGAGTACCCGTTGTATGCACTGCCGTTGGATGAGGATGTACTGTCTTTTGATCTTGATTACTCTTTCAGGGTATGATAAATGCAACTGTTTGATACAGGCTTTTTTTTGGCTTTTTAATGCCTTCTATACATTGTGCATCTTTTGTTTTCTTTCTTTGTTGATCATTTCTATAATTTCTGTAGGAATGCCAAGTTGATGGTGATATGAGCTCTCTTTGGCATGTTGCAAAAGCCATTCATAAGCTGGAGGTATATGCCTCTTGGTTAAAACATTTAACTAATTATTGAAAAAGCTACGCAATGTCGATGTTTTAGTCCATCTTACTTTTAAAATAAATTAAAAGGACATGAAACTCTGACCAATTGTACCTGTTGAAATTTCCTTATTTTCTATAACATTTATATAATCATGCCATTTTTGTACCTGTTCAATTCTAGGGACATTGAGTTTAAGCTCACTGTCATGGACTTAGTATTTTTTTTCTACATTTCGACTTGTGCGGCGCACAAGTTTCCTCCTCGAAGACCGGAGTAAGCCTTTTCCGAGTGAACTTAGCTAGATTGCTAAGAAAAGAAGAGAATAGTGGAGCAAGAGTGGAACTTGGAAGACTTCACTATATTTAAAGAAGCTTACAAGATTCGGTAGTGAGGAACAATGAGGCTTTCACTTATTTATAGGCTCCCAAGGGCCTTACAAGAAACTTCTAGCACTTTACAAGAAACTTCTAGGTCATAGATATTTATATAGAAGATTCTAAAACTTATAGAAAGCTAAATAGACTCATGAGAATCCAAGAAGACTCCACCACCTTCTGGAGATTCCAGAAGCTTCCAGCTAAACTCCTGTCCGGTGAGGGTTATGCAGAGGAGTCTCGGTAGGTCGAAAATAGTATGCTTGACATTCTCCTCACCTATTGTGTTGATGTCCTCGTCACACGTACGTCAAACAAATTCTTGGATATTGTCCTCGAATGATGCTAAATGTCAGCGTGCTCCCAGCTGGACATATCGTACGACATTTTCTTCCATTTGATGAGGTACTCTACGTAAGGGAAAATGCCGTCGGCGAATGGTTATTGAATCAAGCATGACTTCCACTTCTTTGTCGAAAGACATTGTCATGGTTGCTGTGAGCCGCTTCGAAACTCCTCGTCGGGTTCTCCAAGTTTGCATGATAAGGCTTGAGGCAACTTGCATGAAAGACATGATGAATCTTCAGCTTGGCGGAAAGTTTGAGTTTGTAGGCAATTTTGTCCACCTTCTTAAGGACCGCGAAGGGGCCTTCATACTTGCGAATCAATCCCTTGTGCACCTTGCAGAACACCTTGAACTGCTATGATTGAAGTTTGATTATCACCATGTCCCCTTCCTTGTACTTGACAAGCCTTCCGCTTCGCATCGACCCTTTTTTGATTTTACGCGTGACTTTCACTAGAAATGTATCTGCATTTTCTTTGAAGTCCGAGGCAAACTGGTGAGCCGCGGAGTTTTTTTTCGATGTCCTCGTAGTCAGCGTGTCTGGGATGAGCAACTGTTGACCTATTACCAACTTGAATGGACTGTTGTGGGACGACTCGCTCTTTTGAGATTGTAGCATAATTGAGCAATGTTAAGGTGATGTACCACATCCTGCTGGTTGGCATTGACAAAGTGCCGCAAGTACTCCTCAAGTGGAGAATTGATTCTCTCAGTCTGTCCGTCTCTGGTGGAATCGAGAAATGTAGATCCGACCCTAGGATCTTAAAAATCTCTGCCAGAACTTCTCCATGAAGCTGGGGTCTCGATCGCTGATAATGCTATCCGGGATGTCCAAAAACTTCACTGCATGAGATATGAACAAGAACGCGACCTCCTTTGCGATACAGTCCGTTGGTGCTTAGTGCAGCTATGAAGGTCCTGTACATGGAGAATTGGTCTACTACCACAAGGATAGACACGTTTGTCTCCATCTTAGAAAAAGTGCAATAAAGTCTATCGAGATGCTCTCCCATGGTCGACTTGGCACGAGGAGAGGCTCAAGCAGGCCGCTGGGTCGCTAGTGATCCACCTTGTCTTGCTGGTAGACAAGTCAGTGCGCACGTAATACTCCACATCCTCGCACATGCGAGGCAAATAGTAGGCAACCTCCAGTAACGCAATGTCCTTTTTTGATCCGGATTTTCAGCTCACTTGGTGTCGTGGCATTCTTTTTAAGTAGCTCTCTACGCAAGCCACCTCACTTGGGCACGGCTACCTTATCGTACTTCGTATAGAGAACTTCGTCCTTTAGCCAAAACCTTCTCATTTTGCCTTCGCGAGTGAGTTGCACCAACGCTGGTGTGAATGGGTCCTCTGCCATACCTATCTTGACACGCTCAAGTATGTCTGCCATACCCATCGTCGAGATATACTGACGAACAGATCGAGATATGGGTGGAAGAATTTGTTCATCAAAATACAAAACGTCGCGGGGCATTTGTTACTCCAAAATGCATGACTAAAAACTCATAAGCTCCATATCTCGTGACGCACGCAGTCTTACTATCGTCCCCTTCGGCTATACACACCTAAAATATTGAACAGAAATCCAGCTTGGAGAAGTATCTCGCTTCTCCCAATTGATCGAACAAGTCCGCCACTAACGAGATATGATATTTGTTCTTGACGGTCACCTTGGTAAGTGCATGATAGTCGATGCACAAATGAAGGCTTTCATTCTTTTTTTGAAATGACACCGCTGCACCGAACGAGACCTTGGACGGCCTAATGAATCTTGCTTCAAGCAGCTCCTTTAGTTGCTTCTTCAACTCAACGAACTCATCGAGCTCTGGCAGGATCATGCTATATGGGGCTATGTCGGGCAACTTTGTGCCCGACTCTAAGTCGTAGCGTGGTCCACCTCCCTCCATGAAGGTAGTCTCTTTGGAAGCATTCACGACATGACATTTCCAAACTCCGTAGGGACGTTGCTAATTCTGACGGAAGATCTCTCTGTGCGGGCGTCTCTTCCATTATAAGTACTACTAAGTAGGTCGTTTTTTCGTGTTTAACACCCTTCTTGAGTTGGATCGGAGAGGCTTTCTCCTTCGTGGACTCGTCTCGTGCAACACTCACCATGCACGACATGCCCTCGACCATAATCTCGACGAGTTCTAAGTATGACATTGGAATCGCTTTTGTTGAAGTAAGAAAGTCTATACCTAGGATCATGTAGAAGTCGTCTAGTGGTGCAGTCGTGAGATCGGTGACTCCCGTCCAATCTTCCAGCTCTATCTTTACTCCCTTGACCACTCTCTACACATGACGAGCCGCTGAGTTGACTATCTTCATCTTGTTCGGGTCTTTTTCTACCACCAGATCCAAGCGTTGGACCTTCGTGTCCGAGATGGAGTTGTGCGTTGCCTTTGTGCCGACCATCGCCCTCGTACTCTTGTTGTTGCCTTTCACATCCACGTACATGATTTCTTGACTAGGGGCTTTGACTACGACTGACTTGCTCTTCAAGGCGTTGAGCCAGCATAGGGCTCCCATCTTAGCCCCCATTCTTGATTCCTCGGCCTCGGCCTCCTTGCCTTCTACTGCTTCACTGCGTTCACCCACTTGCCATTATTTTAGCAATAGCGTGCAAAGTGATTACAACCCCTCCTCCCCACCCCACCCACCCACACACACGAAGCACTCCACTTTGGGCTCCATCTAGGGCTTTGCATGCTGCTTGTCCTTTAATAGAGCCTCCTTTCTGTTGCCTTTCTTCTCCTCCCCACCTTTGGCTTGGGCTTGGATGTACCGCTCTGCCGATACTCCATGAACTTCTCGGCTACTGAGACGACAATGTTCAGATCTTGGATACGTTGTCTTTGCAACTCTTGTGCCGTCTACGGTTGCAAACCGTCAAGAAAGAAGAATAGACGGTCTTCTTCGTCCATGTTAGTGATGGCAAGCATAGGTCGTGCGAACTCCGCAACATACTCCTTGATCGATCCGATGTACTTGAGTTGTCGTAAGCTCTTCCTTGCTATGAACTCGACGTTCTCCGTAGGGGTGCAATTCGTACGAGTTGGGTCGGGCTTGAGATCAACCGAGCCTAACTCGATGAATCATAAGCCTAGCTCGAGCCCAAGCCCAACCCGCCCTCGGGTTCAACATATGAAGCCCAATACCAAGCCCGAAGAAATAGAAAAGGAACCCACGTTCCCCGGGTTGGGCCGGGTCCATCGGGTTTATCGGGCTCTAATATGATATTTAAAATAATTTTTGTAGAATGGAATAAAATAGATGATTTCTTTATTGAAGAGAGACTACATATATATATATATATATATTATATAGGAGAGGCTAGCCTCCTCTCCTATTACTCTAAGCACTGTGGGACTAAAGCCCAATAACTAATAAATCTAATATAACACTTAACACCCTCCCTCAAGCTGGAGCATAGATGTCAATCATGTCCAGCTTGTTACATAAAAATTGAACCCGGGGACCCAGAAGAGGCTTTGTGAAGATATCAGCTATCTGGTCGCCGGTCCGCACATGTTGAAACTTTATCACTCCTTTTTTATATTCATCACGAACAAAATGAATGTCAATTTCAATATGCTTCGTCCGTTCATGAAATACTGGATTGGTGGCAATGTGAATAGCAGATTGGTTATCACACCATAGGTCTGCCACTTGAG
Organism: Iris pallida; assembly: GCA_029216955.1. Lineage (NCBI taxonomy): Eukaryota > Viridiplantae > Streptophyta > Magnoliopsida > Asparagales > Iridaceae > Iris > Iris pallida. The sequence goes on along the minus strand of JANAVB010013598.1, from coordinate 13,590,868 downwards.
ATCCTGCGTCTTCTTCCAGTTCTTGTAGGAGATGTTTCATATATAATCTCTAACGTGCCATGAGCAATAGCTCGATATTCTGCTTCCGAGCTTGAGCGTGCTATCACACTTTGTTTCTTGCTTTTCCATGATACTAGATTTCCGCCAACAAATACTGAGTAGCCAGATGTAGACCGTCTATCTGTCAAACTTGCCCCCCAATCAGCATCAGTAAAACACTCAATGCGAGTGTGTCCATTATTCTCCATTCGAATTCCTTTTCCTGGATTCTTTACTAGATAACACAAAATTCTGAGAACTGTCTGCCAATGTGGAACTCTTGGAGAAGCCATGAATCTACTTGCGACGCTTACTGCAAAAGAAATATCCGGACGCGTCATGACTGCCAAGTAGTTGAGTTTTCCAACCACTCGACAATACTGATCTGGATTGGTCATCATGATCCCTTCGTCTGGGAGTAATTTTGTCCCTGGATCCATAGGTGAGTTTGCTCCCTTTGCTTGCATCATGCCTGCATCATTTAGTATATCCAGTACATATTTTCTTTGAGACATTACAATGTCCCGTTTACCCCGTGTGACTTCAATGCCCAAGAAATAGTTCAAGGATCCCATATCCTTGGTTTGAAATTGTTCTCCAAGAAACTTCTTGAGACTTGCAATACCCTGGCTGTCATCTCCCGTGATTACAATATCATCAACGTAGACACCAAGAAGTATTCTTCCAGCAGATGTGTGTCGATAGAAGATTGAATGGTCCTTCGTCGACTGACACATTCCAAATTGAGTAACCACCTGTGTAAATCTACCAAACCATGCACGAGGTGATTGTTTCAGGCCATAGAGGGCCTTCCTTAGACGACACACCTTACCCTCCCTTGCAACGAACCCGGGAGGTTGCATCACATATACTTCTTCATCAAGATCCCCGTGGAGGAAAGCATTCTTTATATCGGAGTTGAAGTAAATGCCAGTCATAGCGAATGGCCAAGACCATGAGGACACGAACGGACGTCATTTTGGCCACAAGAGAAAGTCTCGAAGTAATCCTCACCATAGGTTTGAGAGTAACCTTTGGCCACCAGACGAGCTTTTAATCGGTCAAGAGTGCCATCCGGTTTTACCTTAATCGTGAACACCCATTTGCATCCGACTGCCTGTTTATCATGAGGTAGATCGACTAAGTCCCAGGTATGATTCTCCTGGAGAGCCTTCATCTCCTCGTGCATAGCAGCACGCCAACCAGGATGTCGGAGACCCTCCTCAGCGGTCTTGGGGATCTGAATCCCATCAATAGTAGCTACCAGAGACTGAGTGTGACTGGTAAGTCCTTTGTAGTTGTTAACATACAGGGGATGATCTCGACATGCACGACGAGGACGTTCTGGAGGCGGAATCGCCGGAGCTGCTGACGGAATTGGTGGAGCTGCTGAAGGGACAGATGGAGGCAACTCACTGGAGCCGGAGCTGCTGGTGGAACCAGAGGAGGAAGATTCTGTGGTTGATGTCGTTAATGGCTGAATCGGTGTATGTGGACCATCATCCTGGGAGACTGGCTCGGTAAGGGAGGGCACCCGTACGGGGGGTTGTTGTGTTTGAGGAGGAAACAACAAAAAATCTTCTTCGGGATAGATCAGGGGAGCCGGACCTGTTGTTTGGGGGAACGGAGGAAATTTTGTTTCGACAAAGGTAACATCCCGAGTGAAAAAATATCGCTTTAAGACAGGAGAGAAACACCGATACCTTTTCTGATCTTTAGGATACCCAAGAAAAATACATTGTATAGCCTTAGGATCCAATTTAGAAAGGGTTGATCGGGTATCCCGAACATAGCATAAGCAACCAAAGATGCGGAGAGGCAGAGGAAACGGCTCTCTTCCAAGAAAGAGCCTAGAGAAGGGAGTGCTACCATGGAGAACTGACGACGGCATGCGATTAATAAGATAACAAGCTGTAAGGACCGCATCCGACCAAAATCTCTTGGGAGTACGTGCTTGAAACATAAGAGCACGTGTTGTTTCCAATAAATGACGATTCTTGCGTTCGGCTACACCATTTTGTTGTGGTGTGTACGCACAAGAGGTTTGGTGGATGATGTCGTTGCTGGCCAGATGTTTATCAAGATCACGAGATAAATACTCACGACCATTGTCACTCCGAAAGGTTTTGATTGGAAGACCAAATTGTGTAGTTATCTCGGCATGAAAGTTAAACCAGATGTTAAATAATTCAGCACGACTTTTCATTAAATAAATAAAAGTGACACGTGAGTAATCATTCACAAACGTGACAAAGTACTTAAAACCCTTACAGATTCAGTCGGACAAGGTCCCCATATATCAGAATGCACCAACTCAAAAGGAGCGGTTGCAAGATTATTTGGACTCACCGGATAAGAAACCGGATGATGCTTAGCTAAACTACATGGCTCACAATGAAAAGAAGAGGAAATAGCTAAAGATGGATACATTTCTGGAGAACTGGAGACGACGGATGACCTAACCGACAATGTAACTTGACCGGATCAAGTTTCATGCTTGCACAAACAACAGAAGGAGTTGCGTCAAACAGGTACAAGCCTCCAACCACATGCCCCTTACCAATAGTCTTCCCAGTTGTCAGGTCCTGAAAAACACAATTATCAGAAAAAAAAGTTACCGAGCAATGAAGTTCACAAGTTGACTGATAGAAAGTAAATTGAACGGGTTCCCAGGAGTAAGTAGAACAGAGGTAATTGACAGTACGGGAGAAAGAGTGGCACTTCCACGGCCGCGGACTGCCAGAGAACCGCCATTGGCAACAGTAATGCCAGAAGCACGACGGACAGGTACATAATCATGTATCATACCTGCGTCACCAGTCATGTGTGAGGATGCACCAGAGTCAATTACCCACTGCTTGGGTTTTACTATGCATGCTGCGGAATATCCGGCAACGAAACCAGACGTTGATGCTTCACCACGACGTTGAGCCTGGAACTTAAGAAATTCCGCGTAAGAATCGTCGCTCATCTGAACCGAACGAACGCTATTATCAGTAGCATCCGAAGTAATATTGGCAATAGGAGCTTTAGGGCACTGCCACTGGAAATGTCCCTGTTGGCCATAGTGGAAGCATGTTCGTAGTCGTCCCCCATCACGACCACCATTGCCGTGTCCGCCATCACGACCATAAGTCCGACCACCTCGTTGTCCACCACGTCCACCACGAACGCCAGGACGAGCAGCGCTACCAAGTGCAGATCGATCAGCAGGTATCTCCCGGAGTGGTCTCAACCACCTTTGTGGCCCGAAGAACACGGAAGTGGGCCTCCATCAAAGATGGAACATCAGATCCAGCAATGATTTGGGATCGAGCCGAGTCCGCATCAGGACGGAGAGATGCAAGATATGCCATAACATGAAGCTGCTCGCGTTGAGCCCGAGCTTCATTGATATCCCCCGTCAGAGGAAGAACACGATCAATTTCATCCACCGTAGCCTTGAAGGATCGGAAGTGGTCCTTATGAGACTTGTCTCCTTGAGTTGCTCGGTAAACGCCAACAACCGAGTCGTATATGCGAGACAAGTCGCATTTTCTATCAAACGCCGTTGCTAGGACCTCCCATAGCTCCTTGACCGTGTCCGTGTTTGAACCATGTCCTCGACGGACGGTTCCATGGAGTTCATCTACTGTGTAAACAGTCGACTATCATCCGTCTTCCACTGTTCAAGTGTGGGATCAGTCGTCGTCGAAGGGCTGTCAGTCAAATGTTTAGATAGCCGCATCCCACGAAGTGTTTTCTCAACTTTCTTCTGCCATGTTGAGTAACCATCTGGACCGTCCAATCGACGGTCGACAAGTCGAGTCGAAGAGATCGTCGTGCCAGTGCTCGTCGTGTTGCTGACACCGTTACCATCATCTGCCTTCGAATCTGTCATCCTGAAATGGAAGCAACCGTCGCGAGTTCTTTCCAACCCAAAAAATCACACCAACTTTACGAATGTGCTATAAACATGGTCAACACCGTCGCGCACATAGAAAGTAAACACGTCAGGACACAGGAGAAAACACGATCATTCTCTGTGTAGATTTGGATGTGAAGATTAGGGTAGGAAAATCATTTGTTAAGTCCAAACGGCTTAATCTAGGAATAAAGCATTGGACCACTGATTTTTTATTTTTTTTTAAACTAGGGTTCGGAGGGTGTGTGGTGGCTGATGGAAAATGTTAGGGTTTTGAGCCATCGTGGGTGATCCGGGTATTTGCACAGCAGATCCGGGACGTGGGGGGGTCCGGGTGCCTGCACAGCAGATCCGGGTGTGGGGGAGCCGGTGTCTGCGCCGCAGTTCCAGAGTGTGGGGGCCGAGTATTTGCACAGCAGATCCGGAAAGGGGGAGAGAACCGGGGGTCTGCACAGCAGATCCGGGTAGGGGGGGCTGGATCCGGGGGGGTCGGCGAAGGGGGGGCAGAGGGGGGGGTCGACGAAGGGGGGGGGGGTGACTGGGGGTGGGGGTGACTGGGGGGGGGGGGGGGGGGGGGGGGGGGTGGGGGGGGGGGGGGGGGGGGGGGGGGGGTGGCGCTGGACAACAGGGGGGGGGGGCAGAGGGGGGGTCGGCGAGGGGGGGGAATTTTTTTTTGTGGATTTTTTTTTTTCCTTCTATGGCTCTGATACCATGTAGAATGGAATAAAATAGATGATTTCTTATTGAAGAGAGACTACACATATATATAGGAGAGGCTAGCCTCCTCTCCTATTACTCTAAGCAATGTGGGACTAAAGCCCAATAACTAATAACTCTAATATAACACTAACAATTTTAAACAAAATACAAACTGAAATGAGATTTAGGGTAAAGAGTTTGAAATCAGGTTAAATTGCTGGGAAATACTTAGAAATGAACCTCCAGTTTGTACATCAATGTCCTAAGGCCTAAACTTTATTCTAGCATCTATATAATCTCTAATTTTGGAGATATTTAGCACTGTGAAAGATTTACAGCATTCTCATGTTACATGCATGCACATTTTTTCAGTACATTTGTCTTTGGCCTTAGCTATAATATCTCCAGTTTCATCACAAGCTACCATTTCTTCCTCTCTAATCCTAATTCATTTTATTCTAATCCCCACCAGTCCCAGTACATTTGTCTTGGCCTTAGCTATAATATCTCAGCTTCGTTACAAGTTCCATTTCTTCCTCTTCAGCCTCCTCTCTCTCTCTTCATGTCCCACGTTTAACAAGCTATCACCCTTTTCTTCTTTACTTAGAAGCTGGTCAGAAACTATAGGTAACTTAATCCTTCAATTGGTTGGAAATGATCAACATTGGAAATAATGATCATATATTACCTTTCAGGGGTTTATCTGCATTAACAAACCAAATATTTATATTTGGATTTTAAAGGCTTGAAATCCAGTGATGAGGTGCAAGGAATAATGCCATTTCGTCATATTTGTGGAGTAAAGCTTCTTAAAATTGGATTTCTAGAGAAGAAGATTGGAAATTGTTGCGTTCTCTAGAAATTTAGACAGATAAAGTTGAGTATGCTTGTTTTATTTTCATAGCACGAGGGTTATGGTTATTGGACATCTGTTCTTGATGCTAGCATGGAGCAAATGGTAAAGGAGCATTTCCTGTTCTACTATAAGGCCTCGTTTGGTTCGCGGAATGGAAGGGAAAGGAAATCAATTCCTTGTAATTTCCTTTCCTTTGGGAAACTTTAATTCCTATTGATTTTCCTTTCCGATGTTTGGCAATGCTAAGGAATTTGGAAAGGAAAGTGAATACTTCAATGTGGGAAAGTGATTCCTTCCTTGGATGGATGGAACCACTTTCCCCCCTAATTTCCCTTCCATTGAGAATCACTTTCCTTTCCTCCTTAATTCCTTGGGCACCCAAACATAGGAAAGTAATCACTTTCCTTTCCCAACCGGGAGATTCCGCGAACCAAACGAGGCCTAAGATGTAGTTGGGTGTTTAAAATGCAAATAGGGTGGAGGGTGGAGGTATTTGTCTACGGTTTAGGATTACCCTAGTCTTTTACCTTTTATTTTTTTGTACCATGACATGGGTCGACTTAATTAAGTTAATGTATTATGCATGGTTAGGCAGGTTCGTTAGATATGAGTAAGTTGCCAAAGTCTAGGCAAATTGTACAATTTTAATGTTCAAAACATGTTTGATCCCATATACGGTAGACAATCAACATTCAAATCAGTTCTGTTATACCAGCATATTTTCTTCTGCATTTTAGTAGTTATTGGGTGTGTGGGGTTGTTTGGGGGGGGGGGGGGGGGTGTTCAACGGCAGCTATGCAAGAATGGTAACTTATCCTTTGTTATGATTTGGCATTCTTATGGTTTACTTCAAGCCTTGCTTGATATTGCGTTCCCAATCTCATATTTTAGAAAACTTTATTATGCTACTTATATGAAATGTTAAGACACTCATATGTTATCTGGTTTCATATCTCATTTGTTCTAATAAAAATCAGTTATCGTTTGGGGTTATACCAAATTTGAGGGCTAAAGGCAAAGCTTCGACAAAGTTGCTGAAATTCTAACTTGTATGCAAGAGGAAGAGCCAGTTAACTCATCCGAGGTAATCATACCTACTTTTCCTCTTTCACTTATGGTTTTTCCTAATCATCTAGTATGCTGTACTTTATGACTATTTATAGTTTTGATGTATTTAATGAATTTTTGGTTCTTCAGATGGGTGCTGCTGAGATAAATACACTCATCTTGATAGATCGGGAAGTAAGATTTTGATTTCATTATTTTTTAATTTACTTCCATTCTTTCTTTGATGACTATATATCTTTATTTCGTACTTCCTGTTTTATTATGTTGGATCTTATTGAAGCAGGAAGAGGTTTCGGGAACTAGTAGTGCTAATGACAAATTTAATTATTAGACCACATAGAAGTGAAGTTTGTGAAGTTGGAGCGAGCATTGAGACTTTGATACCATGGTTTGAAATCGATTCAATATAGATGAGTCTGACTTGTTTGATTTGATCACCTTGGTATAGATCAAGGTTCGTAGTATCGGTATCGGAATCGGTATCGGACCATTCCTATGCGTATCGGTATCGGCGGTTTCGGATCGGAGTATCGGATTTTTTGGTATCGGAAAACAAATAGTTATTAATAAATTATTAACATTTAAAAAAATATTTTATACATTTAAGCATAATTTTAAGTATTTCCAATGTTATTTCTTAGTAGTTTTGAAATTAAATGAAATAGTAGTCACCCTTTTACATGCAATAGATCAATTTTCTTCTTTATATGCTTTTACAACCTTATTATGCTTCAAACCCTTGTTGATTTGTCTTTTTTGCTCAATTTTCTTTGCCAAATTGATCGGAAAAGAGACCCCCAATGTCAGTACCGGGTATCGGTCGGTATCAGATCGGGACATTCCAAACCGTATCGGTATTGGCCGTATTGGATCGGTATCGACCGATACTTTAAACTATGGTATAGATCTTCCAAAGTTGTACATACACCTGATACACGGACTGCTTGATCTGCTTCCTCTAGTTCTTGGGATTGCCATGACGGTTTGTATGCACAAGTGTTTTAAATTTGAGGAAAACCCGAGGGTAGTAAAGCAAATCATCTGTTTATTCTATCAAAATTTTATCCATGCATTTAAATTTCCAGGAATGCAATTTCCTACAAATCACGGGAAACATACTCTCTAACCAGGTGGGGATTTTTATTTTTCATGCGAACGAATTTATTGATAAGATTGAGAATATGACTATTTGGAAGTAATTAAATGTATTACTAATAATGATTATTATCATTAGTTAATAATTATGAATATTAAATAAAAGGAATTTTTTGACTTTCATCCCACTTATTAATATGAATTTGTACTTACATCCCACTTTTTAATTTTATTTGACTTACATCCCACTTTTGTCACGAAAAATATTTTTCGTGACAAAATGAATACTTTTCATGACAAAATAAATACTTTTAGTGACAAAAAGTGGGATGTAAGTCTAAAAAAATTAAAAAGTGGGAAAATGCATATTAATAAGTGGGATGAAAGTCAAAAAATCCCTAAATAAAACTAGTTAATTAGTATCAATTAGCTAATACTATTATTAATAATAGTATAATTATTAATTAATATGAAGATATTATTTAGTACTAAATGTGATAATTTATTTAATGTAAACTAATTAATGCGATACAATAATGAAAGTATTATTTTATTAATTTATAATAATAATAACACCGAGTGTGATACCAAACATAGGAGACCTATTAGCCTACGTTCCTAGGGACAAGATTCCAAGAAATTTTGCAAAATGTGATTCTAAGAAGATTTTGCAAAATGTGGGTAAATGCCATTCCTTGTGGTTGTACCAAACACCTGAAAAGGTATTTCTTTATGTTGCCGAATGCAGATTGCTATAACAAGTTTTGTCCCATTTATTGAATTTACAATTTCCTATAATTAGGATGAACCAGTAATATACTGGAACAGGTTTCCAAGTTATTTCATGGTTTGGATTGTTCATATATCAAATTCAAAGAGCAATTTTATGACTTATGAATAAAAAAAGAGCCTATCAATTTTATAAAATCATATCATTTTCCAAACCTTATTTATAAGATGGTAGTTTTAGTGAATGTACAAGAGATAGGGGGAAGTAGTCCTCATCCATGGATGGATTAGAAAAGTGATTAGTTTTTTTTTTTTTTTACTTTTACTTGAGATTTATCATTAATCATGACAGTGAAACTGAGGATGTGTACAAAATTAAGCCGAACTGTCAAAAGGATGTTCTCCTTTGATTGTTATGTGATCTTAGAATAAGCTTCAATTTGAACTGAAAAATTTGTAAGATGACTACAAGATTTGCCATGCTTTATGGTCAGATTAAGAACTATTTTGAAAGAAGACTACCTGAAATGAGAAAGTTCAGTTGGATGCATGACAATATAATTAAAGTCTTAAAGATGAGAAAGGAAGTGCATCAGTGGAAAGTAAGATGCAGCTTCAATCGAGAATGAAGATGAGAGAAAATTGTTTGAGATGCTTTGGACTTGTGCGATGGAGATTGAAAGATGGAACCATTTTGGAGGCATGCTTGATGATAGTTGAAGATGTTCCTAGGGCTAGACCTAAATGAATATGCGTTGAGATTTGAGAAAATAAGAGAAATAACATATCTGCTAATATGGAGAAGATGATCCTTAATATAGCTGAATAGAAAAATAGGATTTTTTTTAGCCAACACCAGACTTGGTTAAAGCTTTGTTGTCGTCTTTCTATGTTACACGGCATGGATACGACACGGCACAACATGGTAAGGACACAGCGACAAGGACACGGTATATATTTTAGTGTGCTCTAGTGTATTTGAGAGTGTCCGTGGTGTGTCCGATACGCGACCGACAGGCCATGGGCCAGACTTTTGGAGTGTCCTTGCTTCCTAGTGTCTTTTGAAATGAGAAAAGAGAAGCAGAGTGTATATCATGCAAGGGCTGGCCAAACCAACAGTTGAGCACATCTGCATGTAATGCTGATATATGCCCACACACAGACTTTAATATGTGAGAACAACTGTAATATTGGTGATAATTTGGCAATCATTCTCAAATGACGAAGCTCTTCCCCTGGGTTGCACGTGTAAGTACTTAAATAACTGGCAATACAAGTGCATACCAACTAAACAAATCCTTTAGGAAGTTTTTGGGCAACTGCACTCTCCACAATATCTGGAATACTTGCAAATTCGATTACAGACACGGGTCACATCTCTACGTTAAGTTGTCAATTCTGAATATCTGATAGTGCTTCTTAGAGAATTTGATTACAGACATGGAGCACGCCTCTAAATTATAGGAGGCATCTTGATAACTTGATCAAACTCTTGACCGACCGTCAACCTGTAATAAACCCCCCTGATTGGTGTCCAATCCCAAGGAGACTAGAGAGAGACAGGATTGCAACAAAACTTGCAAATCCATTAGCATTCACATTACAGTTGATTCGTTGAATAAATTTCATGAGCCAAGTTGAACAGATGCCATGCTTTCTTTTTCTAAGAGTCTCTGAGACTTATTAGCCTGTCAGTGTGGAAACGCTTCTGATTGGTCCTATAGTCTAGACTCATGCAGAGTCAACAACCTACTGGAATTAACTAAGAGTCTAGACAAAATGGAAAGGTTAAAAAAATATGCCATAAAGAGTCGCATGGTCTTTGAGGCAACATATAAGCCATAACCAAACTAAAAGACATCCCACAATGTTGAGTTGCTGATCTGCTAAATGTTGTTACATCTGTGGTCTCTTCCTAGGTAACTTATTGATGGACTAGAATGACTAACGTGCATATGTGCTCAAATTGTATTTTCATACAACGTCCGTTCACATAGTTTGTAATAGAAATAAAGTATCTGTATGAGTTATGAGTTATTACTGTCTTGCTTCAGGTGGATATGGTGACACCGATGTGCTTTCAGTTGACGTACGAGGGATTACTGGATGAGGTGAGCTTTTTTTGGTTCTCTCTCTCTCTTATATATATATATACAAGGTTCACAGTATCGGTATCAGAATCGGTATCGGACTATTCCTACGAGTATTGGTATCGGCGATATCGGTAGTATCGGCGGTTTCGGATCGGAGTATCGGATTTTTTGGTATCGGAAAAAAAATTTATTAATAAATTATTTACATTTAAAAACATATATTTTATACATTTAGGCATAATTGAAGTATTTTCAGTGTTATTTCGTAGTACTTTTGAAATTAAATAACATTGTAATCACCCTTAGCGATTGGTTTACATATAATAGATTGATTTTTTCTTACATGTTTTACAATCTTATATGCTTTAAATCCTTGATGATTTATCTTTTTCGTTTAATTTTCTTTGCCGAATTGACCGAAAAAGAGACCCTCATGTTGGTATCTGTAAGTATCGGGTATCGGTCAGTATCGGATCGGGACATGCCAAACCGTATCGGTATCGGCCGTATCGGATCGGTATCGGCCGATACTTTAAACCATGATATATATATTTTTTGGTTCTCTCTCTCTATATATATATATATATAATTTTTTATATATATATATTTTATATATATATATATAATATATATATAATATATATAGGGTAAAGGGGATATGAGCCATAGGCTCATATTCCTACACGAGCCAATGCACATGTGGACCAATAGGAATGGAGTGTACTAGTGCACATGGCATGTAGGAGTCAATTTCTATTGGTCCACGTGCATGGCTCATGTAGGAATATGGGCCTATGGCTCATTTCCTGTTTACCCAATAAAATCTTTTAAGATTTGTTGCATGTGCTCTCAACACAAATGGTGCAGAAACCAACCTGCATATACTGGCATCTATATGTGCATGATAATGCTTCCTGGATCTTTTTCTGTTCATATTGAGAGTAATGCAATTATAACTTGCTCAAAGTACATTCAAGATGCATAGAGGGTTTTGGGACATGATAATCCACATTTGGTAATTGGATATCCGGTGTTCAAGTTTATATGATTCAATTTTCACCTTGCTAGTTCCCATGCTTTTAGATAGCAAAGTTTGTCCTGAGTCCCTTTTACAATATCATGAATACTTCAATCTGAAAATAGTCCTCAGCGATTAACAAATTCAAGCGGTCCTAAAGTTCAATTTTTGAAGAATAGGCACTTTTCTGGCTCCTGCATATATAATTTTTGGTATCAGTCCTGTGTTACTGGTGGTTATAATAATCTCGTCACTTGTATCCTGTAGTTATAGGGTTGTAATTGTCTTTGGACATGTTTCTCTCCTTGATTTTGCAATTATGCCTTTTCCCATATTTCTCCCTCCCCTTTGCAACAATCCTCAATTTTATTTTCTTCGTTCTTTGTGCTCTAGTATGGCATTTTTCTTGTTATAACTTGCCTTTGAATCCTGTCAATGGCTTTGGTATTATGCATGTTGTAAATCATCTGACATCTGGCATCTGGCATCTCTGGTAGATGTGCCTTTTAGTAAAACCGGTCAGCCTGCAGTCTTCTGATGACTACTACCATCCCATGGCAGCCACAATATTAGAGTACCTAATCGAGCTAACTTTCACCATATAGATGGTGGCCTATTTGACACTCACCAATAGTAGAACAGTGAGTTTCAGGCTTTCAGCTTGTGCATAAGATTGAAAGTACTTGATTTAAGGCAGGAGTTGAAAGTTGAAACTTAAATTACCTGTGTATATGTGGTGGCCTTTCTGAATGCACTGATATGAGATTGGTCAACTAGCAGAATGTGATTTGAAGAGCACTTTTTTGTTCCAACTTTAACATGTTTCAATTGTGCTTGGTTGATCATACCTCATCATAATTATGGTAACCTTTGTGGGCATACAAGTTTTTCTACAACTTTTAGAAATTCATTACATAGAAAGTTGGGTCAAGCTTATAGATATGTCTGATTGTGAGACCCATGAGAACTCCAAATGTAGCTGTGTATTAACCTTTTGCTCATATTAAATTTTCTGTGAGCAGATCTATAAGATAATCATAGAATGTGAGAGCATATTATTTCATAAGCTGGGAGTTCCCAGAAGAATGGGGGCATGTATGAAAATTTCATATATTTGGAGATTATTAAGGTGGTGCAAAGAGGCGAGGCGGTGAAGGCCAAAAGGCCTAGGCGGGGGCCTCAAGTTTAAAATTAGGGATGTGTAGTATGCAAGTTTTGACAAGTTTGTGGTTACGAGTGCTATGTTGTGCTTTTGTCCTAATTGGTATGATAAATTTATAAATTAAAAGCTATAAGCATTGCAGAAAATCTTGTTATGCATAAACAGGAATACAAAATCGTTATCTGCTGGAATGTAAGAAAGACGTTGAGAAGCAGTGGAAGTGGCCAGCCAGCGCGGGAGGGCCAGGGAAGGATCCGAGCGTGGCTAGGCTCAACACACATGGGCGGGTTTAAAATGTGGCTTAAATGATATTTTTTCATACGAATGGAAGGTCTTTTGATGAGATTTCAGCTCAACTGTATGCATAGTTCAATTAAGAAACAATTGCTAAGAGTATAATTAACTTGACATAGAAAGAGAGAGAATAAACAAAAATACAGACACAGGTAGAGAAAAGACGAAGATATAAAGAGAGAGAGGGAGAATGAGAGACTTACCTGCTAGTGCCTGGCAGTGGATGTCGGAGACAGAGATGGAGATGAAATTTGATGGGTTAGGAAAGACACAAAGTGAAGGGAATCAAGGGCGCAAATGGGAATGCTTATTTTCCTTTCCTCTTCTTAATCTATATATACTGAATTATTAACAATCTCTATAACTTTAAGTTATTGGTCTGGTCTAGGTTCCAAATTCAAAAAAAGGAAGTTCGTATGGGTTGGATTACATTTAAGTCAAGGTTGGCATGCAAAGCGGCAAGGCGACATAGCATCCGAAACACTCAGGCTGACACCTTTAATAACACCACACCTAGGCGGGCACTCTTAATAACACCGCATCCTATTTGTGGAAACTGCTATACAAAGCTCAAATCGAAGGTGTCACTTGGTAGTTGGTGCAATGGTCAGTCTGTGGCTTGCATCTTGCACATTATGGTCCTGAGTCTTCAACTTACCAAACCAGTTTTCTCCACATATAGGGATAGGCTGTGTACATATTGATCACTCGTCATGGCACTGAAACGTCTCTTTGTTAGCTTTAAAGCCCACACAACATTCTTTGTGGCTCCGACTTATTATGCATTTAGGATTTCTTTTGACTATAGCCACCAACAACTGCTCTCTTTCTGAAATTTGATGCAACTCCCCCTTAATCCCTATTTTTCTCTCTCTTTGTGTTCGTGAGGCACACACCAAAACAAATTCATTTCATCCAGCTGGCATGAAAATTGAAAAGTGATAAAACTGTTCAATAGTTGTGACTTAATCCTTCATATAGTTGCTATTTATGCTCAGGAATTGCATAGTTATCATGCAACCAGTCATCTTTGTCTATAAATATGGCTGCAATCAAGATGAACTGAGTCAAGCTTTGCATGTTCACGCTCAGGTCATTTATGTCCTGAGATTGTCGAGCTTAGTTCTAGTTCGAGCTCTAAATTATCGAGCTGAGCTCGAGCTTGAAAAAATATTCAAGCTCGTGCTCAACTAAGCTTGTTAGCAGTTCAGCTCGACTAGATAACAGCTTACGGTTTGCTTGATTCGAGCTTGAGTCAACCTGAGTGTATTATGCATGCATTATAGAAGAAAAGGCTCACTAGCCTGTGGGTTGGGCTTGTTCTGTATCAATTTCAGTTTTGTGCCTTGGGCTATGCTGGTATCCTTTTTTTAACAAATAAAAGTGTATAAAAGTTGAGTCAAGTCAAGATGAACCCTAGTCAAATTAATAGATTCCCAAGCGTACTACTCGTTGAGCTTTGCAAATCAAGCTTGTTCATGAGCTCTCAAGCCTGTTGAATCTCAATTAGTTAAGGAAGTCAAGCTCATTTCCATTTTCAAGCTCGTCTCTTTAGTCGAGCTGAGCCCGTGAGATGCTCTGTTTGTTTGCAGCCCGATCTAGAGATATGTGGTATACTAGTATTATAAGTTGTATTGTACTTTGTACTTTAGTCTTTTATGCTTAATTTTTTTTTAAGATGCTTCTCTTTATGACTCATAACTCTTACATTTTGCAACTTTGCATTATAGAACATTGATATATACATGTACTTGGTGCATATTGAGCTAATTTCTAATATTTCTGTAGGTTTTCACCACGAGACTTACAGTTGAACCTGTAGAAAATAATAGTTGGTGTCATTTTATTGATGGACTACTTCACTACTTATAGGGAGTCTAGCTCCTCTACATACTACAAATTCCGATGTGGGACTAAAAGTCCCTTATTGATTCTCAACACTCCCCCTCAAGATGGACGATAGATATTGATCATCTCCATCTTGTTACATAGCTTCGACAGACTTAATGAACTAAGACCCTTAGTCAGACAGTCTGCCACTTGTTCTTCTGAGCGGACATGGCCAATCTTCAGTATCCCTTGCTCCAGCTTCTCCTTGATAAAGAATCGATCGATTTCGATGTGCTTCGTTCTGTCGTGCTGAACCGGATTATTCGCTATACTTATTGCGGCTTGACTATCGCTCAGAAGATGCAACGGTGTCCCCTTATCCAACTTCAACTCTGTCAGCAGTGCTTTCACCCATAGTAGTTCTGACACCCCTAGAGCCATTGCTCTGTATTCTGCTTCAGCTGTCGACCGTGCTACCACTGACTGTTTCTTGCTTCTCCATGAAACCAGGTTTCCTCCTACAAAAACACAGTACCCCGTGGTAGACCTTCTGTCGTCTATGCAGCTTGCCCAGTCTGCATCACAGTATCCCTCAATATCTGTGCATCCATTCTTCTTGAACCACAGTCCTTTTTCCGGCGTCCCTTTCAGATATCTTAGGATCTGAAATACTGCATCCATATGACCCGTTCTTGGATCATGCATATAGCGGCTTACAACGCTTACTACAAATGAGATATCAGGGCGAGTATGCCCTAGATAAATCAGTCTGCCTACTAGCCTTTGATACCTTTCGCGATCAACAGGCTCTCCTGCTTCTGCTCCCATCTTGCACTTCTGGTCAATTGGAGTGACTGCTGCTCGGCATCCCAGCATCCTTGTCTCCTTCAGTAGATCTAGTACATATTTCCTTTGTGAGAGAAAAATTCCTTGTTCACCATCACACACCTCGATACCTAAAAAGTATCTCATCTGTCCTAAGTCCTTCACCTCAAACTCCTTAGCGAGTTTCGACTTCAGCTTAGTGATCTCATCAGCATCATCACCTGTGATCACTATATCATCCACATATACAGTAAGTATAGTTATGTGGCCTCTTGCATGCTGGAGGAAGACCGTGTGATCTGCATTTGTCTGATGGTACCCCATGCCAGTGACAGCCTTTCTGAATCTGTCAAACCAGGCTCGAGGAGATTGCTTCAGCCCGTACAACGACTTCTTCAGTTTGCACACTTTTCCATGTGACGTTCCTTCACCTGAATCTGACACAGAATAGCACCCCGGAGGAGTCTCCATGTATACTTCTTCTTGTAGGTCTCCATGAAGAAATGCGTTCTTTACGTCTAACTGGTGTAGCTTCCACCCATAGTTTGCTGCAATGGAGACCAGCGTTCTTACGGTACTCATCTTCGCTACTGGGGCAAAAGTCTCATCATAGTCGATACCATATGTCTGGGTATAGCCTTTTGCAACCAGTCTCGCCTTGTATCGTTCAACTTTTCCTTCTGGTGTCTCCTTCACTGTGTAAACCCATTTGCATCCCACAGCTTTCTTCCCTTCAGGTAATGGCACCAGCTCCCATGTCTTATTTTTCTCTAGTGTCCCAAGTTCTTCCATCATTGCAGCTTTCCATCTTGGGTCCTTCTTTGCTTCCTGCCAATTCTTAGGTAAAGAAGTGGAGTCTAACGAAGTGAGGAAGGCTTGATAAGTCGGAGAGATATTAGAATAAGACAAGTAGTTGGCGATATCATGTTCATAATCTCGATAACGAATAGGAGCCTTTCCCGCATTAATGCGAGAAGACCTCCTTAAGGGAGCAATGGGAGGTGGGGAAAGCATACCATCCGAGTCGGAGAGACCCGCTTCCGAATCCTAGTGATCCGGTACGGAAGTAACATCTTCAGGAGTTGGAGCAGGAGTAGACGAGGGACTTGGCACATTTGGCACAGGGCACGGCACAGTACTGGACCTCTGCTGTCGTCTTCTGTACACTTGGAGCTCTTTTTCCCTTGTCTGTTTCTCCCCCTGCGTAATATATGTATCGTCTTCTTCATCCTCCGTATCGGTATTACTGATGCTTTCTCCTCTTTCCTTCCAATTTGCAACAACAGGACAAGGTACCGATCCGACGACCACGCTTGGACGTATTATCTCCCCCTCACGGCTAACACCCGCTGTGTTAGGTGTGTTTCCAAATGCGGAGCCCTCATCTGAACCATAATATGGTTCCACCTCTCTGAATGTAACGTCCATGCTTACAAACAGCTTTCGTTCCACCGGGCTCCAGCATACATACCCCTTCTGTGTCCCGGTGTACCCAACAAAGACACACTTAACTGCTCTAGGATCCAGCTTACCAACTCCAGGTCTGTTATCATGGACAAAGCATACACATCCAAATACTTTCGGAGGAACGGTGTATGCAGTTGTCCCCGTGAGCATTTCCAACGGCGTCTTCCAGTCCAGCAATTGAGAGAGCATCCTGTTGATGAGATAAGAGGCTGTCAAGACAGCCTGCCCCCACAAGTATTTAGGCACATTCATAGCTAGCATCATCGTCCGAGCTACTTCCAGCAGGTGCCTGTTCTTTTGTTCTGCAACACCATTTTGAGCCGGTGTATATGCACAAGACGTTTGATGCAGTATGCCATGAGAGGATAAATATGCAGCAAACCTCGTATGGATATATTCCGTCCCATTATCCGACCGGAAACACTTAACACGAGCATTATATTGTGTCTTTACGCGTTGATGGAAGCTCTGAAATGCTTCAAAAACGTCACTTTTATTCTTCAGTAGGTAGACCCACGTTACGCGGGTAGAGTAGTCAATAAAAGTGACAAACCATCTATAACCGTTAACACCGATTGTAGGACAAGGATCCCACACATCTGAATGAATCATATCAAAAGCAGCAGTACATCGATGCCCAGAACTCACATAGGAGCTTCTGGTATGTTTTCCCAACTCACAAGCATCACAAACTAACAACTCTTTATTCGCTTTTTGATATAAGGATGGAAACATGCGGCTAATAACAGAAAAGGAAGAATGTCCTACACGCTGATGGTGTAGGAGTAGCTCGGCTTCGACACTTCGACTTCGGACTTCTGGTTGTGTGTCTGCAACCAATGATGCCAGTGCTCTGTCCAGACCGTTCCTGTCCAAGTACCATAAACCCTTATGCCATGTGCCAGTGCCCAGTCGTCTCCCCTTTCCCTTCTCCTGAAAGATTACCTTAGGAATATCAAAGGAAACAGTACAGTTTAGATAAGGATAATGGCGCTAATGGATATAAGATTGACAGGAAAGGAAGGAGCATGTAAGACATTAGATAGAGTGATGGAAGGAGTGCAATCAATAGTGCCTTTACCCATAACAGGCCTGGAGGTACCATCAGCAGTCTGAATGCTTTCTGGCGGCGTTAGGTTAGAGTATTCCCGGAACTCACCTCGGGACCCCGTGACATGGCGGGATGCCCCAGAGTTCATAATCCAGACTGGCTGAGAGACAGATGCAAGAGCACGCGGAAGTATACCGTCACTGGTTTGGGAAAAGTAAGTGCAGTAATCTCCTGAGGTGGGCGGCACCTCAGAATTGACTTGTCGGTCACCAGAACCAATCTTTGAGCCCCGCAGTTTCTCAAGAACTTCTCTCTCAAATGGAGTTATGTCCGCCAGCTGATTGTCCCGGCCTTCATCCGCCAGATTCGCCGTGTTGCCTCCAGAGTAAGTGCCCCTTCCACCAGTGTAGCTGCCTCGACCACCTCGTCGTCCACCCCGACCACGGCCCCGACCACGCGAGGAACTCCGTGCTGGTTTTGGACAAAAGCGGATGTAATGCCCTGTGTCACCACAGTTGTGGCAAACGCCTCCCGCAGAAGGAGGCTGGTTGAAAGCAGCAAGAGCAGATGTGGCAACTCCGACTTGCTCCCCCTGGGAGATGCCCCTGGTGGGCATCAGCTTCAATCGTGCTTCTTCTTGTGCCATGGCAGCTATGGCATCCTCTAAGGTCGGCAGCTTCGGTTGCGCAAGAAGTACATTCCTCCGTTGCTCAAATGCAGGGTTGAGCCCCTTCAAAAATTTCATCATCCGTTGCCGCGAGATATAATCCAGAAATTTCTGGAAATATTTTGCGATGGACGGTTCAACCTGAGCATCCTCCATTCCAAGAGGATCATAATGGTCAAGATCAGACCAGTACTTCTTCAACAAGGCGGCGTACTCAGATATGGTACGATCGTCTTGGACTACCCGCTCGAGT
This sequence comes from Iris pallida, assembly GCA_029216955.1. Lineage (NCBI taxonomy): Eukaryota > Viridiplantae > Streptophyta > Magnoliopsida > Asparagales > Iridaceae > Iris > Iris pallida. The sequence goes on along the minus strand of JANAVB010013598.1, from coordinate 13,571,818 downwards.
TCATCCTGCAGTTGGAAGACTCGCATTGGGTTACCTGAACCGGAGTACATATCTTTCAATGTTCTCCAGATATCAGCAGCTCCCTCCATTGCTTTAACATTATCCGACACTTGATCGGTTAAAGAGGTTGTCAACCAACCAGCCACGACATTGTTGACAATCTCCCATACAGCAAACTCCTTCGAGGAGTGATCGACCGGGGCCTTGGTGTGGCCATCTACATAGCCAACCAAGCCACGTCCCTTCAGCGTCCGCATCGCCTGCCGCGACCATTTTAAGTAGTTGGTCGTGCCTTCCAGCTTCGTCTCCAGTTTGTCCAACTTTCCCATTCTATACGGTGACGGATCCACATCAGTATGGGTCACGCGTGAGGTTGCCTCCGGTAATCTCTTGGTCAGGAGATCCTCGACCAGGGCCTTCATCTCTTCTGCTGTCAACTTTCCATAGATGGAATCCATGGTTTCTGCAACTGTAATCAGTGAGGTTTTGTTGTTTTCTGAGTCGTCGTCGTTTGCTTCGTCTTCGTCTTAGTCAGCAATCTGCTGTGAATCCTGATCTCAGGTAGCGTCTTCGTCAACTGTATATTCTGACAGTTGAGATAGAGATCAGGGGGGAACAACAAACTAGCTTCCTCACTGATATGTTGGAGTGTATGCGACCAACTAGAACCGCGTCATTATGACGTGTTCGGACAGCCCAAACTTAGTTGTGCCTCCTTGCATGGCGAAGTATGCAGCACGCCGCAACAGAAATCCTAGAAGGATTCTGAGTGTACGAAAATCTAAAGAGATTTCGTAACAGAAGCAAGACGAAAATCTAAAGAGATTTCGTATGCGTAGCAGTAGGTCTTCTAAAGAGAAGATACTGACTCTCGAAGGCAACAACAGTAGAGCTTCTAAAAAGAAGGTACTGATTCTCGAAGGCAACTGCAGTAGATCTTCTAAAAAGAAGGTACTGATTTTTATTTTTATTTTTTATTTTTTATTTTTTTGGCGGCTAGGGTTAGGGTTTTGACGGGGCTGCTAGGGCTAGGGTTTCCATGTCGAGAGTGGGAGAGGGAGGTAGGGGGGGGGGTACTGCTCCGGGAGGGGGGGGTCGGGCGGGGGGGGGGGGGGTCTGCTCCGGGGGGGGGGTCGGGAGGGGGGGGTTGGGGGGGGGGCTGCTGCTCCGGGGGGGGGGGGGGGGGTCGGGGGGCTGCTCCGGGGGGGGGGGGGGTCGGGAGGGGGGGGTTGGGGGGGGGGGGCTGCTGCTCCGGGTGGGGGGGGGGGAGAGAGAGTTAAATTTTTTTTTTTTTTTTTTTTTTTTTTTTTTTTTTTTTTTTTTTTTGTGGAGAGAGAGAGAGAGAGTTATGGCTCTGATACCATGTAGAAAATAATAGTTGGTGTCATTTTATTGATGGACTACTTCACTACTTATAGGGAGTCTAGCTCCTCTACATACTACAAATTCCGATGTGGGACTAAAGTCCCTTATTGATTCTCAACAGAACCTTTTGATATCACCTTTATTTTTTACTGTATATGATTATGTATGTAATATTTATCAGTCAAGTAATTTTCTATGTGAAGCTTCTCTGATAGTTGCAGTACAGATTTTGCAAATTAGTAATGGTTCTGTGGAGGTGGACACATCTGTTATGGGTTCCCAACAAGATGGAAAAAAGATCAAGATTCCACTTAATTCAAGGTATTATACACATTTGTATCTTGTATTTTCAGATGTAATGTATGATTTTCGTAATAGTTGTAGTTATTTTGATTGCTATATGCTTCTTATCTTTATTTTTTTCCTTTTCTTCTAATTCACTCCTTTATTTCCATGTTTCTGTTTGCTGTTTCTCATGACCATGATCATAACGATTACTGTCAAGCCTCTTCTAAATATACAAGTTTGCCCATTAAATTTACTTTGTGAATGGTAGCTATTAAGGGCAACACTGATTCAGAAGAAGCCTCTCCAAAGTCTTTCTTGTAATCATCCATTTTTTCCCATTATCTCCCCATGTCTTTTTTTCTAAGGAGCTAGCCAAAAAGTGGAGCAACTTGTTGCAGTCTTTGCAGCTCTTCATTGCCCATCTGGTTCCTATACTTCTTTAGTTCATCTTTCATCACCTCTGTGTTCCATTACTGCAACTCTCATGCCGCTGATCTACAAATTCCCTTCTATGACTGCACCTCTCTCCATCCACTATCTAGTGTCGTTGGTAGTATTTCTTCATCTATCTTTATGTTCCTACCTGTAATTCATCCATGAGAATGAAACCTTTGATATTGTGTACGTATTTGGCCGTTAACTCGTTACTTTTAACTTGAATTCTTATTTTCACCTATAGACTAAATTGCCTCCCCATGCAGAATTTCTGTTTTTTATTTTTTAACTGTTCATTGCTGAAGGTTTCACTCACTTCGTGCTCGAATTTGGCATACAAGTCATTTCTGATTTCCCCCTCAGCAATAGCAGACTTTACCTTTAGATACCTTTACTTATAGTATTTATTTCATGATATTTACCTGTAGGTATGTCATGGAAAGTGGAAACAGATATAGGCTTAGTGCTCCACTGCTTCTCACGACTTGAAATTCAATTTTTCGTTGGCACCTTCCATAAATCTTTCGTAACATCTCTACACATGTTAATATAGTTAGATATATGAACTTTTCTACCATATTGAGGTCCCGTAGACTGGTCATGCATGGATGCCTATACAAGGTATAGATACTATTGTTCAATATGCAACACATTTCCCAATGCTTTGGTTCCTTGAACTTGGATGACGGATGATGACATGAGGTTTGCTTGCTACTTTGCATCAGATATTATGAGCATAATTGCCTGACCTCCTGAAAATTACAAGGCTTTCATCTATTGCAGATTAAATTTCTAGTCATTGTTGTCATAATGAACAAGTCTTACATGCTTTCTCCACATAGCTAAATGTAGGTGCACTCTTCAATTTGGAGGGAATGCAGTGTTATTGGTATATAGCTCTCGAGGATCTTTGAAGACTGAGTGAGCCATGGTTGAATTTTTTTTCTTGTAGTAATTATTTGCTTCAAATTACTGCTCTGATGACCAAGTAAGGTCATATAATAGGTGTTACAGTGGTACAACTGACATTCATTGTGAATCACCACTAATGATATGTATGCCATCATTGATATGCATCTTCTTTGTGAGGTTCTATCTTACTTCTTCTAATAGTTTGGAAGTCTACCAAGTATGACTCTGTTGGTTGCTATTCTGAACATGTTACCAAATTATAAATGTAGCATGAGAAAACAAGATCTTACACCTTCATTGCTGTATCTTATATTTTTGAACTTGTTAACAATCATCCAGTGCACCTTGATTGCTGTCACTTACACCTACTCAGCATCCTCACACTTCTACATCCTCTTATGCTCATCATGTCTTTGTTTTGTATTGTCCTAATTCATATAATGGAACTTGTTTGCAATGTTTTATAAGGCTTTTGATTGCTTGAAGTATGCTTTGGTGATCATGTTATGCCTTAGAGGTGTAACTGAACTCTTGACGATAATTTTTGGGTTTTTAGACTTTGGGTATCGAATAAGTTGCAAAATTTGCATTTGGGTCTCCATAATCGACCTGATTAGTATTTGGATCTTGAACCAACGGTTGACTCGACTGACTGGGTTGTGTTGTTGTAAGAATCCTGGTATCTACCTCATGGTAGGTGCCCATACTTACTATAATTTTATTTCTTGTGTGTACTAGAGTGACTCTTTCATCATCTGTGTACATGAATGACTAGTCAACCGTTGGTCCAAGATCCAAATACTAATTAGGTCGATTATGGAGACCCAAATGCAAATTTCACTTCTTTTTTGAGACCCAAAGTCTAAAAACCCCTAGATTTTTTTTTATCATAGTTGAGATATCTGTAACTGTTGCTCCTTTGTTTGGTGAGATTGGAGGAAATAACAAAAACAGATTGCTAATCCATCATTTGCATTGACATCATTGCCTATTTCTCCTAGAGTTGAAAATGATAAAAATGTTAGAACTGACACCATAGTCATTACCATTCTTTTTAATTGCTGATGGTGGTCAAGTAATAACAATAAAACTTTTATTCCGAGTTTTTTTTTGGGTTTGGCTGTTAGAATCAATTTATTCTATTCTGTTCTTTTAAAGGCCATCTCTCTCTAAAATAAACAAATACAATATCCTTTTTTACAGCCTTGAACCAAATTTGTTTAGGCCTATCCCTAGTTTTAGCAGCTTCTTTAACTAATATCCTATTGCTGCTCTCAAATGGTGCATCATTTGGTCTTTGTTGCACATGTATACACATGAGCTGATGATGCTCACTTGCAATCTGTAAATTCGGGCTGTTTATTTTCTGTTTAATGGTGCCTCGAAGATGAGGTGAGTTGATACTGGTCAGTTTACAATGCTTTCCAAGGGAAGGGTGTGTCCTAGGCTAAAGCAGTGGATCAACATATAATACATATCTGAAGTTTGAAGGTTTCTTGTCTAGGATTATGGTTGAGATTTATATAAGCATTTGAAGTATGCCTCATACTCATCGTTACTAAGAAGTAAGAACATTACATGCATTTTTGCCTGCTTTTTTGTTTTTTATATTAATGTGAAGGCTTTATTGCTTCTATTAACTCAGAAAATATTGGAAAATTCAAATGCATGCATAGAGTTGAAAGGTTTTCTTAATTGCATTGTGAACCACCATAAGAACAAAGAAAATAGCCAAAGGACTTTCTTTAAAGGAATTTAGACTCCTTTAGTGACCACATAGTAGTATGCCATCTTTTTCCTTGATACTTAACCTATAAATGTATCAGATTGAAGTTGCTAGGAAACAATGGCATTTGTTTTCTCTTCTCAAAAGGAAAGCAGATATTTCCATGATTTTGTACTGTTTTGGGGACTTCCATTCATGTGATGCTTGTTATCCTGTCATCATTTCCGATACAAATACATACAAATGTCTTAGATTGAAACCTCCAACAAAACCTTCTTATGAGAAGGAACAAATACTTTCATGGATAAATATTTTACTGTGAAAGTTGCATTTAAGATCTTATTGCCGAGACATCTATTGAGTTTTCAAGTATCGTACTAAATGAATGATCTTCCTGACCACCTCATCAGCAGTCTGTACATCAATATTTTCCTCAGGATCAGATGAGTATAACTTATCTTGTACTTTGACTGCTGTTGTGAATTTCATTTATTTAAATATATGATATGGTTCCCAAGTTTGTTGCAATGATATATAATATCTTCAAGATAAGTTTATAATGGTAGACTGATTTATGATGCAAGCCTTACAAGTAGTTACTTAAGCATTATATGCATCAATGATAAACATAAGTAAATTCATCTATTTACACTGGCCTTATGTTTTCATTGTTTCAGTGACAAGTTGTATAAGGAAATTAGAGACCTCAATTTTGAAGTTGTTGTTCAGGTTTCTCCTGCCCGATATTTATTACGTTTTTTTATTGTGCTATAAGTTTGCAGTTCTCAGCTGCAAAATTTTATGTGATTCTGTATGAGCACATTATATTTGCATTCCAATTCTTAAGCATTTGATATTAACTGTAGGTTCTACGCCAGAAGGCAACCTCAATCCAACAAGATTATGCAGAAGTAAAATCCACTGTAAGGGCTTAATCATTTTCTCACCTTATAAACTTTTGTACTGTTATGAGTTATATAATTGTTTCTGTTGCGAGAGGAAGGTTATCATTGTTGTCTCTTTATGAAAGAACTTTCAACCTAGTGCTTAGCTGTGTCTTGTTTTGATTCATAGAACGGGTTATCAGCTCGTAGTTTAGTTATAAAAATTGATTGCAGTAAATATTAATTTCACCTGTATAATTATGTATTCTTGAGAGAATTTTTTTCCTGCATCTGTTTTACATTATCCCTCCCCTTGTTTTACAGTTTTTCTTATCATGTCCACTCTGTGATGATAGTTAATCGGTAGTGTAGTCATGTACACCACTGGCAAGAGATACTGAAAACTAGATTTGTAAATGTATTGCTTAGGAAATCAAATTGTGATCACCTATTCAATGGAATATGCGGAGGAGCAATTAGAAACTTGGTATGTTATTGTTGGCACTTGTTATCCTGTAGAAATATCAGATATTATTTTTCCATGTACAAAAATTCAGAATTGAGGTTTGAAATGCTCGGGGGACATGATTAGTGTGGCTAGGACTATAAAAAATTCTTGACGACTGAGAAGAATTCTGGTAATCATCTATAAGAATAAGGGAGATTGACAAAGTTGTACTAGTGAATGAGAATCCAAGCTTATAGGCTATGCATGAGATTAGGGAAGTGCAAATGAAGAAAGAAATGGCTGTTTTGAAAATCAATTTGGTTTTATGCTTTATATCGGAAAAGGCTTGTTGTGGAAGCTATTCGTTTAATGAGTTGAATACTCGAGAAATTAAGAGAAGAAAGATCTATATTTGGTTTTCCTTTAGCTATAGAGTTGTAAAAGGCCTATGATAGTGTTCCTACTTCCCTGGGAAATTATGCTGTTCTAAAAATCGGCGTAGGCAGCCGCCTAGGCGGCCATGCCCCGCCCAGAATTCCATTGAAATCGGGCTTAGGTGATCTGGAGCGGGTCTAGACGGGCCCTAGGCGACATTTTGAATTTTTTTCCAGATCCATGATTTTATTTCCAGATTTTTTTTGGGGGTGCGCCCACCTAGATCTAGGCGGTCGCCTTGGTGGGCTAGGCACTAGGCGGCAGGTGCCTGTCCGACTAGTGCCTAGCCTTTTCACAACCTTGGGAAATTATGTGATGCATTTTGGAATATAAACAAGTATCTAAAAGTCACATTAAAGCTATTAAAGATACATATTATAAAAATCTTAACTAATATGAGAAGATGCATATGCATTTGCCTTTATCGCAGGCTTACATTGAGGGTCCTTGCCTTAGTTTCTGATGAACTTGCTAGGCACATCTAGGATGAGCTTCCATGGCGTATCTTGTTCCAAAAAAAAATGACATTGTGTTAGTTGACGAGAATAGAGAAAGGTTTATTTCTAACATAGAAATATGGCGAGAAGATTTAGGAATTACAGATTTAGAATTACTGGGACAAATGGAGTATATGGGATGTAGCTTTAGCAGCAACATGAAAAGAAAAATGAGGCAATACTTCACATTTATGGACCAAGAGTGATTTTGTTCTTTTCTTTTCTTATTTAGGTTTGATATCGTCAAGATGGTGAGATTGAGGATGATGTTGTTTATAGAATTAAAGCATAATGATTGAAAGGGAGAGTTGCGTATGAAGTGATTAGGGATCAATAGACTGTATACACGCTTGAAACGGAAAGGAAAATTCTACAAGACTGATATAGGATTATCTATGTTTTAGAGGTTGAAATGTTGCACAATCGTGACACTTATCTAGAAAATGAGACTAGGTGAAATGAAAATGTCGAGATAGTGACTAGAAATACAGTAGAAGATAAGGTTGAAAATGTCTGCTTGTTGAGAGTAAATAAGGGACTTTAGTCCCACATCGGTTAGATGTAATATGAAGAGGGGTTGGACCCTCAATAAGTAGTAGGCAGTAGCCCTCAATAAAATTATCTGAGATATTAGACTCATTTCAATATGGTATCAGAGCCATAACTCTCTCTCTCTCTCTCTCCACACAATTTTTTTTCCCCCCCTTCCCCTCCCCCCCCAAGCCGCCGACCCCCCTCCAGCCTTCTCCAAGGCCACCGACCCCCCCCCCACTCCCTGCTGCCGCCCGCCCCCCTCCCCCACTCCAGGCCGCCGACCCCCCCTGCCCATCCAGCACCTGCCGACCCTCCCCCCCTGTCGCCGACCCTCCCCCCCCGCCGATCCCCCCCCCCCCATCCAGCAGTAACCCGCCCCCCCCCCCCCCCCCCCGCGCCGCCCTTTTTAGGGCTACAGCCGCCCTTTTTAGGGTTTTCGCTGTTCTGCAAAAAAAAAAAAAGAAAAAAAAAACAAAAAACAAAAAAAAAACAAAAAAAAAAAAAACAAAAAAAACAAAAAAAAAGAAAAAAAAAAGATTTCCTTCTCTTTAGAAGATCTCTGTTGTTGTCTTCGAGAATCAGTACCTTCTTTTTAGAAGCTCTACTACGAATACGAAATCTCTTTAGATTTTCGTATCTCAGAAACGTTGTCTTTACAATCGTTTCTGCACGGCTGGTATACCTCTGGTTTGTCTCATGCAAGGAGGCACAACTACGTTGGTTATGCTTGAGCCGTCCGAACGCGTTATCATGACGCGGTTCTAGTGGGTCGTATAAACTACGACATATCAGTGAGGGATCTCGTTTTGTTGTTTCCCCCGGTAGCTGACTAAGACGAAGACGACTCCAAAGAAGACGACTCAGGAAACAACAACACCTCACTGATTGCAGTTGAAGAAGTCATGGATTCCATCTATGGAAAGTTGACAGCAGAAGAAATGAAGGCCCTGGTCGAGGATCTCCTGACCAAGAGATTACCGGAGGCAACCCCACGCGTGACCCATACTGATGTGGATCCGTCACCGTACAAAATGGAGAAGTTGGACAAACTGGAGACGAAGTTGGAAGGCACGACCAACTACTTGAAATGGTCGCGGCAGGCGATGCGGACGCTGAAGGGACGTGGCTTGGTTGGTTATGTAGATGGCCACACCAAGGCCCCTGTCGATCACTCCTCGAAGGAGTTTGCTGTATGGGACATTGTCAATAATGTCGTGGCTGGTTGGTTGACAGCCTATTTGACCGACCAAGTGTCGGGTAACGTTGAAGCAATGGAGGGAGCTGCTGATATCTGGAGAACGTTGAAAGACATGTACTCCGGTTCGGGTAATCCCATGCGAGTCTTCCAACTGCAGGATGAGCTCGATAGAGTAATCCAAGACGATCGTACCATCTCTGAGTACGCTGCCTTGTTGAAGAAGTACTGGTCTGATCTTGACCATTATGATCCTCTTGGCATGGAGGATGCTCAGGTTGAACCGGCCTTTGCGAAATATTTCTAGAAATTTCTGGATTATATCTCGCGGCAACGGATGATGAAGTTTTTGAAGGGGCTCAACCCAGCGTTTGAGCAACGGCGGAATGTACTTCTCGCACAACCGACGCTGCCGACATTAGAAGACGCCATAGCTGCCATGGCACAAGAAGAAGCACGGTTGAAGCTGATGCCTACCAAGGGTATCTCCCAGGGGGAGCAGGTCGGAGTTGACACATCTGCTCTTGCCACTTTCACACAGCCTCCTTCTACGGGAGGCGTTTGCCACAACTGTGGTGACACAGGGCATTACATCCGCTTTTGCCCAAAACCGACACGGACTCCCTCGAATGGTCGGGGTCGTGGTCGCGGTGGACGACGAGGTGGTCGAGGCAGCTACGGTGGTGGAAGGGGCACTTATTCTGGAGGCAACAAGGCGCATCTGGCGGATGAAGGTGGGAAAAATCAGCTGGCGGACATCACTCTATTTGAGAGAGGTTCTCGAGAAGATGCGCGGCTCAAAGCTTGGTTCTGGTGAAAGACAAGTCATTCCTGGGGCGCCGTCCACTACAGGAGATTACTGCACTTACTTCTCCCAAACCAGTGCCGGTATACCTCCGCGTGCTCTTGCATCTGTCTCTCAGCCAGCTTGGATTATGGACTCTGGGGCATCTTGCCATGTCACGGGGTCCCGAGGAGAGTTCCGGGAATACTCTACTCTAACGCCGCCAGAAAGCATTCAGACTGCTGATGGTACCTCCAGGCCTGTTACGGGTAAAGGCACTGTTGATTGCACTCCTTCCATCACTCTATCTAATGTCTTACATGCTCCTTCCTTTCCTGTCAATCTTATTTCCATTAGCGCCATTATCCTTGATCTAAACTGTATTGTTTCCTTTGATATTCCTAAGGTAACTTTTCAGGAGAAGGGAACGGGGAGACGACTAGGCACTGGCACATGGCATACGGGTCTATGGTACTTGGACAGGAACGGTCTGGATAGAGCACTTGGATCTTTGGTTGCAGACGCCCAACCGGAAGTCCGAAGTCGAAGTGTCGAAGCCGAGCTGCTCCTCCACCATCAGCGTGTAGGACATTCTTCTTTTTCCGTTATTAGTCGACTGTATCCGTCATTATATCAAAAAGCAAATAAAGAGTTGTTAGTTTGTGATGCTTGTGAGTTGGGGAAACATACCAGAAGCTCCTATGTGCATTCTGGGCATCGATGTTCTGCTGCTTTTGATATGATTCATTCCGATGTGTGGGGCCCTTGTCCTACAAACGGTGTTAACGGTTATAGATGGTTTGTTACTTTTATTGACTGCTCTACCCGCGTAACGTGGGTCTACCTGCTGAAGAATAAAAGTGATATTTTTGAGGCATTTCAAAGCTTCCATCAACGGGTGAAGACACAGTATAATGCTCGTGTTAAGTGTTTTCGGTCGGATAATGGGACGGAATATACCCATAAGAGGTTTGCTGCGTATTTATCCTCTCATGGTATACTACATCAAACCTCTTGTGCATATACACCGGCTCAAAATGGTGTTGCCGAACGAAAAAATAGGCACCTGCTGGAGGTAGCTCGGACGATGATGCTGGCTATGAATGTCCCTAAATTTTTGTGGGGGCAGGCTGTCTTGACAGCCTCTTATCTCACCAACAGGATGCCCTCTCAATTACTGGACTGGAAGACGCCTTTGGAAATGCTCACGGGGACAGCTGCGTACACCGTTCCTCCGAAAGTATTTGGTTGTGTATGCTTCGTCCACGATAACAGGCCTGGTGTTGGTAAGCTGGATCCTCGAGCACTTAAGTGTGTCTTTGTTGGGTACACCGGGACACAGAAGGGTTACGTCTGCTGGAGCCCGGTTGAACGGAAGCTGTTTGTAAGCATGGACGTTACATTCAGAGAGCTGGAACCTTATTATGGTTCGGAGGAAGGTTCTGCGTTTGGGAACACGCCTCACACAGCGGGTGTTAGACGTGAGGGGGAGGTAGTACGTCCAAACGTAGTTGTCGGATCGGTACCTTGTCCTGTCGTGACAAACTGGCAGAAAGGGGGAGAAAGCATCAATGATACTGATACGGAGGATGAAGAAGACAATACGTACATTTCGCAGGGGGAGAAGCAGACAAGGGAAAAGGAGCTCCAAGTTTACAGAAGAAGACAGCAGAGGTCCAGTACTGTGCCGTACCCTGTGCCTATAGTGCCAAGTCCCTCGTCTACTCCTGCCCCGACTCCTGAAGATGTTACTCCCGCACCGGATCGCTCGGATTCGGAAGCGGATCTCTCCGATTCGGATGGTATGCTTTCTCCACCACCCATTGCTCCCTTAAGGAGGTCTTCTCGCATTAATGCGGGAAAGGCTCCTATTCGTTATAAAGATTATGAACATGATATCGCCAACTACCTATCTTATTCTAATATTTCTCCGACTTATCAAACATTCCTCACTTCGTTAGACTCCACTTCTTTACCTAAGAATTGGCAGGAAGCAAAGAAGGACCCAAGATGGAAAGCCGCAATGATGGAAGAACTTGGGGCACTAGAGAAAAATAAGACATGGGAGCTGGTGCCATTACCTGAAGGGAAGAAAGCTGTGGGATGCAAATGGGTTTACACAGTGAAGGAGACACCGGAAGGAAAAGTTGAACGACACAAGGCGAGACTGGTTGCAAAAGGCTATACCAGACATATGGTATCGACTATGATGAGACTTTTGCCCCAGTAGCGAAGATGAGTACCGTAAGAACACTGGTCTCCATTGTAGCAAACTATGGGTGGAAGCTACACCAGTTAGACGTAAAAAACGCATTTCTTCATGGAGACCTACAAGAAGAAGTATACATGGAGACTCCTCCGGGGTGCTACTCTGTGTCAGATTCAGGTGAAGGAACGTCACATGGAAAAGTGTGCAAACTGAAGAAGTCGCTGTACGGGCTGAAGCAATCTCCTCGAGCCTGGTTTGACAGATTCAGAAGGGCTGTCACTGGCATGGGGTACCATCAGACAAATGCAGATCATACTGTCTTCCTCCAGCATGCAAGGGGCCACATTACTATACTTGCTGTATATGTAGATGATATAGTGATCACAGGTGACGATGTAGTTGAGATCACTAAACTGAAGACGAAACTCGCCAAAGAGTTTGAGGTGAAGGACCTGGGAGAGATGAGATACTTTTTGGGTATCGAGGTGTGTGATGGTGAACAAGGAATTGTTCTCTCACAAAGGAAATATGCACTAGATCTGCTGAAGGAGACAGGAATGCTGGGATGCCGAGCAGCAGTCACTCCAATTGACCAGAAGTTGAAGATGGGAGCAGAAGCAGGAAAGCCTGTTGATCGCGAAAGGTATCAAAGGCTAGTAGGCAGACTGATTTATCTAGGGCATACTCGCCCTGATATCTCATTTGCAGTAAGTGTTGTAAGCCGCTATATGCATGATCCAAGAACGGGTCATATGGATGCAGTATTTCAGATCCTAAGATATCTGAAAGGGACGCCGGAAAAAGGACTATGGTTCAAGAAGAATGGATGCACAGATGTTGAGGGATACTGCGATGCAGACTGGGCAAGCTGCATAGACGACAGAAGGTCTACCACAGGGTACTGTATTTTTGTAGGAGGAAACCTGGTTTCATGGAGAAGCAAGAAACAGTCAGTGGTAGCACGGTCGACAGCTGAAACAGAATACAGAGCAATGGCTCTAGGAGTATCAGAATTGCTATGGGTAAAGGCGCTGCTGACAGAGTTGAAGCTAGACAAGGGGACACCATTGCGCCTTCTGAGCGATAGTCAAGCTGCGATAAGTATAGCGAACAATCCTGTTCAGCACGACAGAACGAAGCACATCGAGATCGATCGATTCTTCATCAAGGAAAAGCTGGAACAAGGGATACTGAAGATTGATTATGTTCGCTCAGAAGAACAAGTGGCAGACTGTCTGAGTAAGGGTCTTAGTTCATTGAGTCTGTCAAAGCTGTGTAACAAGATGGGGATGATTAATATCTATCGCCCATCTTGAGGGGGAGTGTTGAGAGTAAATAAGGGACTTTAGTCCCACATCGGTTAGATGTAATATGAAGAGGGGTTGGACCCTCTATAAGTAGTAGGCAGTAGCCCTCAATAAAATTATCTGAGATATTAGACTCATTTCAATACTGCTTCCATGGAAAACTTACAACGGTCTTATTTTAAGATGAGAAAGAATCATTTGAGATGGGTTGTACATGCAACGAAGTCTGATACTTGCCCTAGCTAGGAGTTTATAAGAACTGCTAGAGCTAGGGGTAGACTCTAATAACATGGAATGATACAGTTTAAAAGGCTATAACAGTTGCTATGTTTTAAAGGGGAAATCTCTTTCATTGATGGAAGAAAAGGAACCAGCCTACAAGGATGTAGCTATTTTCTTGTTTATAAATGAAACCTGGAGTTGACTTCCTAACGTTATTCATATGATATATGAATACAATCAATTATCAGCTTTGCTTGATAGAAACATTATTTCACAAGTGTTAACTCTTTCTCTTATTTGTAATGCCATCTCAATTTCTGTATTTCTGACTGAGAAGAATTGATTAAATCACATTTTTGGTTGTTCTTGTGCATATTAGTAATATTTGACTGAATGTCGAAGATAAAATTGTACATCTTGTTTGCAAGTATATAAATCTCTTTCTTGGCATTTTCAATTTCCCTTTCTGTTGGTAAGTCCAAGTTGCTTATTTGTAATATGAAAATTATTTCTTCTTTTGTGTTATTTGCATTTCCTGTAAATATATATACTGAATAATGAGGGTCTTGGCTTGTGTTGTGACAGTCACAGTCTGTCTCCGAGCTGAAGGATTTCGTAAAAAAATTGAACTCACTGCCTGAAATAGCTGTAAGTTTATGATTTTTCCTTCCTTTTAATTCAGGTGTGTACATGGAGGTTATAGCTAATACAGTTGTTGGTTGTATATTCAGAGGCACGTTAATCTGGCTCAACATTTGCAAACCTTTACATGCAAGCCATCTTTCCATGCCCGACTTGACATAGAACAAACACTTTTGGAGATGCAGAATTTTGACATGTAAGCGTGTAATTTCCCCCGTATGTTCTTCAGCAATTTAGCTTGTCAGCATTCAAACTTCTGGCAGACTGACCCAAGTCATGCACTACTAGGTTTTATGGGAACGAGTACGACACTGTATAGTACAGACAACATTGGTTTTGGCATGTTTTAGTGTATTTTGGAGTGTCTGCGTTGTGCTAGATACATGTCTGACATTCACAACATGTGTATGACACGATTTCCGGAGTACCTGTGCTTCCTAGGTGCACTATGGCTCTCTCGAATGATTGGTGTCTGCTGTTTTTTATTTAAATATGGTGTAGAATATACAATGCTCTTAAGACAAAAACCCCCCCTCCTATTTTGTCATATTCCTCACTAGTGCCCCTTTCCCGCTATCTTTTGATGGTGTGGACTGTTATCACCTTATTCTCTAATTATCTAACTCAGGTTTCTTGCATTTGCTCTTTGGCTTGTGTCATAGATATGACTGCAATTACCTGTAGCTGATTTTATCATCTTATTCCTTTGTCTAGACTCTTTTCTAGTCTAGGGGAATTTGGGTGGTGCTCCTTGGTTTCATGAGCATAAACTACGAGACAGAAAAAGGTCGGTCTACTTACTCACCAACTGCCCTCTTCTAGGTTTTGCAGCAAGGACCTCTCTTGCTCATAGTTACCTTAGATTAGAAGAAGTTGGGCTCCGAAGGCAATGGGTCAACATAAGGTTGATTGTCGGACCAATCATAAACTTTGTCAATTTTTTGTGTGTACCTTTCTTATTCTCCATAGCAAAACCCCAGTAGTCTAGTATGGGGCTTGCTTGTTGTGGTTGTTGATGAGGGAGTTTTCTTGCATTTGCATCCTTCATGGTTCTTTATGTTGATATTTGGAATAGATTCTGTTTGCTCTTAACTTTATACCACTAAGTTTTGCAGATGCTTTGAGTACATTGAGGAAATGATTCACAAGCAGGAGCCCATTATAAATGTATTACGGCTACTGGTTTTGTTCTCCATTACTAACAGTGGATTGCCTAAGAAGAACTTTGATTATTTGAGGTAAGATTCCGTTGCTTACTTTATGTTTGCCTGATATTCAAACGGATAATCCATTTGATATCTAAACAAAAACAACTGTTTTTATATTTTCTTATGAATTTGACAGTCATGAGACGGATAGTATGTAACAGAAGCAGTGTTCTAAAAATCGGCCTAAGTGTCCGCCTAGGCGCTAGGCGCCCACCCACCGCACCGAAACCCCCCTAGGCGGTGGGCTAGACGGGCCCTAGGCGCCCCTTGGCGGGCCTAGGCGCCCCTAGGCGGCGGGTTTTTTTGAATTTTTTGAATTTTTTTTTTTTTTTGATTTTGTTTATTCTTAGTTGTATTTTGGATATTTGTTTGGGTTTTAAGATAGTATTTGGATTTTAGAACATTGAAATTTCAAATTTCAAATTTTCAAAAATTTCAAAAAAAAAAAAATTCTAGGCGGCCGCCTAGGCGGGCTAGGCGCTAGGCGGACCTCCGCCGCACCGAGTCTGCCTAGCTATTTTTAGAACACTGAACAGAAGTTGCGATGGCATCTATGCTTTAGATGTCTATAAACTGATTAATTTTGTTTTTCACATCGATTAAAATGTTGAGATTGTGATTGTAGTTGGATTCTTAATTAATATGGCCCAAACCATGGATCTATTGAAATCATTGTTTAAACTGTTCATTTTCTGAAGTTTCGGTGCAAGTATAAAATGTTCCAAATTCTATGATTATCATTCCTCGACCAAGCCTAATTGGACTGATATGAGATATCAAATATTCAACTGTATGGTTGTTTTATCAACATAATCTGTAGAGTGCTTTGTTTTTTCTGTCCAAA
Source organism: Iris pallida (assembly GCA_029216955.1). Classification (NCBI taxonomy): domain Eukaryota; kingdom Viridiplantae; phylum Streptophyta; class Magnoliopsida; order Asparagales; family Iridaceae; genus Iris; species Iris pallida. Next base: position 13,555,883 of record JANAVB010013598.1, on the reverse strand, counting down.
GCATTTTCTTTTTCCTATTGTATCATATTTAGCAAGTAGTTAGGTTCAAACTTATGTAGCCAGACTTTTCGAAAGCAAAGCTAGTGGGAAAAAAACTGTTGTTTACTGGACTTTATAGTAGGTTTATCTTTGCATGACTGGAGATATGAGAGAGTAGTTCAAATGCCATTTTGTTTTGACTCCCTTGAAGTTTTCATGGAATACTGCTGATAGTTGTGGTGCTTTATGGTTCAGGGAAATGGTGCTTCCTTTACAGTGACCATATGGTATTTACAACCTTAGAAGTCAGAATCTTCTAGGATCTAACAAATCTCAGTAAGAACCTCAATTCGATGGTTCTTACTTGGGAGCTTGTTTTTGAGCGACGGGACCTCAGTTTCCCCGGCGATGGGAGCACTTCCCATAACATGATCAAAATTTTAAAAGATGACAAAAATTTTGGGAAGAATTTTTAATACACGTTCATCAAAGTAACAAGAAACTAATGATTACTTACCTTGACATCATAAAAAAAACCGAATTTTATAAATTCTAATATATATATATATATATATATATATATATATATATATATATATATATATATATATATATATATATATATAACAGCAAATGACCTCTAGCCTAGTGGTTAAGAGAGATGCATGCGGCCCGAGTGGTCAGGAGTTCGAATCCTAGTGGGAGCGATTACAGAATTTTTTTACCTGTTTCCAAAAAAATATATATATTGATAACAATAATTAATAAACATAAAAATTATTAGCTATATATATATATATATATATATATATATTGATAACAGTAATTAATAAACATAAAAACTATTAGCGCACCCTTCCATTACACTCCCAACTTAGACTCTTCTAAGTTCTAAGTAGTCTCACTCCCTCGCCCCCGCTCCCGCTGACTTCTAAGTTTACAACTACTATTAAGCAAGAAATGGTGAAAGAACTAACTGATCATATACTAATTACAAAGTATGATCTGAATAAATCTGAACTTACTAAAACCTTTTCTGACACTCTTTTCCAGTTCCACATATTGGTCATAGAATTTTTTGTTAATTTCGTTTGAAGGTTTACTTTCTGGTAAAGCTGTACTTTGATATCAGAATGTTTTCTTAATTTAGGCGGGAGATACTTCATAGCTATGGATTTGAGCACATGTCCACATTGTATAACCTTGAAAAATCTGGACTCTTCAAGAAACAGGTACCTGTGATTTTACTGTGTAAGACTAGCTAGAAACTTTGTTCTTTGTATACCCTCTTCTCACAGCCTTTGATCTTCCTATTCCTCCCTGTACAAGTAGGACTTTTAAATTGGCAAGGTAATAATCTGGCTTCTTTATGTCATTTAAACACAAATTGAAATTTGTCTTGCAGGAAACAAGAAGTAACTGGTTGGCTATCACCAAAGCTCTGCAACTTATTTCCGATGAGACAGACACTGCCAAGTACTAATGTTTCTCTATTGTTTACTAATTTTTCTCTATTGTTTTTGCTTGCCAAAATTTATTGAACCTTTATGGTTGACTATACTTCAGCTAATTTTTTGTTTGGTTTTGCAACACTCAAGGCATTAAAAATCGGGATGTTGGATTCATGTCGGATTGGGTTTGGCTTGTCCAACATCAGATGTCGGACAATATATTAGTGACAAGTTGAAATATTGGGTGCCTATATTCATCCATATTGAGCTCTTCTAATATATGCCTTATAATATTGATGAGTTTTTTAAATGGCCTATATATACAAGTACTGATTAATTCCATTAGACAATCTTATTGTAGGGAGGCATTAAAGCAATAGAATGGACAATCTTATCAGAAGTAACCACGAAATCAACAAAGATATGATTTAGTTTACAAAGAATGGGATCTGTTGAGGCTATTGGAAGAACATCATTAGAAGTAAAAAGAGAAAAGTACATAAGTAGTAAAAAAAGTACATAGTTAGGTTGGTGCCATTGGTGGTCGCCTGAGACATCGATGACAAAGTTACCGTCTCATCAATGGGTGTCGTTGCAATTGTTGGACTGTTATCATGATGAGGGAGAAGAGGACTGAGCAGAAGGTGACCGTCTCCTCGAAGAAGATAAGATACAAAAGATGAGGGTGCCGTCATTTGGCCATTGCAGTCGGTCTGTGGGTTGCCTTCTCGAGAAGAGAAAAGGATCATAACGAGGATGGAGCGTAGCTTCTGATCTTCAGAATATGGAATTGGAAGTTCTGTGATGGGTTTACAACATAATGGTATAACATGCTGGCCTTTATTGTTACTAAAACCATTTAGCCATTTTTTGTAGCCAAGGGTATTTTACTAGGACCGATATTGTGTCCAAGTCTGATATGTCGGCCGTTGTATTCCAATAGGACACAGAATAGTAGATGTATCATGGTGTCGGTTTACTCCTAAAAACGACATGCCGAACATGTAGGCGACATTTATAACAGTGGCAGCACTGATTACTTCCTGCCAATATACTTGTGAACCATATACTAACCATTAGTAGAGCGAGGGGAGAGTGACCATAAGGATTTGGTAACCGGGGGCTACTTGTTTAGTATCTAGGTAACACGAGTACCAGCAGCAGTGACAGTTTCTCTTTCTTGTGCTGATTCCTATTCCTAACAAGAGAATTGAGATTCTCCCTCATCTACTCTTACGTCATCTTAAGAGGACCGAACGACGAGCAGCCAAGAAACAATATGTCCAAAAGATGTACGTGGATAAAATGAGAATGACCAGATGGATAAATGGCAATAGAATAAAAGTTAGAACTGAGTTTGTTTACTGAAGGTTAGAGATTATGTCCAATTGAGTATTAAGACTCGATGTCAGACATCCGTGTGTCCGTCTTATAGTTACGCTCATAGAATTTTTCTTAAACTTAATGGGTATAGTACATTCAGATAAATACTTCAAAGTTCTCCACTTTCTGTCATCCCCTCGATCTGTATGAACATCGTCCTTCTCGAACTCCCTGTCATGTTGAATCAATGATTTTTTTTTTTTGGCTACATGAGTGTTTATTGGTACATTTTAAAAACCATTTCTTCATATTTTCGGAACTTTCACACTTTTACCTTATAGTCATTCCTCAAACTTGAAACATTTTGTCTCGAACTTGAAACATTTTGTTGCCAAACTAAATAAAAAAAAGATATGGACTTAAAACTAACCTGCAAGCCTATCATAATAGGGAATCGGTCTCTGTGCTCCCACTTTCCTCTCACTAGTCACTCTCTCTCGTGTCACAAACTTGAGTGGAAGGGACATTTTTTGTTTCTACTTAATTGATTGGCATATGTTGAAAACTAAGTTAATGGTGTCTTACTTATAACCTACTAGCTGTAGATAATTAAATCAGTTATTAGGCGTCTTGTGCAACCCATTTGACGAATATAGTCTTTTTTGTTTGTTTGTTTTAAAATTTGTATTAGTAAGTAAAAAAATAAAATTCATTTGTGGTCTTATACACTGAAATTTCATTTTAGGAGTATTTATCTGACATGTTTCCAATGAGCATGGTAAAATGCTGTTGAGAAAATTTGGTTTGTTGCAGTTTCACTTTTTGGTTTCTAGTAACACTCATCTGTTTCCACAAACTTTCATTGAGTTTCTAACTGCAACAGGATTATCTATTATGTTGTGAATAAGAGAGACTTATATACCAGAAATATTTTAGGGAATTTGTCTATTTTTAAATGGCTGAGTTATATTGAAGTCAAAGCTATATGTGCTCAATGTTTACTACTTAAATATGTTGACTATGTACTTATTGATTTCGGTATCTGTATTGTTTTACAGCCCCAATGATATCTCATATATCTTTTCTGGATATGCACCTCTTAGCATTCGCCTTGTACAACATGCAATCAGATCTGGATGGTAAAATTTTATATTTTCTTGACATAAAAGTTCATCTTTTTTGAGAGAGATTTGTTGTTATTCAAGTTTTTCGTTCATTCCTTTTATTCCAAAATAAGTGCTGTATCCATGTTGACACCAAGGTTCAAAATATCGGGGAATCGGATATTTCCTATGAGTATCTGTATCAGCGGTTTCGGTAGTTTCAGATCGGAATATCGGGTTTTTTTTTATAAAAAAAAGGCCAAAAATAATAAAGAATATTTTATAACTCTAGAAAAATATTTGATACATTTAGACATACTTTATATATTACCTGTTGTTTCTTGTTAGTTTTAAATGTAATAATATTCCACTTGCAATAATATTATTTTGTTTATTTGCTTGCCTTGTGATATAGACTTATAGTACAATCACAATATATAGTTTTGAATGGAATAATATTAATATGGATGAATGTTGTGAATTTATATATATACAAATTCAATAAATGGACAATTTATCGACACACTCTAACAATGTCAATCTTAGACACAACTGAATAATTGTTGACACAAATTTTACAGTCTTCTATTGTTTTGGACACAACTGAACATTATTTTTCCAGTCTTCTATCATTTTCGTTCAATTCCCTCTACCGAATTGATCGGGAGAGGGACCCCCAACATTGGTATTGGTCAGTAATGCTAGTGGTTGGTACGGATTGGGATGTGCCAAATCCGATACATATCGGCTGTATCGTATATGATTTGATAGTTAAATTCACTTATTTCCATTGGCTGCCAAATTTTCTAGTTAGCATCTTGATTTATAGATAGCAAGCAAGTCATTTCTTCTGAATAAGGATGACAAACGAATGTATAATGAATAAGTTCATTGATTTCCATTGCCCGACACTTTCTACTCAACATCTTAACCACTTCAGCACAACTCACATATTTTTGCATTTTGCATAACATCTGGATTTTCATTACATCTGTTAAGTAGTACAGCTTAATTTTTTTTTTTATATCCAAAGATGCATATCTTCCATTATGTTCACTTGACACACAAATTATACATAGCATAACAGACATCTTTGTCGATTCTGCATACTATCTGTGACTTTCATCACATCAACTTTTTGGTAGTACACAACTTAATAATTCTTATCTCAGGAAAGTTAATCTATAATATTCTATTATGTTCATTTGACTGCTTTATAATGTCTAGTTCTGTAAGTTCTCAAAACTGAGACATCCTTTAGTAATAATATTTGTTCCTTCAGTTATTAAATTATGCTCTATAAAAAAGGTGCTGCAATGCAAGCTTGTTCTCAAAAAGCTTTCTCAAAGCATCCTCCAGGCTCCTTTGCTGGGCCTTATGCTTTAGTTTTGACGATTCCGTGCAAATACTTGATTTTGTTGGAACTGTTTTTCCTTGTTCTTTTGATTAGTCGTCTTTGTTGAAACTCCCAAGTTTGAAAATCTTTTAGACTTGCCATTGCAGGCGTTCTATAGAAGAAATATTAAAGCTATTGCCTGGACCTCACCTTGATTTGAAAAGAGTGAGTTTCTTTAGTTTGTTATTTAATAAAGATGGAAGTTTTACTTTCCATCATATACTGAAGCTGTTTTTGTATCACACCTGAATAGGGTGGCTCTACTAGCAGTTCATCTGACATGCTTCAAGGTGGTCAGCCTATACCTGACAGGTATTCTCTCTTTATTTCTAAGATGTCTGTAGTCATCTAGTTGTTAGTCTTCAATACCTCTTATCAGATTCTATACTTGTTTCCCCTATTGCTAATACCTTTCCCCTCAAAGCAAATGAGTCCTAGATATACTTTGATGTGGGCCGATACATCGTTTTCATGACCATACGTGTGGTTGGCCGTCTGAATTGCAGCTACAGAATTAAAGACAAACACAATCATAAATTCAACTAATAAAATTTATTGGCTTTGGGAAAGATTGCAGAGAAAATAACTCCTATCAATGTATATTTCTTCCTTTTTCTCCACAAGTTTATTTGGCATACCTATTTTCTGGACTAAATTGGATTAGTAGTCATGCTCGGAAGGCTTACAATTGCAGCTTTTGTTATTGTTTGACTATGAAAAGTCTCAGATGTGCATTCTTATATTTTTGTAGCATGTACTTGGAGATGCAATGCTACTTCTGCCCATTAAGGGACAAATTTCAACATTAATTAACATTTTGTGAGGAATTAAATCAGATTAATTATAGCTTATCCCAGAAATTGATCCTTGGTCTTTTGCTTTGATTGTCATAATTGTGAAGCAATTACATTACTTACCTGATAGGCCGGATCCCTGTCATGAACAAATACTTTTTCAACACTTGACAGGGTTGCTGATGGACGGCGTGCTCTAGCGTTAGTCGTTTTTATTGGAGGAGTAACTTTTGCAGAGATTGCGGCTCTTCGTTTTTTGAGTTCCCAGGTACATTTACTCCCTGGATCAATTTACACTATTGTTGTATTTACTTAAACAAATCATAAGACATACTTGAAGATCCAAAAGATGGTATACATACTTGAAGAGCTCTGTAGACTTTGTTTATTTTCTGTCTCAGTTATGTTGCTGATTTGAATTATGATTTGTTGTCTAAGCATAAGATAAATATTCCTAAGCCTCTGAGTAACTATAGTTATAGGTGAACACTGATCTGTGAGCAATTCTTTAAACTTCAATCTTCTAGACTTTAGTCTCTTATTTGTGTTTCTGTTCTTCTCAAATCGATGTCCTATAGAGATTAGAGATTGACAAGGCTTATTTGTAATGCTTTAGGACATATCTTTTGTTATGCCAAGGCTGGTGTGGGGGGGGGGGGGGGGGGGGTGTTGCGGTTGGGGTTGGGGTTAGTCAATCGGTATTTCAGGATCCCATGATGTGAATTGTCAATTAGGATCTGAATATGTGGTTTTATAGTCATGTCTTTCTTAGTCAATTGGGATTCAAAATCACATGTTTATGGAAGTTTTAAACGACATGTGATTCTATCCTGTAGAAATATAGTGAACCCTCAACCAATAAGTGAGGGCTTGTACTCATATATATTGAGATGTGAATGGTACATTTACATATAGGTCCACATTTAGTGGAATATTGCATAATGGTACTTAATATCCCATTCGTTAAGATGTGGTTTTGAAATACAATTTTTGTGCCATCCATTTCCAGATTCCTTTCTCCTCAGTGTCGGTCTCTCGCATTTTCGTTTTTTGCTTCCATGTCAAATTTTCACTTGTGGAACTCCATCTACTAGGATCTCCCATTCGACAACCTCACCTTCCGTCGACTATATCCGCTACACTCTCTATGCCCTTGCCTTTATCTGCCCGTGGCCCAACTGTTAACTCATGATCCATGTATCGTCCTCTTCCTCTACCTCCAATCCAATACAAGTAGCTTTGTGGGCGATTCATACTGCCTCGGTGATGATGCCCATCGGTGGATCCGGAAAAGAAATTTTAGGAGTTCATATGTATATTACAACCGCTTGCGTTATCTGTGGTCCGGTTTTAGCCCCATTAACTCGTGATCGGGTTGGTTATCTTTGAGATTGTTAACTTTTTTTATCGAATTTGATCTCGGAGTCTATATTGAAGGTGATTTTTCCCCCATTTTCTTAAGATAAATGTGTTTATTATGGTTTGATTATAAGTTTAATGAATATTTTCAAATAAAAATGGAGATTTTTTAGAGGACAAATTTTAGTCAATGATCCCCTCTTATCGAAGAAGGCGATGCCCACCATCCTCGTCTTTCTTCGAGATAGAAATGTTTAGTTATCTGTTATTGCTCATTTATAAATATGTTATTTCTCCCGAATATCACTTGTATTAAATATATGTCAGTAGAGGGGAAATGAAATATTCATTCCATGGCAGATGAGATGACGGTTGATTTTGACCATTCATAAATATGTCATTTCTTATTCCATTTATGTTTGGGTCCGAATGAAAATTGGATTGTGCATTCTAATAGAAGCATAGTTTGAATTTTTATATGGGTTCATTAATATACTATCACTTATTTAATAATGTTTGGGCTCTTAACCAGAAGTAGCAGTTGTAAGCATTTTCCCGTCTCTGGTCTCACCCTTGAGAGTGGCTTGGAAAGATTGCAAAATTGACTTTAGTTGGACGATGTGTCGAGCGATCAAAAAATTGCAATGAAAAAATGTTCGATGAGACCAACTCATGAGAGGAGAGGAGTTGGACTAAGTTAAAAAAGTTATTTGCAATTTGACAATATCACATGGACTGAAGTTACCAATTGTGTGAAATATTTAATATTACGTACACAAAATCAACATGTGATTCTATATTAGAATCAAAATCAAGAATCACAATGATTATGAACATCATTGTGTTTTGCATAAAATCGTTGTGATTTTGAAATCACAACCACCATGTCTCCTCGCCCCCCTCCACACGCGCACACACATACACACTCATCTAAGGGATGGATTACTATAGATATAATTTGTGCCACTTAATTAGCTTAATTATATGTTGAATGCACCTTAGAATTTTTATGCTTAATGCCCTAAGGGCAAGGGAATTTTATCCGGAAAAATCAAGGATGGAAAATAATTACTATGTTTGCAGAAATTGTTCGCTTGGGCATATTTAATACCTTTTTTTGAAGCAATGCATATTTAATACCTGGGAGTACTATTTTACTACATATTTATTTCCTAAGGGAGTGAAAGTACTCGTCGGGTTTTGTGTCAGATGGGCCAAGGTCCTATTTGTGTTCGGGTGACTCTGGTCCGGGTCAATCGGGTTCAGGTCGGGCCTGGTTGAGTTGGATTCGGGTTCAGTCCGTTGGGGTCAGGTTCTGGTTGATTCATGTAGGGTCAGTTTGGTGTGAATCTGGGTTGTTTTGACTTCGTGTCGGGTTTGGTCAGCGTGTCGCGTTTGGGTCACACTAGTTAACTAACTAGGATAAAGTTAATATCAATTAACTAAAAGTTTATGTCAATGGTTGGACTAGAAACTACGTTTCCTAGGTAATAGTACTCAACTACACTAACTACACTACAAAAGCTTTAGTTGTGAAAACAAAGCCGTTATAAGGGAAATCAATGTGATGTCGGTAACGTTTATTTTCTAGCTCAATTATGTTGCCCCTAACTCATTATTTTCTTGGTACTACCTGTCATTCTCTGATGGTTTCCCTAATGTTGCAGGAAGGAACAGGCTATGATTTCATCGTTGGCACGACAAAAATGGTGAATGGTAACACGTTGATTGAAACACTCATTCCCAACAACAGCTAGAAACTAGGAACCGATGAAGGACATCCAACTTTCATGTTCTTATTACTTGCCTTCAATTGCTGCGATGGCCTGGTAAAAAATTTACCGTCATTTTGTTTATAAGATGAGATGATCTTCTATTGCAGTGAAAAACCAATCTAAGCCCTGCCATCCCTTTTTTTTGAGCTTTTGTTTTTGTTTAATTTAAAACAAATGCTATTGAGTTTGTTTAGGTTCTTTGCAATTCATTTACTTGATGATAGGGTGTTCTACCAGCGAGGAAAGTGCAGATATTTGTGAGGAATGTAAATTGGTTCATGTAAAACTATATTATGATAGTGGTCTTTAAATTCAGAACATCCCACAATTTGTGGAAAAAAAAATCTGATATATCTTAATTAAGCCGTGTATTTGAGTTGCAATTTTTCTGTCGGATTTTTTTTTATTTTAAAATATGATTGATTTAGGAGTTGCTTCTTGTCAGAGCTTTTGTGGATATTTTGCTACTGATGTTTTTCTTCATTTCAAACAAAGGCTGATATATTTTGGTAGATAAATTGAATTATTTTAAAGTCTAGTCTTCTTGCTGGGACCTCCTTCGTTCTCACTACAATGACAGCAATCAGCATAATTTTTATTTTTTTTCTAGACTGATGTGCTAAAAAGGAAAGAAGTACATTTCAAACACTGCCAAAATGTGCTAAAAAGGAAAGTACATTTCAAAAAGGATAGTACATTTTTTTCTAGACATTTCAAACACAGCCAAAAAGGAAAGAAGTACATTTCAAACACAGACGAAATGTTGTCTAACACAGCCAGCTTGAACAGCAGAATTAAAGATTAATAGGGGAAAAAAAGAAGATGAGGATTTAGTACACAATAGAGCACTTGAAAACATCATAAATGTGTCCCCTTACTTATTCAGATAATATTAACTCCTCTCTTCTGGGATAGGCGATGATTGAAAGAGCACAATTTTAAAATAATAAATAATAATAAACAGTGGGAAGAATTCCTCTTTGTTTCGTTCATTCCTTTTTAAGTTATTAAATTAAGCTGTATAAAATATGAAAGAGCAAGCTTGTGCTCAAAAAGCTTTCTCAAAGCATCCTCCAGGCTCCTTTGCTGGGCCTTGTGCTTTAGCTTTGAAGATTCGATGCAAATACTTTATTGTGTTGGAACTTTTCTTCTCCTCCTCCTCTTGATTAGTTGTCTGTGTTTAAACTCCCGAGTTTCAACTTGATCTTTTAGACTTGCCATTGCAGTCGTTCAATATAACTATTGCCTGGACCTCACCTTGATTTGAAAAGAGTGAGTTTCTTTAGTTTGTTATTTAATAAAGATGGACGTTTTACTTTCCATCATAAACTGAGGCTGTTTCTGTATCACACCTGAATAGGGTGGCTCAACTAGCACTTCATCTGAAATGCTTCAAGGTGTCACGTTTGAACGTGATCGTACAAGTTTAAATTGTACTTGTACAAGATAAGAATAAACACGGTCGATATAAACATCTTAGATACAAAGTCATTGCAGTGAAAAATAAATAAAAAAGTTGATAGACACATGATATATGAAAAACGATTTTTTTTATTCATAATTTCTAGCAGAATTACAAAGACACTTGGGACAAAAGAAACAACTCTTATAATGAACGATGCCACAAGGCTTATAACTCGAGAACTAATACAATCAACACTATTTCATACGTTATGTCATTTATAAACAGAAGATAACATCTTCAGTTGTACAACTTCAATGTTATCAAACGAGTTCCAAACGCCTCAGCACGTCCAAGCAGCTCTCCGCATCTGTGAATGAGGGGGTCAACACAATGGAAAATGTACTGGTGAGTGGTCTCTATCCGACTCACATAAACCAACACGGTAATCATGTGAGAGCAGATAAAATTGTTGTGATTTTTCTAGTATTGCCTTACGATCAATTAACAATTTATAAGCAGATGTATGAAGCATATATGTGTCATCGGTTAACAGTTTTATAAACAGATAGACATGAACATAAATGTGTCACTTGACACAGTAAATCTTATCCAAGGCTACCATCCTTTACTGTAACAAATGTTATCATTCATAGTATATAAATGTGTCATATGTGTGTCCTTGCATCAATTTAGCCTTCATAAAATATAAGTGTGTCGTGAATTCGTTCATGTATTAACTTGTTAAGCCTACAAGCAGATGACATTAGCATGCAACCACTATATAAATGTCACTGATGGCACACCATCTTGGACTATCTCTAGTTAGCTGACGATCCTTTTAGCACTAGTAGTGAGCCCCCTGAAAGTTCCCGAATCACCATGTGCTATTACATCAACACCTCTCTCTCTGTTCCTCCCAGGCCGACCTGGTCCTGGTATCCCGACAATCGTTCGAGGAACTAAGCCTTGTGCACAAGTTGTCTATGACCATGCATGCATATACAACTTAACTATTATAACATATAACATGCATGATAACATAAACTTTAAATAACTATACAAACATTCACTTCTATTACCGCATTGCTCGAGCCATCGCTCGTACTTTCATACTTCTCAATTCCGAGATTTCTATCTTGGCGACTCAACGGTCCCAAACCTTCGACTATAATTATATTTCTCTGAAACAATAGTACGATATTCCACATGATAACATACAAAAGTTCAATATTCAATGTTTCTATAATATAGTACGATAATCCATGTCTATAACAGCAGTACAAATATCCATGTCTATAACAGCAATATAATAATCCATGTTCTATATAGCAAGTTAACAACAATCATATTACTCTATTTTATCTTTGTTCTTTTTTACTTACCATTAACAATCTCATGGCATATAGAAACCAAGACTAATAAAAATCTTTTTATTAAGTGTGAAGATAAAGAAGAGTATGCTCAAAATCATCCACTATTTGACGAACAGCCTTCGTCCTGATCATGAAGTCTCAGAATGATTCCTCTGCATAAATCCAAGTCCAACCAGGTCATTCAAGCCAACAAACCAGCCCAACGTTCTGCATGGAGATGGGGCATTATATAACACACCACTCGAAAGAAGTTTCGTCCTCGAAGCTTAAAAGAATATACTCCTTCAAATGCATCAACTGACAAATGAAGAAACTCTTACTCAATCTAATTCAAACTTCCAAGACGATTTCTAGATTGAATATGCAGATCAAAACTGAAACAATCATGAAACACCTTCTATTTCTGATCAACACTTAAGAAAAGCCTTCAGCACACAATAAATATACATGTAGCAACTCTCTTCACTTATGCCTATGCCTTCTCTTCAATCCATATCTGCACCAAAATACTTAAACAGATTAACTCAATGAACTCTCAACAAGGTCTTTTCCTTATTGTCCAATTTGAACATGCCTTTGCATAACTTTAAAGGTCATTCAAGCACAACTTTCCATCCTTTCATAATAAATACAAGCTCACTCACGTCCTAGCCAAATCTATTTAACAATTTATACCACCAAATTTGATCCAATTTTTTTGAAAACTTTACCAACATTCTCTACCTCCATCAAAAGCATGCCTTGCACCGAACCATACTTCCTAAACTCATAGCCGGACTTGATATGAGGCCCATGAGACGGGTGTCTCAGGCCCAAAATTTTATAGGACACCAAATTTTTATATATACTATTTAATTATGTAAGTCCAATTATGAACAAAGGTCCAACAGACTCATTTTAAATCTCTTAGTCCCTGTAAAAAAAATATTACAGGATATTTAAATTGTCATATATTAGAACACCAAAAGACAAATCGATTAGTCAGAATAAAGAAGCAAATTGATGCAGTCGTTGTTAAAATTAAATTCTCTTCCCTTTCATCCCTCTAACTGTCTGATATTCCCAATCTCCTTTTACCCCTCCGTCACTGCCACTCTCCTTTACTCTTCTGTCGTTGTCAATATCCTATCTTTCTCTCTCTCTGTCCTCTTAGAGGTAATTGAACAATAGAACCAGTTACAATTTTTTTTATTATTATCATATGAACTACCCCAAAATAGTGTTAGTTTTTAGTTATTTATTTGTCTGGAACATCAAATTTATTTTTTGGTTTTGAAATATCTTCAATTTTATTAGTATTTCATTATGACATATATATTTTGTTATTTTACTTCTTGAATTTTGTGTTGATAATACTATTGTTGCAGACACAAGCATCATGAAAAGAAATCCAAATTAAGGCAATCTACCTATGAATCAAAGGGAACATAGCCAAACCAACTAGATCCAATTTTCATGGAACAATCCATATTGCAATCATCCATCAATATCAATCCATCTCAATCCTTATAAGCATTTCTAGAAACTTAATCACATTGTCTAAACTAATTACCCAACTAATATCAATACACTCTAAGGCCAAAGCCAACCGATATGTCCATTTAAATTCCAAGTGTTGCACCCTACATGATCCAAACTGTCCTTCAGAAATCAAATTCATCTATCAAACAACTTGCCAAACTTGATGTGTCACGACCCGCATCCTGTTTAGGGGCACGAGCACGTACGTCCAGCCTATGCTGCAGTATCGGTGGTAGAACGCTGTAAAGGTCATCTAGAATATAAATAATCTAAGACACAATAATATAACCTGTCATCTCCGCACGGAGGAATATAATCACCACTCAATCACATAATCTAAGGAAGATAAGCACGATGATAAAGATAAAGATAAAGATAAAGATGAAGTAAATAGTTTGAAATAGTGTCGAGCCACAATCACAAGTCCAGAATCCAAGACATAAAATAATATCCCAAATAAATACTACAAGTCTCAAAGTATCAAACTGGAATGTAGTCCAAACAAAATCTAGCTAAACTAAGTCACTACTGGCGGTGCATCCTCTACGAGCACCGGGTCCACATGCTGGTCCTAGTTGTAGGCTTCATCTATGCCAAGTCCGTAATAGGTCGGGCAATCTGCATCTAAATCCTCTGAAAAACAACGAGGGTTATCCTGTTAGGATAAGAGCAAGTACAAACACCAACAACAGTTCCATGTGAATTGACAAATACTATAAAAGATAATTATAATGAATTACAAGATGAAATATTAAGACTGAAAATAAAACAGTACAAGAGAACTGGATATCATGTCATGCGTGAGATATAAGATAAAACTGGAATATAAACTGTGGAAAGTAATCTGAGGTATGATGTAAACATAAAAAAAGTACCATGAGGTATTAGAGCGTTATGTGATCGGCTTGGGTCAAGATCAGGATGTTCCATTTGACCGGCTATGCACAGGTAGTATAATAGTGTAGGGATCAAGCCGGCCAAAATGGAAAGCTATGCACAAATAATATAAGGTCAGGCTAGACCCTACGTGTGGTGAGGGTGGATCTATGCACAAGTAATAAACAAGTAGGGGTAATGATCACATAACCTCTAATAACTCCCCATCCCCGAGTAGTATAATGGATCCAGATATTACATGTCATGATATGGGATTCGAAGAGCAGGGGCCAGCCCACTCCCAAATCGGTGTCTATACAAGTACAAGAAATAATATCGAACAATGTACTCATATACCAGTTAAACCAGGAATGACATCTCATGACGAGATTCACGTATACTAGTCCATGTATCCTCGTATCTAGAATCAAGTATAATACTACAACTGAATCGGATATAGTAGATATCAAAGCAATAAAAACTATCAGAGAATATACTTGCCTGAGGTCCTGAGCTGAGAAAATCGAACTACAAACCACTCAAAGAGCCACGAACGGTCAACTCGTGCAATAGTCTCCTAATGCTGAAACTGATATTACCAGCATTCTCAGAATAGTCAAAATAGCTAGAAGCGCCTATCTATAAGTCTAATTCTGGACACAGGGGCAAAACGGTAATTTCGGATCAAAATGGTGTCTGCCGTTGGACCCACTTTGCACCGAAAAATGTGCAAGAACCTACGGTCTCTAAAGTCATCAAACTACATGTCTACAGGTCCAATTTGGCGAGTCAAACCCAACCGTATGTCCAAAGTTGGATTCCGGTGGGCCGTGCACAAATTTGCCTGTTGGATCGGGTCGCGGGCCCGCCAAAATAGCGTTCCGGTCGACCTTCTCGGATTCAGACCAAACTTGGTATACAGGACCAAAAAATGATACGGTCCTGTTGGCGTAAGTTTCGTCTCGATATGACGAGCGTGCACAAAGTAATTGACAAATTTACAAAAGGTCGATACGGTAAATTTTGACGGATACGCATCAAATTTATCGCGCACACGCGACCAATCTGAATTCCGTCAAAGCTCACACGTCCACGAAGTCGATACACACCTTTTGATACTTTAGGTTTGCGACCACGTCGTCCGAATTGACGGGACGGACGACGTATCGGGACAATTTTTCTAAAAATTCAGTTTTTTAAAACAGTTTTTTCTCCAGCTTCACAAACCAATAACTTTCTGTATAATGCATAAAAATTAAATCTACAAGAAGGGTTTTGATCTCCTATATGTTGTCTACAAGTCTCTTCAGAACGATTTTGAAAACTAGCAACACGTTGGTCGCAAATCGGCCACAAAGTTGGGGTTTCGGGACAGTTTCTAACGTCCAATAAATCAAGTTTTTCTCAATTTTGGAACTCGTTTTTCATCGCACATGATGTGAACCGGCACGAAATATTTGAAGAAAATTAAAGATGTATGGGTTGTCTACACGTAGAATTTTACGGACCTCGATTTGATCAAGTGTGCGTGTAGAAACGAGACGGAAAAGATAGGTACCTTGTTGCTTGTGAGCTGTCGACACTATGCGTGCGTCCGACGATTTCCGGCGACCTCCGGTGGTCGTGGTGGTCGCCCAGGTGGTCGGGAAGGCGGCGGGGGGTGTCGGCGCTGGGCTTGGGTTAGGGTTTCAATAAAAATCTCTCCCTCTCTCTCTTACGAATTATATATAAAGGGGGGGCTCGGTTCGGGTTTAATAAGGAAAGGGGGGCTCGGTTTTGATATGCTGCTGTTGTTCAAAATTTTGTGTGTGTGCGTTTGTTTGATTTTGACTTTTTATTATCTGAAAATTGCTGAGAAGCCCAATTTCGGGGTGGGCTTTTATGAAATGCCCACCCGCTGGATTATTTTTATGAAATGCCCAGAATTAAGTTTTTACACGTTAAATATTTCAAGATTCTCTCTAGTTGCTATGTATTTACAAAATTTGCCATTATCATAATTCCAAAAATACCCCTTCGCGTAAATTTGGACATCTATATATAATTATGAATTCGCAAACTCAGATTTGGATTGAGAAATTCGTATTCTTCTTCTTCTTCACGAGAAATTTGAAATCCATTGATATAATCTTTATTAGAGATCGCAGAATCGTTCGTAGTTCACTGTGGTTTTCGTCTGTCGAACGTCGATCATCCTTCATCATCATCGATCATCATCATCATCAACATCATCTTCGTGGTTTCCGGCGATTAGGTCAATTGTGGATAGAAGATCTTCTTCTCCGTCTTTTTATAGATCTTAAAACAAGGTGAGAGTTCAGATCTGTAGAAATTCATCCATCAGCTTCGTATATCTCGAAATTTATGCTGAATTTGATTTTGTTATGAAGATTATTAACTTAGAAAATGTTAGTGAGATATTTAATCTTGTTATTTTATGCGAATAGCATTCTCCGTTATATTTTAAAGGAGAATGACAATTACTTCTTATAAAGATCATTAACCGTTTTGTTTTTAGGACGGAGAATGCCATTCTCCGTCTTAATTAGGACGGAGAATGACATTCTCCGTTTTAATTTGAACGGAGAATGACATTATCCGTCTTAGTTAGGACGGAGAATGACATTCTCCGTCTTAATTAGGACGGAGAATGACATTCTCCGTTTTACTTTAGACGGAGAATGATCATTATAAGTTAGTTCCAACTGATGATATTTATTCTCCGTTATTTTTAGACGGAGAATAATCATTATTAGATGAGAATTTTATTGTTCTATTTGTGGCCTCTTATGTTTTTATGTTATCAGGGGGGAAGATATGGAATCAAGTTGTTTAGTTAACATTTGTTTCAAGGGAGACATAGTTTCCTGCCGTGTCACACATGAAAGTACCGTAGATTTTTTAAAGAATAAAGTGTGCGATCGATGGACTTCTTTGGATCCACTTTCCTTCCGTTTCAGGTTTTTGCACTCTGATAGGACTGAACTGTATGTTGAAAGTGATTTTTGGCTTCGCTCATTGGTTGGTGGTTTTAACGGTACTCATGATGTGAGTTTTGATCTATTTGTGGAGCAAATATACTCTCAATGTTCTTCATCAACATCTTTTCCTTGTCAAAGCTTTCACATGGGACCTTCGTCTTCCTCCTCTAGTTCTTTGAGTAGATCTTCTCCTACTGTAAAGGACAAACGAGTAGTACAATTTTATGAGGGCTCAACTGAGACAGTGAAGAAGAGGAAATCGGATATGTGGCCTGGATCAATTACTGGTGTTGGTCAGATTTTTCTAAATGGTGTTGAAGAAGTTAGGAATGCTGTTAGAAAGGTATGTTTTGAATCTCGTCATCCATTTCACATTTTGAAATCTGAGCCGGGGAGGTATACTGTTTGCTGCAAGAATTACAAGACACATGCTTGTTTGTGGAGCTTCCATGCTATATCTATTTCGAAAGATAATCAAATTTTTGAGGTGAAGAGGTATGTGGGAGAACATAATTGTGGAGCTGGCTATATGGATAAAGGTAATCAGGTTGTTCCAGCAAAGTTTGTAAAAAGTTTGGTTAGTGACATTGTTCGGATGCATCCTAAAAAGTCAGCAAAATCTGTTGTCGATGATTTCAAGGTCGACTACGGCTTATCTGTTACCTACGGGCAGGCATACCATGGCATTAGGCTGGTGCACCAGGAAATGTACGGAGATGATGTTAGATCTTACAGTGACTTGTGTTGGTATGTCAACAAGGTAAAGGAAACCAATAATGGTTCCGTTATCGACTTCCAGAAAGATGATTCATCAATGAGGTTTGAGCGGCTTTTTCTTTCATATGGGGCTTGCGTAGAAGGCTTTCAATATTGTCGTCCAATGCTATATTTGGATGCTACTTTCCTTACAGGTAGGTTTAGAGGATGTTTGATGTCTGCTACAGCGAAGAATGGTAACCAACAGTTCTACCCTATTGCATACGGTATAGTCTCAGGCGAAGATGGCGATAATTGGGAATGGTTCCTTAGAAATCTAAAGAATGTTGTTGGATGTAGTAGGCGTATTGTTTTTCTTTCGGATCAAGGTACTGGTTTAGTTTCTGAAGTCCCTAAAGTGTTTCCTAATGATTACCATAGCTATTGCTATTATCACATGAAGAATAACATACCGATGAAAGAGAAAGGAAATGAAAGATTGTATCCGCATGTACTTGAAGCTTGGAGGCAAGCAGTATATGCTCTAACTCCAGGTGTGTTAATGAGACAGATATATGCACATTTTTTATGCATTTACCATTAATTTAACAAGGAGAATGACCATTCTCCGTGTCAGTAAGACGGAGAATAGTCATTCTCCGTTTCAATCACACGGAGAATGACCATTCTCCGTCCAACATAGAACGGAGAATAGCATTCTCCGTTAGCTTTTGAACGGAGAATGGTATTCTCCGTCTTGCATAGAACGGAGAATATCATTCTCCGTTAGCTTTTGAACGGAGAATGACTATTATCCTTATGAGAATGCACTTATTTTTTCATAATTTTATGAATTGACCTAATTCTTTATTACTTATTTGTTTTTCTGTATAAAGGTGGGTATAGACAAGCAATCAAGAAGATTTATGATCTGAATTGTGGTCATGTTGTGAATTGGATGAATAAACAAAAACCTGAACACTGGTCAAACGCATTCTTCCCGGGATGTAGATACGGTGAGGTTGCTTCTAGTTGTGCAGAGTCATTCAATGCATGGATAAAGGCTGAGAAGAAATTGCCTATTTCAGCAATTGTAAATGTCATCCGTGTGAAGATGATGAAGATGATTTCGGATCGCCACAAGGATGCAATTGGTTTGAATAGCAAATTGACTCCATACGCTGAGGATATGCTGAAGCAGCTTACAGATGATGGCATGTGTTATAGGATATATCGGTCCGGTGATTTCGAATTTGAGGTGATCGCAGATACTTCCTCCCACATGGTGAATCTTCTTGATTGTCATTGTAGTTGTCGTAGATGGAAGGTATATGGATTCCCATGCAGCCATGCAATACAATGCATCAAAGTTGGTTCAGATAAATCTGTTTACGACTTTGTGGAGCAGTATTGGACATCAGATTATTACCGGAAGTTATATTCATGTGCTATTCGTCCTGTTCCAGATTGCGAAAAACAGTTTGAAAATAATCCCACTGATGTTGTTCTACCCCCTGTTCCGAAACGTGGTCCTGGACGACCAAAAGTGGACCGTTACAAGAGCAAATATGAGAACAAGGGAAAAGAGAAGAGAAAGATAAGGTGCCAGAATTGTTTTGAATTATGCAATCACAATCGCAGCACTTGTCCTCTGCCTCCACGTGCTGCTACGGTGGTCGAGGGGGCAGCGCCCCCTCGTTAATACATACAAATATATTCCTTCTTTTATATAACTGGAAATTATTTTTTGAATACATATCTTACATTTTTTGATATCAATGGTAATAGTTTGAATTCTGCATATCAGCATAAGAACTTATTCTCCTTTATACTCTCTGACTTTATAATGTATGAATGACCATTCTCCGTGTGTTTTAACACGGAGAATAATCATTCTCCGTTTTAGATACACGGAGAATGGCCATTTATAAGTCAAAAATACAAAGAATAACCATTCTCCGCGTGTTTTAAAACGGAGAATGCCATTCTCCGCGTCAGTAAGACGGAGAATGCTCATTCTCTAGGTCAAAATACAAAGAGAATGGCATTCTCCGTCTTTTTTGACCCGGAGAATGACATTCTCCGTCTATTTGGACACGGAGAATGGCATTCTCCGCGTCCCTAAGACGGACAATGTTCCTTTCTAGGTCAAAAATACAAAGAATAACCATTCTCCGCGTGTTTTAAAACGGAGAATGCCATTCTCCGCGTCAGTAAGACGGAGAATGCTCATTCTCTAGGTCAAAATACAAAGAGAATGGCATTCTCCGTCTTTTTTGACCCGGAGAATGACATTCTCCGTCTCATACGAAACGGAGAATTGCATTCTCCGCGTCCCTAAGACGGACAATGTTCCTTTCTAGGTCAAAAATACAAAGAATAATCATTCTCCGCGTGTTTTAAAACGGAGAATGCCATTCTCCGCGTTAGTAAGACGGAGAATGCTCATTCTCTAGGTCAAAATACAAAGAGAATGGCATTCTCCGTCTCTATTGACCCGGAGAATGACATTCTCCGTCTATTTGGACACGGAGAATGGCATTCTCCGCGTCCCTAAGACGGACAATGTTCCTTTCTAGGTCAAAAATACAAAGAATAACCATTCTCCGCGTGTTCTAAAACGGAGAATGCCATTCTCCGCGTCAGTAAGACGGAGAATGCTCATTTTCTAGGTCAAAATACAAAGAGAATGGCATTCTCCGTCTTTTTTTGACCCGGAGAATGACATTCTCCGTCTCATACGAAACGGAGAATGGCATTCTCCGCGTCCCTAAGACGGACAATGTTCCTTTCTAGGTCAAAAATACAAAGAATAATCATTCTCCGCGTGTTTTAAAACGGAGAATACCATTCTCCGCGTCAGTAAGACGGAGAATGCTCATTCTCTAGGTCAAAATACAAAGAGAATGGCATTCTCCATCTCTATTGACCCGGAGAATGACATTCTCCGTCTATTTGGACACGGAGAATGGCATTCTCCGCGTCCCTAAGACGGACAATGTTCCTTTCTAGGTCAAAAATACAAAGAATAACCATTCTCCGCGTGTTTTAAAACGGAGAATGCCATTCTCCGCGTCAGTAAGACGGAGAATGCTCATTCTCTAGGTCAAAATACAAAGAGAATGGCATTCTCCGTCTCTATTGACCCGGAGAATGACATTCTCCGTCTCATACGAAACGGAGAATGGCATTCTCCGCGTCCCTAAGACGGAGAATGGCCATTTATAAGTCAAAATAGAAGGAGAATAACCATTCTCCGCGTGTTTTTAAAACGGAGAATGCCATTCTCCGCGTCAGTAAGACGGAGAATGCTCATTCTCTAGGTCAAAATACAAAGAGAATGGCATTCTTCGTCTCTATTGACCCGGAGAATGACATTCTCCGTCTCATACGAAACGGAGAATGGCATTCTCCGCGTCCCTAAGACGGAGAATGGCCATTTATAAGTCAAAATAGAAGGAGAATAACCATTCTCCGCGTGTTTTAAAACGGAGAATGCCATTCTCCGCGTCAGTAAGACGGAGAATGTTCATTCTCTAGGTCAAAATACAAAGAGAATGGCATTCTCCGTCTCTATTGACCCGGAGAATGACATTCTCCGTCTCATACGAAACGGAGAATGGCATTCTCCGCGTCCCTAAGACGGAGAATAGCCATTTATAAGTCAAAATAGAAGGAGAATAACCATTCTCCGCGTGTTTTAAAACGGAGAATGCCATTCTCCGCGTCAGTAAGACGGAGAATGCTCATTCTCTAGGTCAAAATACAAAGAGAATGGCATTCTCCGTCTCATACGAAACGGAGAATGGCCATTTCTAAGTTCCAAATGCACACATTATAGGTTTGTATTAACACAGATAATGACATTATAGGTTTGAATCAAACAACAGAACTTTAACAAAACAGATTTACATATATAGAACAATGTAAATTAGTCGTAAAATTGAATTTCAATACAAAGGAAAACAAATACATTACAAAAGAAACCTGACAAACAGAATATATACATTGAATTTGTTAGCCAATTTACATTGTCATTTTACAAAAGGAATTGCACATTTACTCATAAGCAAAGCCTTAGCCAAATCTAGCCTTCTCTTTACAATAGTATTGTGAACTTGTTTGTTTGTTTTCTTTTGTAAATCAAATGGATATCTCGACAACTTTTCAATATAATATGAAACATACAGAAGGCAGCTGGGTGTTAGTTGCTGTGGACATTCTTTGCAAACCTTGAGCTCTGTTGTTTCATATTCCGAGATTGCTGGGCTTTTATTACTCATCAATGCAATCTTTTTATTATAATTGGCTCAATTTTATTCTTCATGTATACTGCATCCTGGATTCCCTTAGCGCCCGTGTTTTTCCGCAATGAGTTGTAGTACGTCCAAACATAGGAGCTGAAGTTGAATGCCAGCAGCGTATAGTGTTTATTCTCCTCGCGGAAGAGTGGCACGAATAGCCATTCAATGTCATCTTCCAGCTCCATTATAAAATCTTCTATATCAACTTTGAAATTGTACACTGCTCCTTCTGTTGGATTTTCTTTATCGATAATCTTGGCAGTACCCTGTTTTCCAGAAGAAAATAAAATAAAATAATAACATGAGTTAGTTTTTTACAACACTATTAGTAGCTGTACACATTAATATTTATTTTTCAGTTTCGATTCTTACCAATGAATGGGGGCATCATGATTGCAAACCATTTACATTGTGCACCCTGCGAGCTTGACTGAATGTTCTGCCTTAATTCGGCTTGAACGTCGTTCATAAGCTTTATTAGGTAGTTCATAACACCGGCTTCTATATCCGCCTCATTTATAATGTCTTGAAAATCTTTAGCACTTAACAACATGCTGACATCATTATTTCTTCTTCTTATTTTACACTCTTCTGGAGCACTTGGAAAGTACATATATACATAATCACTGCACATAAATTTAGTTTCGATTATGATAATAATATAGGCTAATGATAAAATTGCATAAAAATAACTCCAATAGAGAATGATCATTGCACTTGGAAAGTACATATATACATAAGTATTCTAAACAGAAATTGGTTCAAGTTTAGAATACTTACGTTGGAGACATCCTTCTTGTGTATACGATGCTCCTGTATACTTGCTTCAGCTCATCGTCTGCAACGTTCCAAAGTCTGAGCTTCGGACATTGCATCAGCATTTTCCCATCTCTAACAAGCTTTGCTGTTTGAGGAGATTCTTCCTCAAGTTCTTCAGGAGCTGACATCTCCTTTTTATTGTCGACCTTCTCGGGGCTGGAAGGAGCTTTTTTTTTCCCAGCAGGAGCTACATTCTTACTGGGACTAGTAGCAACTTTTCTTTTCCGACCAGGACCTGCCTTCTTACTTGTTGTAGCATCGGATGTTTTCTTCTTTTGCAATGTAGTAAATCATCCTCATCTGCAGCAGGTACATTTGATCTTGTGTAATGCTTCTGGGGAACTGCTTGAGTATCCCCTCTTTCCAATGCTCTAGCCATTGCTTCAAGGTTAACGATTGTATCGTTCTTATTCTTGACTTCGTCATTCAACGAGGCAACTTCCTCTAGAAGTCTGTTATTATCATTAGTTAGCTTTTCATTCTCTTTTTTCAGATCCTCTGTCATTTTCACTGATATAAAAACAAACAAGAACAAGAGGTATGATGTCAATATTATATAATCTTCTTTTTAAAAACAATGTCATTCTCCGTGTCAATTTAGACGGAGAATGACATTCTCCGTTTCAAAATAGACGGAGAATGACATTCTCCGTGTCAAAATAGACGAAGAATGTCATTCTCCATTTCCAAATAGACGGAGAATGACATTCTCCGTGTCAATTTAGACGGAGAATGACATTCTCCGTCTAATATTAGACGGAGAATGTCATTCTCCGTGTCAAAACATACGGAGAATGATCATTTCTATGTCAAAATACAGAAAATGTCATTCTCCGTGTCAAAATACTAGCGGAGAATGTCAAAATAGACGGAGAATGTCATTCTAAGTGTGTTTTAATACGGAGAATGACATTCTCCGTCTATTTTATAACGGAGAATGGTCATTCTCCTTGTTAGATACATGTAATTACAGATTAAAATAGACAAAAAATATAAAATCTTACCTTTTAGAAGTAGCTCCTCAACATGTTGACGAAGCTTCTCATTATCAGCAGTAAGCTCAGACTTCTGCTTTCTCAGGGAGTCTAGTTCCGACCCCTGTGCCTCCAGTTCCTCAACTCGCTTAAGGAGTTTCTTGTTATCATCAATAAGGAGCGATTTCTCGTTCCTTAAAGAGTCTAACTCCTTCTCCAAGCCATCAGCAACGAGCCCCACAGCACGTTGTTGGGCTACATCTGCCGCTAGTTGCTGGGCTCTTTCCTGGAGTTGCTCATTCTCAGCGATAAGCTGAGATTTCTCCTGCAAGACACGCAACATATCTACATTGTCAGCTGTAGAGGGTGCTGGTGCTTGAGCTTCAGCTTGAGCTTCTTCTTCATCAACAGAATTGTCTCCACCTTCTAAATATTGCTGCTCTGCTGGGACTTCTTCAAGTTCATCAACATTCAATGCAACAATATCCTTGAATATCAAATCTGAATCCATTTTAGCACCTTGATATTCATTTTTTAGGAATATTGAGATTTTATTCCCATCCCATGTGCAGAATCTCGGAGATGCGACTGTTGGTTTGCACTTCCTTTCTACCAGTCGACTGTGCTCTACAAACCAATACAAGAAGTATATCGTACAACCTTCAATCTTCTTGTACGATATATCAACATCACCATCTTCAGATTTTGTGACAGCCCTCTTTATGCTGTCCATAACGTACCCCAGTATAATACGAGGCCAACAGATGCTTTTTATAACATCTGTGCTCTCCACCAGAGCGAAGAACTTGTATGGCAAGTTCGACCCCCCCATTCTGGTGAAGAATGCTGTTGGCACAAGTTGAATACTATTAACTTGGCCACCTCATCGGGACTTGCATTTTCGCCCCCCAGCAGCTCTAATATCCTTTTCCTAACTTCAGCGTTTGAGACTTCAGCACCTTTGCCCTTGGAATTTTTCAGCAATCTTGTGAAGTGTTTTGTACACATGCTGAATGAGTCTGCTGGTGGGGGGGTCTTCTGCTTCTCAGTGATGATCTTCAAATACTTATCATCAACTTCAGTGTCATCATTCATTGGCAGACCGAAAATGGTTGCCATCTCATCAGCAGTTGGTGCTACTTTGACACTGCTGCTCAATTGGAAATATCCAATTCCATCTTCTTCCAAATAAGTCCCCATCAACTTCTCCAGACCTTGGGTGACTTTAGATAGTTCTGATTTTTTTACCTTATTTCTGTAGAATACATCTACGAAGTCGTAGAATCCTACATTCTTCAAGCTTTCGACAACTGCTTCAGGCAAATGGCGAAACTTTTCCTTCACCTCATCCATGAGAGAGAGTACTGGGGTGAATGTTGCACGGAAAAGTCTTTCGTCTCTGTTCCTGACAGTTTTTTTCCCTAAAAACAACAACAATTAGGTTTACGTCAACATTCTTCTTTATTATAATAAAGAGAAAGCCATTCTCCGTCTAATATTAGACGGAGAATGTCATTCTCCGTGTCAAAATAGACGGAGAATGAGCATTCTCCGTTTTGTATTCAAACGGAGAATGCCATTCTCCGTGTCAAAATAGACGGAGAATATCATTCTCCGTCTATTTTGACACGGAGAATGGCATTCTCCGTTTTGTATTAACACGGGGAATGGCATTCTCCGCGTGTTTTAAAACGGAGAATGCCATTCTCCGCTTTAGAAAGACGGAGAATGCTCATTCTCTAGGTCAAAATACAAGGAGAATGACATTCTCCCTTATTTTGTCCCGGAGAATGAGCATTCTCCGTCTAAGTAAGGCGGAGAATGTCATTCTCCGTCTCATATTAGGCGGAGAATGCTCATTCTTTAGATCAAAATAAAGGGAGAATGCCATTCTCCGTTTTAAAATAGACGGAGAATGCCATTCTCCGTCTCAAAATAGACGGAGAATGTCATTCTCCGTTTTGTTTTAACACGGGGAATGGCATTCTCCCTTTATTTTGACCCAGAGAATGACATTCTCCGTCTCAATAAGGCGGAGAATGCTCATTCTCTAGGTCAAATTACAAGGAGAATGCCATTCTCCGCGTGTTTTAATACGGAGAATGCCATTCTCCGCGTTAGCAAGACGGAGAATGCTCATTCTCCGCGTCAGTAAGACGGAGAATGCTCATTCTCTAGGTCAAAATACAAGGAGAATGACATTCTCCCTTTATTTTGTCCCGGAGAATGAGCATTCTTCGTCTAAGTAAGGCGGAGAATGCCATTCTCCGTCTCATATTAGGCGGAGAATGTTCATTCTTTAGATCAAAATAAAGGGAGAATGCCATTCTCCGTTTTAAAATAGACGGAGAATGCCATTCTCCGTCTCAAAATAGACGGAGAATGTCATTCTCCGTTTTGTTTTAACACGGGGAATGGCATTCTCCCTTTATTTTGACCCAGAGAATGATATTCTCCGTCTCAATAAGGCGGAGAATGCTCATTCTCTAGGTCAAATTACAAGAAGAATGCCATTCTTCGCGTGTTTTAATACGGAGAATGCCATTCTCCGCGTTAGCAAGACGGAGAATGCTCATTCTCCGCGTCAGTAAGACGGAGAATGCTCATTCTCTAGGTCAAAATACAAGGAGAATGACATTCTCCCTTTATTTTGTCCCGGAGAATGAGCATTCTCCGTCTAAGTAAGGCGGAGAATGCCATTCTCCGTCTCATATTAGGCGGAGAATGTTCATTCTTTAGATCAAAATAAAGGGAGAATGCCATTCTCCGTTTTAAAATAGACGGAGAATGCCATTCTCCGTCTCAAAATAGACGAAGAATGTCATTCTCCGTTTTGTTTTAACACGGGGAATGGCATTCTCCCTTTATTTTGACCCAGAGAATGACATTCTCCGTCTCAATAAGGCGGAGAATGCTCATTCTCTAGGTCAAATTACAAGGAGAATACCATTCTCCGCGTGTTTTAATACGGAGAATGCCATTCTTCGCGTTAGCAAGACGGAGAATGCTCATTCTCCGCGTCAGTAAGACGGAGAATGCTCATTCTCTAGGTCAAAATACAAGGAGAATGACATTCTCCCTTTATTTTGTCCCGGAGAATGAGCATTCTCCGTCTAAGTAAGGCGGAGAATGCCATTCTCCGTCTCATATTAGGCGGAGAATGTTATTCTCCGTTTTGTTTTAACATGGGGAATGGCATTCTCTGTCTCTTTTGACCCGGAGAATGCCATTCTCC